>CM026402.1:24618376-24693325 GCA_014843695.1 Archivesica marissinica | reverse complement strand
GTGCGTGATCTACTCTATGCCACAACAACCCAGGAACTGCGGGTGGTCTACTCTATGCCACAACAACCCAGGAACTGCGGGTGATCTACTCTCTGCCACAACAACCCAGGAACTGTAGGTGGTCTACTCTCTGCCACAACAACCCAGGAACTGCGGGTGATCTACTCTCTGCCACAACAACCCAGGAACTGCGGGTTATCTACTCTCTGCCACAACAACCCAGGAACTGCGGGTGATCTACTCTCTGCCACAACAACCCAGGAACTGCGGGTGATCTACTCTCTGCCACAACAACCCAGGAACTGCGGGTGGTCTACTCTCTGCCACAACAACCCAGGAACTGCGGTTGATCTACTCTCTGCCACACAACCCAGGAACTGCGGGTTATCTACTCTCTGCCACAACAACCCAGGAACTGCGGGTGATCTACTCTCTGCCACAACAACCCAGGAACTGCGGTTGATCTACTCTCTGCACAACAACCCAGGAACTGCGGGTTATCTACTCTCTGCACAACAACCCAGGAACTGCGGGTGATCTACTCTCTGCCACAACAACCCAGGACTGTGGGTGATCTACTCTCTGTCACAACATCCCAGGAACTGCGGGTGATCTACTCTCTGCCACAACAACCCAGGAACTGCGGGTGATCTACTCTCTGCCACAACAACCCAGGAACTGTGGGTGATCTACTCTCTGTCACAACATCCCAGGAACTGCGGGTGATCTACTCTCTGCCACAACAACCCAGGAACTGCGTGTGATCTACTCTCTGCCACAACAACCCAGGAACTGCGGGTTATCTACTCTCTGCCACAACAACCCAGGAACTGCGGGTGATCTACTCTCTGCCACAACAACCCAGGAACTGCGGGTGATCTACTCTCTGCCACAACAACCCAGGAACTGCGGGTGGTCTACTCTCTGCCACAACAACCCAGGAAATGCGGTTGATCTACTCTCTGCCACAACAACCCAGGAACTGCGGGTTATCTACTCTCTGCCACAACAACCCAGGAACTGCGGGTGATCTACTCTCTGCCACAACAACCCAGGAACTGCGGTTGATCTACTCTCTGCCACAACAACCCAGGAACTGCGGGTTATCTACTCTCTGCCACAACAACCCAGGAACTGCGGGTGATCTACTCTTTGCCACAACAACCCAGGAACTGTGGGTGATCTACTCTCTGTCACAACATCCCAGGAACTGCGGGTGATCTACTCTCTGCCACAACAACCCAGGAACTGCGGGTGATCTACTCTCTGCCACAACAACCCAGGAACTGTGGGTGATCTACTCTCTGTCACAACATCCCAGGAACTGCAGGTGATCTACTCTCTGCCACAACAACCCAGGAACTGCGGGTGATCTACTCTCTGCCACAACAACCCAGGAACTGCGGTTGATCTACTCTCTGCCACAACAACCCAGGAACTGTGGGTGATCTACTCTCTGCCACAACAACCCAGGAACTGCGGGTGATCTACTCTCTGCCACAACAACCCAGGAACTGCGGGTGATCTACTCTCTGCCACAACAACCCAGGAACTGCGGGTGTTCGACTCTGCCACAACAACCCAGGAACTGCGGGTGATTACTCTCTGCCACAACAACCCAGGAACTGCGGGTGGTCTACTCTCTGCCACAACAACCCAGGAACTGCGCGTGATCTACTCTCTGCCACAACAACCCAGGAACTGCGGGTGGTCTACTCTCTGCCACAACAACCCGGAACTGCGCGTGTTCTACTCTCTGCCACAACAACCCAGGAACTGCGGGTGGTCTACTCTCTGCCACAACAACCCAGGAACTGCGCGTGATCTACTCTGCCACAACAACCCAGGAACTGCAGGTTATCTACTCTATGCCACAACAACCCAGGAACTGCCGGTGATCTACTCTATGCCACAACAACCCAGGACTGTGCGTGATCTACTCTATGCCACAACAACCCAGGAACTGCGGGTGGTCTACTCTATGCCACAACAACCCAGGAACTGCGGGTGATCTACTCTCTGCCACAACAACCCAGGAACTGTAGGTGGTCTACTCTCTGCCACAACAACCCAGGAACTGCGGGTGATCTACTCTCTGCCACAACAACCCAGGAACTGCGGGTTATCTACTCTCTGCCAACAACCCAGGAACTGCGGGTGATCTACTCTCTGCCACAACAACCCAGGAACTGCGGGTGATCTACTCTCTGCCACAACAACCCAGGAACTGCGGGTGGTCTACTCTCTGCCACAACAACCCAGGAACTGCGGTTGATCTACTCTCTGCCACAACAACCCAGGAACTGCGGGTTATCTACTCTCTGCCACAACAACCCAGGAACTGCGGGTGATCTACTCTCTGCCACAACAACCCAGGAACTGCGGTTGATCTACTCTCTGCCACAACAACCCAGGAACTGCGGGTTATCTACTCTCTGCCACAACAACCCAGGAACTGCGGGTGATCTACTCTCTGCCACAACAACCCAGGAACTGTGGGTGATCTACTCTCTGTCACAACATCCCAGGAACTGCGGGTGATCTACTCTCTGCCACAACAACCCAGGAACTACGGGTGATCTACTCTCTGCCACAACAACCCAGGAACTGTAGGTGATCTACTCTCTGTCACAACATCCCAGGAACTGCGGGTGATCTACTCTCTGCCACAACAACCCAGGAACTGCGTGTGATCTACTCTCTGCCACAACAACCCAGGAACTGCGGTTGATCTACTCTCTGCCACAACAACCCAGGAACTGTGGGTGATCTACTCTCTGCCACAACAACCCAAGAACTGCGGGTGATCTACTCTCTGCCACAACAACCCAGGAACTGCGGGTGTTCTACTCTCTGCCACAACAACCCAGGAACTGCGGGTGATCTACTCTCTGCCACAACAACCCAGGAACTGCGGGTGTTCGACTCTGCCACAACAACCCAGGAACTGCGGGTGATTACTCTCTGCCACAACAACCCAGGAACTGCGGGGGTCTACTCTCTGCCACAACAACCCAGGAACTGCGCGTGATCTACTCTCTGCCACAACAACCCAGGAACTGCGGGTGGTCTACTCTCTGCCACAACAACCCAGGAACTGCGCGTGTTCTACTCTCTGCCACAACAACCCAGGAACTGCGGGTGGTCTACTCTCTGCCACAACAACCCAGGAACTGCGCGTGATCTACTCTGCCACAACAACCCAGGAACTGCAGGTTATCTACTCTATGCCACAACAACCCAGGAACTGCCGGTGATCTACTCTATGCCACAACAACCCAGGAACTGCAGGTTATCTACTCTATGCCACAACAACCCAGGAACTGCCGGTGATCTACTCTATGCCACAACAACCCAGGAACTGTGCGTGATCTACTCTATGCCACAACAACCCAGGAACTGTGGGTGGTCTACTCTATGCCACAACAACCCAGGAACGGCGGGTGATCTACTCTCTGCCACAACAACCCAGGAACTGCGCGTGATCTACTCTCTGCCACAACAACCCAGGAACTGTGGGTGATCTACTCTCTGCCACAACAACCCAGGAACTGCGGGTGATCTACTCTCTGCCACAACAACCCAGGAACTGCGGGTGATCTACTCTCTGCCACAACAACCCAGGAACTGCGGGTGTTCGACTCTGCCACAACAACCCAGGAACTGCGGGTGATTACTCTCTGCCACAACAACCCAGGAACTGCGGGTGGTCTACTCTCTGCCACAACAACCCAGGAACTGCGCGTGATCTACTCTCTGCCACAACAACCCAGGAACTGCGGGTGGTCTACTCTCTGCCACAACAACCCAGGAACTGCGCGTGTTCTACTCTCTGCCACAACAACCCAGGAACTGCGGGTGGTCTACTCTCTGCCACAACAACCCAGGAACTGCGCGTGATCTACTCTGCCACAACAACCCAGGAACTGCAGGTTATCTACTCTATGCCACAACAACCCAGGAACTGCCGGTGATCTACTCTATGCCACAACAACCCAGGAACTGTGCGTGATCTACTCTATGCCACAACAACCCAGGAACTGCGGGTGGTCTACTCTATGCCACAACAACCCAGGAACTGCGGGTGATCTACTCTCTGCCACAACAACCCAGGAACTGTAGGTGGTCTACTCTCTGCCACAACAACCCAGGAACTGCGGGTGATCTACTCTCTGCCACAACAACCCAGGAACTGCGGGTTATCTACTCTCTGCCACAACAACCCAGGAACTGCGGGTGATCTACTCTCTGCCACAACAACCCAGGAACTGCGGGTGATCTACTCTCTGCCACAACAACCCAGGAACTGCGGGTGGTCTACTCTCTGCCACAACAACCCAGGAACTGCGGTTGATCTACTCTCTGCCACAACAACCCAGGAACTGCGGGTTATCTACTCTCTGCCACAACAACCCAGGAACTGCGGGTGATCTACTCTCTGCCACAACAACCCAGGAACTGCGGTTGATCTACTCTCTGCCACAACAACCCAGGAACTGCGGGTTATCTACTCTCTGCCACAACAACCCAGGAACTGCGGGTGATCTACTCTCTGCCACAACAACCCAGGAACTGTGGGTGATCTACTCTCTGTCACAACATCCCAGGAACTGCGGGTGATCTACTCTCTGCCACAACAACCCAGGAACTACGGGTGATCTACTCTCTGCCACAACAACCCAGGAACTGTAGGTGATCTACTCTCTGTCACAACATCCCAGGAACTGCGGGTGATCTACTCTCTGCCACAACAACCCAGGAACTGCGTGTGATCTACTCTCTGCCACAACAACCCAGGAACTGCGGTTGATCTACTCTCTGCCACAACAACCCAGGAACTGTGGGTGATCTACTCTCTGCCACAACAACCCAAGAACTGCGGGTGATCTACTCTCTGCCACAACAACCCAGGAACTGCGGGTGTTCTACTCTCTGCCACAACAACCCAGGAACTGCGGGTGATCTACTCTCTGCCACAACAACCCAGGAACTGCGGGTGTTCGACTCTGCCACAACAACCCAGGAACTGCGGGTGATTACTCTCTGCCACAACAACCCAGGAACTGCGGGTGGTCTACTCTCTGCCACAACAACCCAGGAACTGCGCGTGATCTACTCTCTGCCACAACAACCCAGGAACTGCGGGTGGTCTACTCTCTGCCACAACAACCCAGGAACTGCGCGTGTTCTACTCTCTGCCACAACAACCCAGGAACTGCGGGTGGTCTACTCTCTGCCACAACAACCCAGGAACTGCGCGTGATCTACTCTGCCACAACAACCCAGGAACTGCAGGTTATCTACTCTATGCCACAACAACCCAGGAACTGCCGGTGATCTACTCTATGCCACAACAACCCAGGAACTGCAGGTTATCTACTCTATGCCACAACAACCCAGGAACTGCCGGTGATCTACTCTATGCCACAACAACCCAGGAACTGTGCGTGATCTACTCTATGCCACAACAACCCAGGAACTGTGGGTGGTCTACTCTATGCCACAACAACCCAGGAACGGCGGGTGATCTACTCTCTGCCACAACAACCCAGGAACTGCGCGTGATCTACTCTCTGCCACAACAACCCAGGAACTGTGGGTGATCTACTCTCTGCCACAACAACCCAGGAACTGCGCGTGATCTACTCTCTGCCACAACAACCCAGGAACTGCAGGTTATCTACTCTATGCCACAACAACCCAGGAACTGCCGGTGATCTACTCTATGCCACAACAACCCAGGAACTGCAGGTTATCTACTCTATGCCACAACAACCCAGGAACTGCCGGTGATCTACTCTATGCCACAACAACCCAGGAACTGTGCGTGATCTACTCTATGCCACAACAACCCAGGAACTGCGGGTGGTCTACTCTATGCCACAACAACCCAGGAACTGCGGGTGATCTACTCTCTGCCACAACAACCCAGGAACTGCGGGTGATCTACTCTCTGCCACAACCCAGGAACTGCCCGTGATCTACTCTCTGCCACAACAACCCAGGAACTGCGCGTGATCTACTCTCTGCCACAACAACCCAGGAACTGCGGGTGATCTACTCTCTGCCACAACAACCCAGGAACTGCGGGTGATCTACTCTCTGCCACAACAACCCAGGAACTGCGGGTGATCTACTCTCTGCCACAACAACCCAGGAACTGCTCGTGATCTACTCTCTGCCACAACAACCCAGGAACTGCGGGTGATCTACTCTCTGCCACAACAACCCAGGAACTGCGCGTGATCTACTCTCTGCCACAACAACCCAGGAACTGTGCGTGATCTACTCTCTGCCACAACAGACTGATAATAATCAGAAAATGATTGATGGGATAAGTGACATGAATGAAAACAAACTCAGAACCCTGCTAGTGATTTTACTAAAGGGGGATGGAGGCCCTGCTAATGGCTGTATGATAGTATATTAGTAATATCATGACATCTATTGTTTCAGGTAGTAATCGTAATCGTGTGTACAGAATGGAAGACGACGGCGACCCAGAGACGTACACGATGATGGAAAATATTCCGTTCCAGCATGTGTCCTTCAGCATGTACTTTAAGCTCGCCAACAAACTGGATCCTGACAGCTCTGTAGTCGGCAATAATTGGTGCATGCTGGCTGAAAAACTGGGATACACCACTCAAGATATATTTGTGAGTAGCCTGGTACAGTCATTAATATTGTTTCGATTTACAAACACTCCAGTGCTACACCACTTTGGCCCAGACACTTTAGCCCTTTTACCATAGGCACTTTGAACCCATTTCCCGAAGACATTTCAACTCATTTTTAATATTATTCATGTATGTTAGGCAAACCTGGGGTAATTAAAAATGTACTTGTAATTAATTAATTGTAATTAATTACATTTTTTAAGTAAATGAATGTAATGTGTAATCTAATTAGTGGTAAATATAGGTTAATTGACAATTACATCTAATTGGTGAGAAATATAGGTTAATTGACAATTAGTTTTAAATTGCATTTTAATTATTCTGGTACTTAATACTGTGACTTAAATAAATAAAACAAGATAGTAATACCACTACAAATGATGGAAGCTGCAGTTTCATGAAGTGTGGAAAATAAAACAAACTTCAAAATATTATAAAACTTACACCCAACAATCTTAACCTATTTCATTCTGGATACATTTAAAGGCTTTTGCAAACAACATAGATCAGATCAGCCACAGCGTGACGTTTGCAAACAACATAGATCCAGATCAGCCGCAGCGTGACGCTGCATGCTGATCAGGATCTATGTTGTTTGCTACATAGCCAAGTGTCTTAGCAAGATCATCGGAATAGCAAACCGCATAGAGCTTGATCAGATGGCACGGCCCGAGAGCGGCTTGAACCTGTGACCATCAGTAATGACAGGTTACAGTGGTATACAAGTTAGCGTCCATCACCACTCGGCCACGGAGGTGGACAAAACTGACGATAAAGAAAGATTGATTATAATCTGGTACTTATTCAATTGAAATCATTCAATATCTTTAAAATTTATTCACAAACAATGGACTTAGCACCATTTGAAAAATGCGTAGAACCTTTAGGCTATCATAATTTACTGTTACAATGGCAAATAGCAGTCAGTTATCTTTCTTGGCAGCCGCTAGGGGCGCCACTGTACCCGGTCCTGGAATTCTCGCAGAATAAACATCATTAACATGGCATCGAAGTTCGGTCTTATGACAATACCACAGTTAAAATCGGAATTAAAGAAGAGAAATGCAAAGCAGACAGGAAGGAAAATGGATTTGGTTGAAAGGTATTAATTTTGCTTCAGATTTTAGCGTAATAAGCAATAAAGACCGAGAAATGCGGCGATCCTGTGAACCGTAAACACGGGTCAGGTCTGACAGTGCTAAGTTAATGCAATGGTCGATAAAACGATGATATGTAAAAAAAATCCTTGTAGTTGACGTTAAAAATGGTCAAGAATATGTATTCCACCTGAATTGCAACACCTAACAGAATTAAAATTGTATAACCGGGAAAAATAAACAACTTTACGGCTAGCATACGCTATTATATACGATAACTGTGTCCATAAATACATAAATGTCGAAATGGCCGTGTGGTTAGAGCGTTGATCTGTGACACGGGATACCCGGATTCGAATCATATCCTAATTATGTTTTTTTGTTTTGTCTTTTTCAGAACAATCTAATTGATTATGACTGATTCCGAAATCAGTATTTCGCCCGTACTAACGCCTCTACGACGGTGTAATGACAATGAAGCAGGACTCTAGTTCTGCTCAATGCTACTCTTTTTCATTCTCAAGCTTTTCTTAAAAACTCAACAAGCGCTTAAACATACCATCGATGGTCTGTTGAACGTAATCATCAGCTCTGAAATGGACTGCAGTCGTCGAAGCGTAAAATCTTTATCTCAACCAGCCGATCAGAATATAGTATCAACCACGCATAAAGAACGCCTTCATCACTTGCTTCGCCCAGGGTTAGGGTCAAAACGCGTGGTTGATGTCATTATTCAGTTGGGTGGTTGAGAAAAAAGGCTTACATCTTCGAAGGCTGCCAATCTTTGAAAGATTCGTCTATCCTTCTAATCGCGTTCACCCACTTGGAACGCCTATCATAATCTTTCGGAAACTCATGTCCTCCTCTTAAATGACACTGGGGTACACAGCAGCAGGTTGAAGGCATAATTATCTATTATTTTGTGTTATTATGTATGAGCGTGTTTACATTGTTTTCTAAGGAAAGTACGATAAAATCCGAATCACTCCAAATGTATCGGGACCGGGTCAGGTGGCGCCATCTAGTTAAGAACGACAACTGACTGCTATTTGCCATTATGTACAACAGCAAAACAAATTGAAGATATATTTCATAATATTAATCAAAAGATCAGCTGGAAAAGATGATATTTATTGATCAACATATTTTTTGATCATTTGCAGGTTCATTCTAGGTCAGAATTTTTGGGAGAAGTGAGAAAGCTTCCTTAAATGGTGTTCTTTAATATACTTCTGCAAAATAGGGTTAAAATGCACAGTACAACATTAAATACAACATTTGAATAGAAGGAGTGCTTTATAATGGGCCAGTGTATCTTACTAGACACAATTTTGTTTGAAAATCGTAAAAACCAAAAAATATTTTTAATTTTTTTAAGGGAGAAGTGGGGCCCCCAGATGGTGAAGTCAGGGTCCCTAGGGCGACAATTTCGCCCACATCGCCCTCTAGAATGATCCCTGCATTTGATTAACAGATAACAATTTACAAAATGATTGAAACAGGATTGGGTTAAAGTTAATGGCAATAAGTCAATGCTGACAAATCCTGTCCAATGTGTGTCTTAACCCATTTGATTCTAGATAGCGTTCAAACAGTATTTGCAAAGAACATAGAGCCAGAATGTGATAAAACATGGGTGTATGTATACTAGTAAGAGATGATTCCAAGAAGCCAATAATAGTTTGCAGATATGTGGTGTGTGTGTTTTACGTTTATTTATCGTCGCTATCGGTTGCCCATATGAGCGACGCCTCCTGAAGAGATTAGTCATTTTAAATTGTTGGAGGATAGTGCAATGATACAGACAGACCCATTCCAGAGTCTCCTCTGGTTCTTTAACGTGCACAATGTTAAAGCACCGACACAAGACCTCGGTTTAACGTCCCATCTGAAAGACTGTTAATTTTATTAGAGTCAGACGGGGGATCGAACCTGCGATCCCTGGATTACCAGTCCAGCGTGTTACCACTGGACTACAGATCCGTTTGTAAAAGATATGTGGGTTTTGAGAATTGAGATAAATTCAAAAATTAATAGCAATTTAGTATTGTTTATGGTGCTTATATTTGCATAATTACAGTCAAACCTGTCTTAAGCAGCCAGCCAATTGACTCACAGAAAGTGGCTGCTTAGCACAGGTGGCTGCTTAATAGAGGGCAAATGTATAATAAAACAACATATTGGGAGTCTGGAAACTGGCTGCTTAATACAGGTTGGTTGCCTAATAGAGGTGACCACTAACACAGGTTTGACTGTAATTCTATTTATAAATACCAAAATGATTCACAAGGAAATTGTGTGTAAGGATATGACGGGCACACTAGATGATGACATGGAGTTCCTAAGTATTTTCATTAATTTAGTGTTTGCAGTTTGTTTTAAATGAAAGGGCATTGTTGTGTTGGATTGGAGATTTCATGAACACTAAACTTAGGTGATTGTGTTATTTCCTATTGAAGGTGGCATGTGATTATTTATCCCCCGTTGAAGGTGGTGGAATTGTTATATCCTCCATTTTAGGTGAAGAGTGATTCCTTATCCCCTATTGCAAGTGGAGGGTGATTTGTGTTCCCCATTTTAGGTGGAGGGTGATATTCTATCCCACATTGATGGTGGAGGGTGATTTATGTATGCCCCTTTAAAGGTGGAGGGTGATTTATGTATGCCCCTTTAAAGGTGGAGGGTGATTTATGTATGCCCCTTTAAAGGTGGAGGGTGATTTATGTATGCCCCTTTAAAGGTGGAGGGTGATTTATGTCTTCCCCTTTATAGGTGGAGGGTGATTTATGTATGTCCCTTTAAAGGTGGAGGGTGATTTATGCATGCCCCTTTAAAGGTGGAGGGTGATTTATGTACGGTATGCCCCTTTAAAGGTGGAGGGTGATTTATGTACGGTATGCCCCTTTAAAGGTGGAGGGTGATTTATGCATGCCCCTTTAAAGGTGGAGGGTGATTTATGTATGCCCCTTTAAAGGTGGAGGGTGATTTATGTACGGTATGCCCCTTTAAAGGTGGAGGGTGATTTATGCATGCCCCTTTAAAGGTGGAGGGTGATTTATGTATGCCCCTTTAATGGTGGAGGGTGATTTAGGTATGCCCCTTTATAGGTGGAGGGTGATTTATGTATGTCCCTTTAAAGGTGGAGGGTGATTTATGCATGCCCCTTTAAAGGTGGAGGGTGATTTATGTACGGTATGCCCCTTTATAGGTGGAGGGTGATTTATGTATGCCCCTTTAAAGGTGGAGGGTGATTTATGCATGCCCCTTTAAGGTGGAGGGTGATTTATGTACGGTATGCCCCTTTAAAGGTGGAGGGTGATTTATGTATGCCCCTTTAAAGGTGGAGGGTGATTTATGCATGCCCCTTTAAAGGTGGAGGGTGATTTATGTACGGTATGCCCCTTTAAAGGTGGAGGGTGATTTATGTATGCCCCTTTAAAGGTGGAGGGTGATTTATGTATGCCCCTTTAAAGGTGGAGGGTGATTTATATATGCCCCTTTAAAGGTGGAGGGTGATTTATGTATGCCCCCATTGAAATTGAAGATGGCACATGATCTTATATCCCCAGTTAAAGGTGGAGGGTGATTGAAATGCCATTATCTCTCTGTATAGATATTTTATTTGAAATTCTGTATACAATAACACCTGGAACAAGTAAAGACAACAATTCTGGGAATTCTAAGGAATTATTGATTTAGGACATCTGATATACCTTAACTACCTTCTATCTTAAATTCTTCAATATATGACATAAAAATGAAGCAAATTAAGATTGTTTCAGGTAGCCAATCAGAACCTAAGCATTGTGTGGCCATATATATATAATTATTATACATGTATGGAATGAAGATTAGTTCTTGAGAATAAACATTTTTTGTGTGCTTTACGTTTATTTATCGTCGCTATCGGTTGCCCATATGAGCGACGCCTCCTGAAGAGATTAGTCATTTTAGATTTTTGGAGGATAGTGCAATGATACAGACAGAGACTCATCTGGAGCTACACTCTTTGTAAGCCTATTGAGAGGCCTGTGGTGTTGAAAGGGTTAAACCTCAAAAACGAAACAAATAATGCAGTCAGTTATAAATACAAGTAACATATTCTCTTTAAATGTGTAGAGTGAGTATGATCAAATTTGGCATTAATGACTTGACAATGACCTATAAAATAAGTTTAAACTTTATCGTCAGTGTTGTTCAAATTATGTTGATCTCTACCACATACGATAGATAACTAGGTCAAATTTCCATAAAACCTCAGGGATCATTCTAGAGGGCGATGTGGGCGAAATTGTCGCCCTAGGGACCCTGACTTCGCCCTCTGGGGGCCCCACTTCTCCCTAAAAAAATGTTTACGATTTTCAAACATTTTTACGATTTTCTAGTAAGATACACTGGCCCATTATAAAGCAACTCTTTCTATTCAAATGTTGTATTTAATGGTTGTACTGTGCATTTTAACCCTATTTTGCAGAAGTATATTAACCCTTTCAACCCCACAGGCCTCTAAATAGGCTTATGAAAAGTGTAGATCCAGATGAGCCGGCTCGTGACGAGCCGTCTCATCAGGATCTGCACCTTTTTTGCCAGTAATAATTATTACTATTTTTAGATAAAATTACCCATTTTGATAAATGAACTGGTCCAAAGGTAATTTTCTTATTCATTTATTGGTCTGAAAATAGCATGCACCAGTCCATGTCAGTTACTTGGGGTTGAAAGGGTTAAAGAACACCATTTAAGGACGCGATCACGCGCTTTCTCACTTCTCCCAAAAATTCTTACCTAGAATGAACCCTGAAACCTTTTGGTGACATTCTCTCTGAATATAATAGACAGAACCGGATCTGAAGCACCCTAAGATCTACTTATTCTGTTAATTTAAACAATATTTTATTCAAGAATGGTACATAGCATAGGAATAGTTGCAACAGCACAGTTAGGATTGGGAAAAAGGTTACATAGTAACTTATTCGAATCCCTTTCCTTCAATACAATTACATGCACACACATATTCTGTTATGACAGGTTACATTACAAGTATTGTTTAGTATGACATACTTATTCTGTTCAAGCTTAACCTCGTTTCAAAACCATGTCACTAGCTATAAATCTGTCGCTATATAATATATATAGCTACACATTGTTTCTGTTAATTATTCCTTTTAACCCATTCAGCACCATCTGATCAGGCTCTATGCTGTTTGCTATTCAGATGATCTTGCTAAGACACTTGGCTATGTAGCAAACAACATAGATCCTGATCGGCATGCAGCGTCATGCTGCGGCTGATCTGGATCGATGTTGTTTGCAAAAGCCTTTAAATGTATCCAGAATGAAATGGGTTAAATTGGAATATAGCATATAACCTTGCTGTGATCACCTTGTTATACCACTGTAACATTTTGTTCTTGTCTGCTATTATGTAATTGTGATAGCGCAGTGGTAGTGCGTTCGCTTCAAGTGTGAAATGCCCGTAGTTCGAGCCCTGCTGGAGCCCTTGCGATTGTGCCCTTAGACAAGGCATTTAAATTCCATGTAGCCTCATCTCTCTCCCTCATTGCGTTGGATTCTATCAGGAATGAGGTCTTGAGAGTGATTAATATATGTTGTAAGGACTTGTTTCGCAATGGAGCAAAAATAAATTTATATAAACTATTGTGTCTTCCGACTATAATATAATACATATCGTTGGCAGCACTGTGCATGTGGATGGCAAAACAGCCTGCTGTCAGCATGTGTCCATCATACTCCCATGTTTTATCTAAAGTCTATGTATGTGGGGTTTTTTCTTCAGTTGGTAAAATAATTCTATAATTCAGATGAAAATTTATCCCAGTTATTAACTTTCGTAAACCACCATTTAAAGAGTTTATTGGTGGTCTTGTTAAAGAACATCCATAAAGGGAGGTAATTTATAAATGGAAATTTCACAAAAGCAGTATTGTTTGTGGTCATATTTTTTTAACGTAATATTATATTATTGAAAAATGAAAATATAAGACAATAATCACAATATCTAACCATCCACTCCTTACAATATATGTGTGTTTTGTGTTTATTTATCATCGCTACTGGTTACCCATATGACGACGCCTCCTGAAGAGATTAGTCATTTTAGATTTTTGGAGGATAGTGCAATGATACAGACAGAGACCCATTCCAGAATCTCCTCTGGTTCTTTTACGTGCACGGTGTAAGCATCGACACGAGACCGGTTTAATGTCCCATCTGAAAAACTGTTAAATTTATTAGGGTCAGACGGAGGATCGTACCTGCGATCCCTGGATTACCAGTTCTGTACAATATATTGTTGTGCAGCACATTCTAAGTAAAACTCATAATGGCTTTAATTAAATCTTAATATGTAGTGTTTTTATGCCCTAACACTTTAATGACACATAATGAATGGTTATATTTAAGAAATAATAAGTATCAACCGTGGTATATCGCAGAATAACTCGAGTTTGAAGTTCTTATGCGTAGAAATATATCACGAAGGATATATTTCTACGCATAAGAACGACAAACAAGGGTTATTCTGCGATATACCACGGTTGATACTTATTATTTCGATTCTAACACGACTTACTTGTAATAATTTTAGACGAGAATCAAGGGGTATTTTCTTCAAACGCGTGCATTTGGCTTTCGAAATTTCTTCCCGCATAAGGGGTGATGACGTTATTTTTTATGGAAAATATCAATCTAGTGCATAAATGAACAAAAGTTGTAACTGATCAATAATTTTATTTATTTTGTCAAATAAAACTGTACAGAATAGTAACTGAAACATTACTTAACAGAAAAACAAGACGGACAAGAGATTATCTGATTCTAAAAATAGCTCACTTCCGCGAATTCCCACGGTATTATTTACAAACATCACGTGACTTTCATTCATAAAACTTTACACGCATTATATAAATGGAATAGCCAAAACACGGTGCGCGCGCAGCATAGTTCACGGTAGGTATATTGCAGAATAACCCGAGGTAGATTTTACTCTAC
This sequence comes from Archivesica marissinica, assembly GCA_014843695.1. Taxonomy (NCBI): domain Eukaryota; kingdom Metazoa; phylum Mollusca; class Bivalvia; order Venerida; family Vesicomyidae; genus Archivesica; species Archivesica marissinica. Next base: position 24,678,537 of record CM026402.1, on the reverse strand, counting down.
AAGTATGTATGTTATTAGCTAGGTCGTGTTAGAATATTGATTATACCGTATTTGTCTATTACTTTAAACATTATTTGTTTATTGTATCTCTTTACATAGCTGTCCGCCTCCGTGGTTGAGTGGTTACGATCGCTGACTTGTATACCACTGTAACCTATCATCACTGATTGTCACGGGTTCGAGCCCCGCTCAGACCGTGTCTCATTTATATGAAAAAGTTGGCAGTTTCTTACGGAGGTTGGTGCACCCAAGTACTGGTTAACCGCTGGAGCCTGCCCAGGAAAGGTGTTGTTAGGTAAACTGCCCACTGGCGATATAGCCCAAAATGGTGCTGATGCAGGCGTAAAACCCGAAATATAACATAATAACATAAATTTACATAGCTACAATGCTAATTATTGTATTTTTATGTATAGGTTAAAGTTTATTAGTACGTATTTACAAAATTAAATAGGTCAGGCACGGCGCATGCATTGCGACCAATTTAATTTTGTAAATACGTACTAATAAACTTTAACCTGCTTAGTGTTTTAAATTATTTGTGTACACTCTCTACATGTCTGCGCCCTCTTTTGTCCCGCGGCATTGATTGACACCCCTAAACATCAAAATCGCGCATGTCATCTTTTAAATACGTACTAATAAACTTTAACCTGCTTAGTGTTTTAAATTATTTGTGTACACTCTCTACATGTCTGCGCCCTCTTTCGTCCCGCGGCATTGATTGACACCCCTAAACATCAAAATCGCGCATGTCATCTTTTAAATACGTACTAATAAACTTTAACCTGCTTAGTGTTTTAAAGCTGATTTACTAAAATAAATTCGTTCAAAGTTTGAAAAATGCTGCCATCTCATTGGACCAAAAATAATTTCAAACACTAATTGTTAAATAAAGTTTGAATTGAATTCAATTGATCGTAACAGGTCAAACTCAAGGTTATGTGAAAATATATGACGAGATTTAATTATACCACTGTAAAATCATGTATTTAATTATACCATAAGTAAGAACTTGTTTCGCAATCGAGCTGAAATAAATTTGTATAAACTAAGCAGCCAGTTTCTGTGATTCCCTTAGCTGGCTGCTTAAGACAGGTTTAACTGTAGTTATGTCCCTTATTTTACCCAGCATGCAAGAGTTAATATGTTTGTATAAAACCACTTTTGAGGTGAACAATTCCTCTGACCGTTATAATTAGGGATGGCAACGAATGTTCGAATATTCGAATATTCGTTCGAACGTCCGAATATTCGAATATTAAAACCATATTCGAATATTTAAAAAAAAATTCAAATACAATTTTAATCAATTGCAGTTAAATCATAACTTAAAAGGATATACATTTGTATATGTTTGTTTAAATTTCAATCAATTAAGTTTCGAAAACAAAGAATGACCCAATGCGTGCCCGAAGGTGCGAAATGTCATCGCGATGTGGCTCCAAATAACAAAGGAGGGTGATGACATGTTGTTCACACCTTACAGGGGTCACTAATTGATTAATGCAGTCTATTTGACGGGACACAAACTGAGAAGCATTTGTTTTACAGGTACTAACTGTAGTGGAAATCGAAAGTTGAAGAAATTTGCGAATATTCGTTCGGAAGATCATCCGAATATTCGAATATCACAATCACCATTCGTTGCCATCCCTAGTTATAATATTAACATTATTTTAGCAAAATTTAGATAGGACTATAAACCAAGGTCTCATGTATCGGTGATATATACACCTGGCATATAACCAAGGTCTCGTGTATCGGTGATATATACACCTGGCATATAACCAAGGTCTCATGTATCGGTGATATATACACCTGGCATATAACCAAGGTCTCATGTATCGGTGATATATACACCTGGCATATAACAGAACCAGGGATACTTCTGGAATTGGAGCATTTTCTGTATCTTTCACTATCCTCCAAAACATAAAATGACTAACAAGCTTCTGGAGGCATTGCCCCTGATTAACCATGGGGGGGTAAATAAATGTATCTGAGGCAAAAACACTTCCTTGAGTGTGTTGCTGAATAAACAAGCTGAAACAAACTTCTGGAGGCGTTGCCCCTGATTAACCAGGGGGGGGGGTAAATAAATGTATCTGAGGCAAAAACACTTCCTTGAGTGTGTTGCTGAATAAACAAGCTGAAACAAACTTCTGGAGGCGTTGCCCCTGATTAACCAGGGGGGGGGGGGGTAAATAAATGTATCTGAGGCAAAAACACTTCCTTGAGTGTGTTGCTGAAACAATGTATAGTATTACAATAGCTTTTAATTCATTTTAGTCGGCAGTAATTACATTCAGTCCCTCAGGCTGTGCTAAATATAGTAGCTGTATTTCAACTCGGTCTGTTTACAATCTCATTCATCTAATTGGCTGGTTTGCTACAAGGAACTATTGTGGAGTTACTTGGAATTGGGTTGTATGTAAGCATCTGGAATTCGATAACAAAATATATTAATTTAAGTAGTTTTGGTGGCCGCAGCATTACTGATTTTGTTTCACTTCAGCACTGATGCATTCATCAGTAGAATAATTAAAGCAACACTGTATTGTTTCTGTGCATTATTTTTGGACTACTCTCAGTTAAATTAGCATTAATTAATTACATGATTGTCGGTTTGCATTTTAACTGCCTCATTTACACATAGACTTCTACAGGATTTGAGCAAGAATAATTCTTCATATTCAGTTGGGAGATTATTGTGGACAAGATTTTTACAGTTGTTTGGAACACAGAATTGAATTATGGTCTGTTGCTTTCGTATATGATTAAGAATTCACTGTCCAGCAGTTTTGGTTACATCTCGAATATTTTACGTATTTAATGTCACGTTTAGATACGATAACGAAAGAACTAGATCACATGCTTTAGGTCTTGTATAATTATGTCTCAATACTCCCCATACAGGGAGACATTGTTTTTGCCTTTGCTGTCTGTCTGTCTGTCTGTCTGTCTGCTAGTCTGTCTGTCTGCTAGTCTGGCTGTCTGTCTGCTAGTCTGTCTGTCTGTCTGTCTGTCTGTCTGCTGTCTGTCTGTCTGTCTGTCTGTCTGTCTGTCTGTGTGTATGTCTGCTGTCTGTTAGTCTGTCTGCCTGCTAGTATGTCTGTCTGCTAGTCTGTCTGTCTGCTAGTATGTCTGTCTGCTAGTATGTCTGTCTGCTAGTCTGTCTTTCTGTCTGTCTGCTAGTATGTCTGTCTGTCTGTCTGCTAGTCTGTCTGTCTGCTAGTCTGTCTGTCTGCTAGTCTGTCTGCTAGTCTGTCTGCTAGTCTGTCTGTCTGCTAGTCTGTCTGTCTGTCTGTCTGTCTGTCTGTCTGTCTGTCTGTCTGTCTGTCTGTCTGTCTGTCTGTCTGTCTGTCTGTCTGTCTGTCTGTCTGTCTGTCTGTCTGTCTGTCTGTCTGTCTGTCTGTCTGTCTGTCTAGCTTGTCAGCACTTCATATCCATAACCCATTGTTGGATTTTCACCAAACTTGACAGAAAGCATTGTGCATTTTGTAACCGTGAGTTTTTGCGGATTTACGGCTATATGAACTCAAAGCTTGCCCTCGCTTCATCTCCAAAACCCTTTTTTTTCGGGCCCCAAAATATGGGGAACCCCATTTATATGCTCCATCCAGTAAGGGTCGGAACACACCCCCTAGTAGCCTTACATGCTTTATATATACTTATCAACAATGTATGGACTCGTTCTGTTTTATAATGGTGCATAGTTATATTTATATTTTAAATGGGGTTTGATGGGGCACGAAATATTTTACATCTAGAAAACTCACAAATTTGTGTATAATGAAATAAGAAATAATACACACATGCATACCCCACCTGCCTGTCCTATCTACTTCTGTCAGTATCTCTTTTGTAAAGCTAAAATAAAAGCCGCTTCCTTATGCAAATCTCATGAAAGCTCATACCAATTAATTTTTTAATTCAATATAATTTTTATGTGGTATATAAATTTGTGAATATATTGACGAAAGTTGTACAGAAAGTACAAAGGAAAATGTGTTATATCTAACACAACAGCTCTGGCATAAATGTCTTCATTGATTCCCATGTTCTTTTTGAAGTTTTCTAATGTTTGGCAAAGAATTGTCGTTTCTTTGCTTAAATTGTACTTTGGAATGATATAATATGAATCGTTTTGCTCCTACTAAAGCAAGAGGGCATTGTAACAATTTACATTTATATATACATTTTCAAAAAGATTATGATCAAATTTTTTGCCTCAGCATTTGCACATGGATTTATATATCCAAAAATCATTATAATTTCATTTAATGGGCAAAACAAATCTGTACTTTTGGTTAACGCTTTCCCTCATAGAAGCACCTCTTGACACCATTACCACTATATACATTGATAATGTAGTAGCCAAACCAATGTTCATGATAAAGGCCAAAATCTCATGTAGTTCCAGTAATATCTATGGAGGTGTGATAGATATGACGACTACTTATCCACTGCATGATAGCTAAATGGTTGTCGTTTGTATGGAGATATAATAGTATATTAACCTAAATCTCTATGTAGTCCCAGTAATATCTATGGAGGTTGCATAGATATGGCGACTACTTATCCACTGCATGATAGCTAAATGGCTGTCGTTTGTATGAAGATATAATAGTATACTAACCTAAATCTCTATGGAGGAAAGGGTTAACAGATCACTTTATCAATTTCCTAGTTATATTGCAACCCCAGAATAAATGTTTCAATTTTACAAAAACTGCACAGTGGACTGACTGACTTTACAGGAAGCATCAGTATGATATCTAGTTGTAAATATTGTAACCCCATTACGGTTGGTTGGATTTTGGCGGAGTTACGTCCATTAACACAAAAGCTTGTCAGCACATCATTTCTAAAACCCCTTGTTGAATTTTCACCAAAGTTGGCAACCAGGAAGCATCGGTATAATGTCTAGTTGTAAATATTGTAACCCCATTCCGGTTGGATGATTTTTTCGGATTTACGGCCATTTGAACATTTTTATAGCCCACAACTTGTCCGCATTTAATCTCCAAAACCCATTGCTGGATTTTCGCCAAACTTGGCAGCAAGCATCAGTATTATGTCTAGTTGTGCATATTTTTGCAGTGTTGCTTGGATAGTTTCTGTTTGTGGCTGTGAATTACTTGTTAGTTTATACAAATTTATTTTAGCTTGATTGCGAAACAAGTTCTTATAACTTATATTAATCACTCTCGAGACCTCATTCCTGATGTAATCCATCGCCACGAGGGAGAGAGAAGAGGCAACGTGGAATTTAAATGCATGGCCTAAGGGCACAATCGTAACGGCTCCAACGGGGCTCAAACTTCAGGCCTTTCGCATCTGAAGCGAACGCTCTACCATTGTGCTATCACGACTTCCACGTATTACTTGTTGATAACTTGGGATGTTGTTATTGTCGAATAAAGGGTTGGACTGCGTACGAATAATTATGTATATAAAATATATTTTGTATCGCGTACTTCTGACACCTTTTGGCCATATATATCTACTCTCTAGACCACGTTTTCCATGACGATCGCCTATGGCAACACATGTTTGAGGATAAATGTGTGTTTGAGTTTGTAACAGAAGGATTTACAGATGGATATGTAGTCCAGTGGTAATACGCTGGACTGGTAATTAAGGATCGCAGGTGGTTCGATCCCCCATCTGACCCTAATAAAATTAACAGTCTTTCAGATGGGACTTTAAACCGAGGTCACGTGTCGGTGCTGTACACCGTGCACGTAAAAGAACCAGAGGAGACTCTGGAATGGGTCTCTGTCTGTATCAATGCACTATCCTCCAAAATGTTTAAATGACTAACCTCTTCAGGAGTCGTCCCTCATATGGGTAGCCGGTATCGACGATAAATAAACGTAAAACACACAAAATAACAGAAGGTTTTTGACAAATGCATTTTTATGTAAGAATATGTTACATAGATCTCGTAATCCTTTTGACTGAAACGGATTATTTTATTTATGTTGCAAGCTGATTATGCTTCTTATTTAAGTGAAAATTATTCACAATATTAGAGTCACTCGGGACACCACTAATTAATATTCACAATATTAGTCACTCGGGACACCACTAATTAATATTCACAATATTAGAGTCACTCGGGACACCACTAATTAATATTCACAATATTAGAGTCACTCGGGACACCACTAATTAATATTCACAATATTAGTCACTCGGGACACCACTAATTAATATTCACAATATTAGAGTCACTCGGGATACTTCTGATTTATCACATAATTATCATCTGTTTAAAGCGACATTACATCGCAAAAAGCAAATAAAATGCATTTTTCCAAGTATAAATGCATAGCTACTACAAATTCTTCTGAATACATTCGAACACTAACATTGGATCAATAAACAGTGTTTTTGTGGTATACAAACTTTCAAAAGTGAAATTAGGATTTCATAGAACGGTCATCCGCGCTCCTGAGTTGATGTTTGTTTGTCATTGGAGACAATACTAAACACGCGATATTTTCGATTAGAGATAGAGATAATTTAACTAAGATTAGTCTACAAATAAATATGCATAGGCACACATGTGAGATATCATGGTATATATGTACCATACCTCGTGCTATTCAGGATAAACGCTTTGTACTACGCATGAATGTCGACCCTATTTACATTATTTTGTCATGTCAACAAACTGCGTATACGACGTTTGTTTATTTGTTGAAATACTCAGTTTTTTAGGCAAAGATTTGGAGAAAAATTATACCATATAATAGCAAATTACATTCTGCAGACATTTGCGTTTTCACCGATGTAGTGTCACTTTAAAGGATTAATTAATGCCACTATGCAATAAGTGCCTAGATATAAATAGCGGACATAAAATACAGCCACTTTTCTGTTAGACAGATTCTGGAACAAGGATATTTTCCAGACAAAAATGAGTCTTGGAAATTAGGTTGTTTTCTATCTAGAAAATACTAAATAGAATATAATAATAACATGATTAGCTATAGGAGGGGACTAAACACTGTACGTTCTGGAAGAATGGTAGTATTAAATATTAATTAGAGGTTATTACGTGGCTAGTCTCATATCAGCATAGGTATCGACTCTCGGTAACATGATATCAGCCTTCGACCAATATCATGTAACTTCCGATATCATGTTACCGAGGGCGATACATAGTCTTGTTCCTGAGGGTCGATACATAGGCTTGTTACCGAGGGTCGATACATAGGTTTGTTACTAAGGGTTGATACATAGTCTTGTTCCTGAGGGTCGATACATAGTCTTGTTCCTGAGGGTCGATACATAGACTTGTTACCGAAGGTCGATACATAGTCTTGTTCCTGAGGGTCGATACATAGGTTTGTTACTGAGGGTCGATACATAGGTTTGTTACTGAGGGTCGATACATAGGTTTGTTACTGAGGGTCGATACATAGGTTTGTTACTGAGGGTCGATACATAGGCTTGTTACCGAGGGTCGATACATAGGTTTGTTACCGAGGGTCGATACATAGGCTTGTTACCGAGGGTCGATACATAGGCTTGTTGCCGAGGGCGATACATAGGCTTGTTACCGAGGGTCGATATATAGGTTTGTTACCGAGGGTCGATACATAGGCTTGTTCCTGAGGGTCGATACATAGTCTTGTTCCTGAGGGTCGATACATAGTCTTGTTCCTGAGGGTCGATACATAGGTTTGTTACTGAGGGTCGATACATAGTCTTGTTCCTGAGGGTCGATACATAGTCTTGTTACCGAGGGTCGATACATAGACTTGTTACCGAGGGTCGATACATAGGCTTGTTACCGAGGGTCGATACATAGGCTTGTTGCCGAGGGCGATACATAGGCTTGTTACCGAGGGTCGATATATAGGTTTGTTACCGAGGGTCGATACATAGGCTTGTTCCTGAGGGTCGATACATAGTCTTGTTCCTGAGGGTCGATACATAGTCTTGTTCCTGAGGGTCGATACATAGGTTTGTTACTGAGGGTCGATACATAGTCTTGTTCCTGAGGGTCGATACATAGTCTTGTTACCGAGGGTCGATACATAGACTTGTTACCGAGGGTCGATACATAGGCTTGTTACCGAGGGTCGATACATAGGCTTGTTGCCGAGGGCGATACATAGGCTTGTTACCGAGGGTCGATATATAGGTTTGTTACCGAGGGTCGATACATAGGCTTGTTACCGAGGGTCGATACATAGGCTTGTTACCGAGGGTCGATACATAGGCTTGTTACCGAGGGTCGATACATAGGCTTGTTACCGAGGGTCGATACATAGGCTTGTTACCGAGGGCGATACATAGGCTTGTTACCGAGGGCGATAATAGGTTTGTTACCGAGGGTCGATACATAGGCTTGTTACTGAGGGTCGATACATAGTTTTGTTACTGAGGGTCGATACATAGGTTTGTTACTGAGGGTCGATACATAGGTTTGTTACTGAGGGTCGATACATAGGTTTGTTACTGAGGGTCGATACATAGGCTTGTTACCGAGGGTCGATACATAGGCTTGTTACCGAGGGTCGATACATAGGCTTGTTACCGAGGGTCGATACATAGGCTTGTTGCCGAGGGCGATACATAGGCTTGTTACCGAGGGTCGATATATAGGTTTGTTACCGAGGGTCGATACATAGGCTTGTTCCTGAGGGTCGATACATAGTCTTGTTCCTGAGGGTCGATACATAGTCTTGTTCCTGAGGGTCGATACATAGGTTTGTTACTGAGGGTCGATACATAGTCTTGTTCCTGAGGGTCGATACATAGTCTTGTTACCGAGGGTCGATACATAGACTTGTTACCGAGGGTCGATACATAGGCTTGTTACCGAGGGTCGATACATAGGCTTGTTGCCGAGGGCGATACATAGGCTTGTTACCGAGGGTCGATATATAGGTTTGTTACCGAGGGTCGATACATAGGCTTGTTACGAGGGTCGATACATAGGTTTGTTACGAGGGTCGATACATAGGCTTGTTACGAGGGCGATACATAGGTTGTTACGAGGGTCGATACATAGCTTGTTCGAGGGTCGATACATAGCTTGTTACGAGGGTCGATACATAGTTGTTACGAGGGTCGATACATAGGTTGTTACGAGGGTCGATACATAGGTTGTTCGAGGGCGATACATAGGTTTGTTACCGAGGGTCGATACATAGGCTTGTTACCGAGGGTCGATACATAGGCTTGTTACCGAGGGTCGATACATAGGCTTGTTACCGAGGGTCGATACATAGGCTTGTTACCGAGGGTCGATACATAGGCTTGTTACCGAGGGGCGATACATAGGCTTGTTACTGAAGGTCGATACATAGGCTTGTTACCGAGGGCGATACATAGGCTTATTACCGAGGGGCGATACATAGGCTTGTTACTGAAGGTCGATACATAGGCTTGTTACCGAGGGCGATACATAGGCTTGTTACTGAAGGTCGATACATAGGCTTGTTACCGAGGGTCGATACATAGGCTTGTTACCGAGGGTCGATACATAGGCTTGTTACCGAGGGTCGATACATAGGCTTGTTACCGAGGGTCGATACATAGGCTTGTTACCGAGGGGCGATACATAGGCTTGTTACTGAAGGTCGATACATAGGCTTGTTACCGAGGGCGATACATAGGCTTATTACCGAGGGGCGATACATAGGCTTGTTACTGAAGGTCGATACATAGGCTTGTTACCGAGGGCGATACATAGGCTTGTTACCGAGGGTTGATACATAGGCTTGTTACCGAGGGGCGATATATTGGCTGATATAAACTAGGCACGTAATAACATCGTGGAACATTTAATAATCAAAATCATGCGCTCCGTTATCCATTTATTAGTAATAAATCACAATTACTGAATTAGATACACGAACATGATTGAAATATTACCACGAAACTACAAACATCAGTTATCTGTCAAATTTGACATGCTGATACGCTACGTGAAGTAAACAAACTAGCACCGAGTGCGCATGCGTCATTTTCTCAGGAACTAGTTATGATACAGCTTTTTCTGGTTTGATACGGACTGGAGACCATATCAAACCATCAAAACGTAATATCAGACTGGAAAAGACAGCGTTTGATCTTGGTGGTAGACTGTATTGTGGTAGGCAAATAACGACAACAAAATAGGCTAAAGTTCATATCTAAGTAATTACTAAATATTTGAGTTTACAGAATTTGACAATTTAAGATATTCAGTGCAATTTATATGTCGCTTTAAGATAACTCTTATTTAAGATATTAGATTATATGTACAATAAACACGATGGAACATTAGTGACCACACAAGTAGTTTGTAAATGATATTACATCGTTCAAGTACTAGTATTACTTTGGCCTAGGACTGATCAAATCAGAGATCACCTTATAAGTGAGTATGAACGGTAGTATCACTTTGCATTCCGGCGTAAGCGGGAAAAACCCAATAGGGCAATAGCAAATAACAAATGCAGGACAGGGTAAAGATTATTGTCGACAGAACTGTAATCCAGTAGCCTACAGGCAAATTAGCAGAACAGGATCTGACATCAAAGTAAAAAGAAGTGCTTTGTAAAACTTGTAACTGAAAACTGTTTTACCATTTTCAGGTATTTGAAAGCAAGCAATCACAGCATGGAAGAAACACTATTAAAGTGCTACAAGATTACTCCCAGAAACAGGGAAGTACAGTGAACGATGTATACAGGGCATTGGAAGAGATAGACAGACCAGACGCACTAGATGAATTCAAGGCTGGTATACCAGGTAATTGTGTTTGGGAGAGAGTATAATACAGTGAACGATGTATACAGGGCATTGGAAGAGATAGACAGACCAGACGCACTAGATGAATTCAAGGCTGGTATACCAGGTAATTGTGTTTGGGAGAGAGTATAATACAGTGAACGATGTATACAGGGCATTGGAAGAGATAGACAGACCAGACGCACTAGATGAATTCAAGGCTGGTATACCAGGTAATTGTGTTTGGGAGAGAGTATAATACAGTGAACGATGTATACAGGGCATTGGAAGAGATAGACAGACCAGACGCACTAGATGAATTCAAGGCTGGTATACCAGGTAATTGTGTTTGGGAGAGAGTATAATACAGTGAACGATGTATACAGGGCATTGGAAGAGATAGACAGACCAGATGCACTAGATGAATTCAAGGCTGGTATTCCAGGTAATTGTGTTTGGGAGAGAGTATAATACAGTGAACGATGTATACAGGGCATTGGAAGAGATAGACAGACCAGATGCACTAGATGAATTCAAGGCTGGTATTCCAGGTAATTGTGTTTGGGAGAGAGTATGATACAGTGAACGATGTATACAGGGCATTGGAAGAGATAGACAGACCAGACGGACTAGATGAATTCAAGGCTGGTATACCAGGTAATTGTGTTTGGGAGAGAGTATAATACAGTGAATGATGTATACAGAGCATTGGAAGAGATAGACAGACCAGACACCCTAGATGAATTCAAGGTAATAGTGTTTGGGAGAGAGTATAATACAGTGAACGATGTATGCAGGGCATTGGAAGAGATAGACAGACCAGACGCACTAGATGAATTCAAGGCTGGTATACCAGGTAATTGTGTTTGGGAGAGAGTATAATATAGTGAACGATGTATACAGGGCATTGGAAGAGATAGACAGACCAGATGCACTAGATGAATTCAAGGCTGGTATACCAGGTAATTGTGTTGAGGACAGAGTATAGTGCAATGAATGATATGTGCAAGGTGTTAGAAGAGATGCTCTAGATGAATTAAAGGCTGGTATACCAGGTAATTGTGATGACAGAGTATAGTACAATGAATGATATGTGCAAGGTGTTAGAAGAGATGCTCTAGATGAATTAAAGGCTGGTATACCAGGTAATTGTGTTGAGGACAGAGTATAGTGCAATGAATGATATGTGCAGGGTGTTAGAAGAGATGCTCTAGATGAATTAAAGGCTGGTATACCAGGTAATTGTGTTGAGGACAGGGTATAGTGCAATGAATGATATGTGCAGGGTGTTAGAAGAGATGCTCTAGATGAATTAAAGGCTGGTATACCAGGTAATTGTGTTGAGGACAGGGTATAGTGCAATGAATGATATGTGCAGGGTGTTAGAAGAGATGCTCTAGATGAATTAAAGGCTGGTATACCAGGTAATTGTGTTGAGGACAGGGTATAGTGCAATGAATGATATGTGTAGGGTGTTAGAAGAGATGCTCTAGATGAATTAAAGGCTGGTATACCAGGTAATTGTGTTGAGGACAGAGTATAGTGCAATGAATGATATGTGCAGGGTGTTAGAAGAGATGCTCTAGATAAATTAAAGGCTGGTATACCAGGTAATTGTGTTGAGGACATAGTATAGTGCAATGAATGATATGTGCAGGGTGTTAGAAGAGATGCTCTAGATGAATTAAAGGCTGGTATACCAGGTAATTGTGTTGAGGACAGGGTATAGTGCAATGAATGATATGTGCAGGGTGTTAGAAGAGATGTTCTAGATGAATTAAAAGCTGGTATACCAGGTAATTGTGTTGAGGACAGAGTATAGTGCAATGAATGATATGTGCAGGGTGTTAGAAGAGATGCTCTAGATGAATTAAAGGCTGGTATACCAGGTAATTGTGTTGAGGACAGGGTATAGTGCAATGAATGATATGTGCAGGGTGTTAGAAGAGATGTTCTAGATGAATTAAAGGCTGGTATACCAGGTAATTGTGTTGAGGACAGAGTATAGTACAATGAATGATATGTGCAGGGTGTTAGAAGAGATGCTCTAGATGAATTAAAGGCTGATATACCAGGTAATTGTGTTGAGGACAGAGTATAATGCAATGAATGATATGTGCAGTGTGTTAGAAGAGATGCTCTAGATGAATTAAAGGCTGGTATACCAGGTAATTGTGTTGAGGACAGGGTATAATGCAATGAATGATATGTGCAGGGTGTTAGAAGAGATGCTCTAGATGAATTAAAGGCTGGTATACCAGGTAATTGTGTTGAGGACAGGGTATAGTACAATGAATGATATGTGCAGGGTGTTAGCAGAGATGCTCTAGATGAATTAAAGGCTGGTATACCAGGTAATTGTGTTGAGGACAGAGTATAATGCAATGAATGATATGTGCAGGGTGTTAGAAGAGATGCTCTAGATGAATTAAAGGCTGGTATACCAGGTAATTGTGTTGAGGACAGGGTATAGTGCAATGAATGATATGTGCAGGGTGTTAGAAGAGATGCTCTAGATGAATTAAAGGCTGGTATACCAGGTAATTGTGTTGAGGACAGGGTATAGTGCAATGAATGATATGTGCAGGGTGTTAGAAGAGATGCTCTAGATGAATTAAAGGCTGGTATACCAGGTAATTGTGTTGAGGACAGAGTATAATGCAATGAATGATATGTGCAGGGTGGTAGAAGAGATGCTCTAGATGAATTAAAGGCTGGTATACCAGGTAATTGTGTTGAGGACAGAGTAAAGTGCAATGAATGGTATGTGCAGGGTGTTAGAAGAGATGCTCTAGATGAATTAAAGGCTGGTATACCAGGTAATTGTGTTGAGGACAGAGTATAGTGCAATGAATGATATGTGCAGGGTGTTAGAAGAGATGCTCTAGATGAATTAAAGGCTGGTATACCAGGTAATTGTGTTGAGGACAGAGTATAATGCAATGAATGATATGTGCAGGGTGTTAGAAGAGATGCTCTAGATGAATTAAAGGCTGGTATACCAGGTAATTGTGTTGAGGACAGGGTATAGTGCAATGAATGATATGTGCAGGGTGTTAGAAGAGATGCTCTAGATGAATTAAAGGCTGGTATACCAGGTAATTGTGTTGAGGACAGGGTATAGTGCAATGAATGATATGTGCAGGGTGTTAGAAGAGATGCTCTAGATGAATTAAAGGCTGGTATACCAGGTAATTGTGTTGAGGACAGAGTATAATGCAATGAATGATATGTGCAGGGTGGTAGAAGAGATGCTCTAGATGAATTAAAGGCTGGTATACCAGGTAATTGTGTTGAGGACAGAGTAAAGTGCAATGAATGGTATGTGCAGGGTGTTAGAAGAGATGCTCTAGATGAATTAAAGGCTGGTATACCAGGTAATTGTGTTGAGGACAGAGTATAGTGCAATGAATGATATGTGCAGGGTGTTAGAAGAGATGCTCTAGATGAATTAAAGGCTGGTATACCAGGTAATTGTGTTGAGGACAGAGTATAGTGCAATGAATGATATGTGCAGGGTGTTAGAAGAGATGCTCTAGATGAATTAAAGGCTGGTATACCAGGTAATTGTGTTGAGGACAGAGTATAGTGCAATGAATGATATGTGCAGGGTGTTAGAAGAGATGCTCTAGATGAATTAAAGGCTGGTATACCAGGTAATTGTGTTGAGGACAGAGTATAGTGCAATGAATGATATGTGCAGGGTGTTAGAAGAGATGCTCTAGATGAATTAAAGGCTGGTATACCAGGTAATTGTGTTGAGGACAGAGTATAGTGCAATGAATGATATGTGCAGGGTGTTAGAAGAGATGCTCTAGATGAATTAAAGGCTGGTATACCAGGTTATTGTGGTAAGCATCCATCTTGAAAAATATTATCTGAAAATATTTCAGTGTTCATCTTGGTGGGCGTAATCATCATTGTTTTTCTGGCCAATTCGCTGTCACTGATTATGTGAGCGAAGTGATTATGTGATAGAAGTGATTATGTCAGCGAAGTGATTATGTGATAGAAGTGATTATGTGAAAGAAGTGATTAGATAGAAGTGATTATGTGATAGAAGTGATTATGTGAAGTAATTATGTGATAGAAGTGATTATGTGAGTGAAGTGATTATGTGATAGAAGTGATTATGTGATAGAAGTGATTATGTGAGCGAAGTGATTATGTGATAGAAGTGATTATGTGAGTGAAGTGATTATGTGAGCGAAGTGATTATGTGATAGAAGTGATTATGTGATAGAAGTGATTAGATATAAGTGATTATGTGAGTGAAGTGATTATGTGATAGAAGTGATTATGTGAGTGAAGTGATTATGTGATAGAAGTGATTATGTGATAGAAGTGATTAGATAGAAGTGATTATGTGAGTGATGTGATAGAAGTGATTATGTGAGCGAAGTGATTATGTGAGCGAAGTTGACTTCGCTGAGTTCACTGAGCAGCAGATGAGGAATATTTTATAGGACTTTATGTGAATGAATTACTGCTGCATTTGATGTTAAATGGTTTTGTGTGCGTGCTGTATGCTATGCTTTTTGGATTGATTTGAATGGGGAAGGGGGCGTAAGCTCTTAGATTCAGGAAAGTTATGAAACAAAATGCTTATAGTAGGAGTTATCTTATAGTAAGAGTTATCTTATAGTAGGAGTTATCTTATAGAGTTATCTTATATTAGGAGTTATCTTATAGTAGCAGTTATCTTATAGCAGGAGTTATCTTATAGTGGCAGTTATCTTATAGTAGGAGTTATCTTATAGTAGCAGTTATCTTATAGTAAGAGTTATCTTATAGTAGGAGTTATCTTATAGTAGGAGTTATCTTAGAGTAAGAGTTATCTTATAGTAGGAGTTATCTTATAGTAGGAGTTATCTTATAGTAGCAGTTATCTTATAGTAGGAGTTATCTTATAGTAGGAGTTATCTTATAGTAAGAGTTATCTTATAGTAGGAGTTATCTTATAGAGTTATCTTATAGTAGGAGTTATCTTATAGCAGCAGTTATCTTATAGCAGGAGTTATCTTATAGTGGCAGTTATCTTATAGTAGGAGTTATCTTATAGTAGCAGTTATCTTATAGTAGCAGTTATCTTATAGTAAGAGTTATCTTATAGTAGGAGTTATCTTATAGTAGGAGTTATCTTATAGTAAGAGTTATCTTATAGTAGGAGTTATCTTATAGTAGGAGTTATCTTATAGTAGGAGTTATCTTATAGTAAGAGTTATCTTATAGTAGGAGTTATCTTATAGTAGCAGTTATCTTATAGTAAGAGTTATCTTATAGTAGCAGTTATCTTATAGTAGCAGTTATCTTATAGTAAGAGTTATCTTATAGTAGGAGTTATCTTATAGTAAGAGTTATCTTATAGTAGCAGTTATCTTATAGTAAGAGTTATCTTATAGTAGGAGTTATCTTATAGTAGCAGTTATCTTATAGTAAGAGTTATCATATAGTAGGAGTTATCTTATAGTAGGAGTTATCTTATAGTAGGAGTTATCTTATAGTAGGAGTTATCTTATAGTAAGAGTTATCTTATAGTAGGAGTTATCTTATAGTAGCAGTTATCTTATAGTAGCAGTTATCTTATAGTATCAGTTATCTCATAGTAGGAGTTATCTTATAGTAAGAGTTATCTTATAGTAGGAGTTATCTTATAGTAGCAGTTATCTTATAGTAGGAGTTATCTTATAGTAGGAGTTATCTTATAGTAGGAGTTATCTAGTAGGAGTTATCTTATAGTAAGAGTTATCTTATATCTTATAGTAAGAGTTATCTTATAGTAGCAGTTATCTTATAGTAGCAGTTATCTTATAGTAGGAGTTATCTTATAGTAAGAGTTATCTTATAGTAGGAGTTATCTTATAGTAGGAGTTATCTAGTAGGAGTTATCTTATAGTAGGAGTTATCTTATAGTAGGAGTTATCTTATAGTAGGAGTTATCTTATAGTAGGAATCTTATAGTAGGAGTTATCTTATAGTAGGAGTTATCTTATAGTAGGAGTTATCTTATAGTAGGAGTTATCTAGTAGGAGTTATCTTATAGTAGGAGTTATCTAGTAGGAGTTATCTTATAGTAGGAGTTATCTTATAGTAAGAGTTATCTTATAGTAGGAGTTATCTTATAGTAGGAGTTATCTAGTAGGAGTTATCTTATAGTAGGAGTTATCTTATAGTAAGAGTTATCTTATAGTAGGAGTTATCTAGTAGGAGTTATCTTATAGTAGGAGTTATCTAGTAGGAGTTATCTTATAGTAGGAGTTATCTTATAGTAAGAGTTATCTTATAGTAGGAGTTATCTTATAGTAAGAGTTATCTTATAGTAGGAGTTATCTAGTAGGAGTTATCTTATAGTAGGAGTTATCTAGTAGGAGTTATCTTATAGTAGGAGTTATCTTATAGTAAGAGTTATCTTATAGTAGGAGTTATCTAGTAGGAGTTATCTTATAGTAGGAGTTATCTAGTAGGAGTTATCTTATAGTAAGAGTTATCTTATAGAGTAGGAGTTATCTTATAGTAAGAGTTATCTTATAGTAGGAGTTATCTTATAGTAGGAGTTATCTTATAGTAGGAGTTATCTAGTAGGAGTTATCTTATAGTAAGAGTTATCTTATAGAGTAGGAGTTATCTTATAGTAGGAGTTATCTTATAGTAAGAGTTATCTTATAGTAAGAGTTATCTTATAGTAGGAGTTATCTTATAGTAGGAGTTATCTAGTAGGAGTTATCTTATAGTAGGAGTTATCTTATGAGACCATCATGAGTCATCCAAAACATAAATTGCGACCCATTTTGTCTGCTTTAAAAATGAAGAAATTAATTCTTTTGATTGGTATGAAGATTTTGGCATTGTACTCGCTGTGTGGCGGCTAAATCTTATCGCGAACACGAATAATATTCGTTCAAAGCAAAATATGTAGGTAAACGCACAATTTCCCCCGATTTCCCCTCACTTCTCCCGACATTGGCTGGAAGGGGAAGTGACTTCCTCCTAAATTTTGGGACAAAGATGAACCCTGATATTTATCTCTGGAATTATTTGTAAAATTATTTTGCAAGGTTGTTAAGTGCAACTTGACCCGTCAGTTTTAGCTGTTATACAAATATTTATACGGCATAGTCTGTTGTTAAATGGCTTTTGCTACATTTACAATTGTGTATAATACTCGTATTGATATAGTATAAAAATTGTATGCAACTAATATGTAATGAAGACAGTTCAATCTAGACCAACTATACACTCCTCACAGTAACCAACTAGCCCAAAGCCCGGAGCTCGTTGATTGGAATTCGGGCTAGTAGAACTTGCTGGACTATTATATTTGGTAACGGAGTAGTCCTTTTGGCTAGTGCTGTGAACATGTTAGTGTAAAGACCGCGGTATTTGGTAATGTAGTAGTCCTTTTGGCTAGTGTTGTGAACATGTTAGCATAAAGACCGCGGTATTTGGTAATGTAGTAGTCCTTTTGGCTAGTGTTGTGAACATGTTAGCATAAAGACCGCGGTATTTGGTAATGTAGTAGTCCTTTTGGCTAGTGTTGTGAACATGTTAGCATAAAGACCGCGGTATTTGGTAATGTAGTAGTCCTTTTGGCTAGTGTTGTGAACATGTTAGCATAAAGACCGCGGTATTTGGTAATGTAGTAGTCCTTTTGGCTAGTGTTGTGAACATGTTAGCATAAAGACCGCGGTATTTGGTAATGTAGTAGTCCTTTTGGCTAGTGCTGTGAAAATGTTAGCGTAAAGACCGAGTATATATCTGTTTAATGTCAATTTACTTGTATCCTATATAGAGATAGAGAAGAGCTACCTAGAGAGTTTGAAGAAGAAACATCGACACCAAGATCTAATCGAGAATGATTATATATGTTCCTCATGCGACGACATGCCGTACAACAGTGAGAATTACACATCATACCCACAAGGCCATCGCAAAATGATGCCACCAGGAACTAGTTACGGAATGTTCTCACAAACTCATCAGTTGCCAGGAAACATACCAGGGAAGAACTACCAAAGACACAATAATGTGGATCCGCAATGCATGAATGCAAGATTGCCTGGCTACGATCACGAAAGTCCGGAATTTAAGCGACAGCGTTCAATGCCTATCTCAGACAGTATGATGGTCCGCGGACATGACCATCATTCACAATATTACCGTGAGATGGAACCGATGGACCATTCTCCGTCTGTACGAGAGGATCCGGTACCCCCGGCACTGGCTATGATGAGGGGAATGCAGCGATACAACCAACACAGAGTACCACATATGAACTCTACAGTTCACAAGAAGGAGTCAGGGGCTATATTTAGACAGCCTTATAGTCAGTTTGGACGCCAGACTGAAAGGGCTGGTCTGAAATTAGAAATACCATCACCTTCGGATATGTTCAACAGACAGAGATCAGCAGACTTCTGCAGTCCTAGTCCCACTCCAACGACACCATCGACTCCGCTCGGACACCTGCAGAAATTGGCCAATGAGCGGACATTCCAACCGGAAGATGGGTATAAAGATCTCATGAAAATGAAACGTGACGAGGAACTGCTCCAGGGAAAGGGTGTTCACGTCGAATCACCTGACAAGATGGGGGAATTTATGTCTCAGCAGAATACTGGCATGGTCAATCCTGGTCACCATGGTGACGGCCACCATGGCGACGGTCAAGGTCAGATGAGGTTAAGTTCACGGACTGGACCACCTAATACATTCCCATTAAGATTGAAATCTTCGAATTCTTGTTCATCTACTACATCAGCGATGGCATCGTCACAACAGTTAACCAAGTCAGCCTCGTTGCCTAGCAACATGAAACCAGCAGAATTTAGGAAAGGTAAACATAGTCCTGTATTCATGTCAGATTACATTTAAATAGATTTGCTCTAAAACTTAACCAATCAGAAAGCCTGACATTTCAATTGAGAATAGTTTTGTAAGCTCAAGGCCGGGATGGAAAATTGAAAGGTTCATATTTGAAGAGGTTAAATAATAAAAGTGTACAGTCAAACCTGTGTTAGTGATCACCTCTATTAAGCAACCAACCTGTATTAAGCAGCCAGTTTCCAGATTCCCGATAAGTTGTTTTATTATGCATTTCACCTCTATTAAGCAGCCACCTGTGCTAAGCAGCCACTTTCTGGAATTGTCTTGGCTGACTGCTTAATACAGGTTTGACTGTAAACTTTATTTATTTTACAATGATTACGAAACAAGATATAACAACTTATAAACACTGTAAATAAAGAATATTCTTACATGTACATAATACGTATTCTCTCTTTGGTGTGGATGAAAGCGTATATGTTGTCAATCGTGTGGGAGGAAACCGGAGAAGAAGAAAAACCGTACAATCTTGCATACCCTGTCCGAGGATCAAACCCCGGTTGTATTTGTGAGAAGCGAGCGTGCTAATCCAACAGCCTGAAGTGTTTATGTAGCTGTAGGACTGTATTATGGTGACATAACTGCCGTGCTCAAATACCACTATCTAACCTACCCCATCTTGGAAAATAATTCGCATATACAGGGCCCGCGCTGGCAATAGCCAGAGTAGCCATTGGCTAAGATATGGCAAAATTGGCTAATAAAAACTCATATATTATATGACGGTGCTATATTTAATTGATTGATTTTGACATTTGCATTTTTTTTATACACAGTCATTAGAAATTATAATCTTAATATCTGGCACCTTTTACCCAAAAACATCATTTATTCCGATGTAGCCATCATCTATTCCCAAATAACACCTTTATCACTTCCAACATATAGCCTCCATTCCACTCCTTTATCTATTCCCCCATAGATATTGATTATCAAGTATGTTGTGAAGTGAGCCAGTTGCTTATCAGCAGTGTGGAGATAAACTGAGTAATTCAGCTTAACCCATTCAACACCAAGTAACTCACATGGACTGGTCCATGATATTCATAAACCAATAAATGAATCAGAAAATCACATTTGGACAAGTTCATTTATCAAAATGGGTAATTATGTCTAAAAATAGTCATATCACTGGCAAAAAGTGCAGATCCTGATGAGACGGCTCATCACGAGCCGGCTCATCTGGATCTACACTTTTTGTAAGCCTATTTAGAGGTATGTGGTGTTGAAAGGGTTAATAAACCTTTTGTCCAAAAATCATTATCATTCAATGCATAGACATGAATTTAAGTACATTTTGTATACATATGAAAAGGGAAATTTCTTTGTGTCATGTAACCCATTTCATTCTGGAAACATTTAAAGGCTTTTGCAAACAACATAGATCCAGATCAGCCGCAGCGTGATGCTGCATGCTGATCAGGATCTATGTTGTTTGCTACATAGCCACGTGTTTTAGCACGATTATCTGAATAGCAAACAGCATACAGCCTGATCAGATGGCACGTTCCATGGCGGCTGATCTGGCTCTATGTTCTTTGCAAATACTGTTTGAACGGTATCCCGAATGAAATGGGCTAAATATGCTTATTATAAATTGTAATAAACATTTTCCAATCTATCTCTTTCAGCATTCAGACATATAAAGGTGTTTGTGACATATGCAGCAGACGACAAGAAGCATACGCAGCGTGTGTTGAGTTTGTGTAAATGTCTGGAGAAGAATGGCTTTACATGTTGCGTCGACATATTTCATCGGAAATTGCCCGTGGACGAACGGCACGACTGGTATCACAGACGTTTTGAGGAGGTAGTGTATGATTTGACCCATTCAACACCCATGTCACTGACATGGACTGGTCCATGATATTTTTAGACCAATAAATTAATAAGAAAATTACCTTTGGACCAGTTCATTTATCAAAATGGGTAATTTTGTCTAAAAATAGTAGTGTTTCTGGCAAAAGGTGCAGATCCTGATGAGACGGCTCGTCATGTGCCGGCTCATCTGGATCTACACCTTTTGTAAGCCTATTTAGAGGTCTGTAATGTTGAAACGATTAAAAACTGTTTGTAAAACCAGTTGACGGAGTTACTTTGTTGATTTGTAAAAGCAATCTGGTTAGTTACTGTGTGGTACCTGAAGAGTGTGGCAAAACCAGTCAAAAGTCAGAAAATTACTGGTACCTGAAAAATGTTTTGTAAAACTACTTGGAACGGAGTCAGTAAATAACTGGTACTGTTATAAGAAATGAGTCAGTAAATAACTGGTACTGTTATAAGAAATGAGTCAGTAAATAACTGGTACTGTGTTATAAGAAATGAGTCAGTAAATAACTGGTACTGTGTTATAAGAAATGAGTCAGTAAATAACTGGTACTGTTATAAGAAATGAGTCAGTAAATAACTGGTACTGTTATAAGAAATGAGTCAGTAAATAACTGGTACTGTGTTATAAGAAATGAGTCAGTAAATAACTGGTACTGTGTTATAAGAAATGAGTCAGTAAATAACTGGTACTGTTATAAGAAATGAGTCAGTAAATAACTGGTACTGTTATAAGAAATGAGTCAGTAAATAACTGGTACTGTGTTATAAGAAATGAGTCAGTAAATAACTGGTACTGTGTTATAAGAAATGAGTCAGTAAATAACTGGTACTGTTATAAGAAATGAGTCAGTAAATAACTGGTACTGTGTTATAAGAAATGTATTTTTGCAAAATCATAGTTTTAAGCGACAAGTATTGAAAAAGTGTTTTGTACAATCAGTCTAATGAGTATGTAAATCACAGATATGAGAAAATACTTTGTAAAACCATTATCTTACTAGTCAATTGTTGGGTAAAACCATTATCTTACTAGTCAATTGTTGGGTAAAACCATTATCTCACTAGTCATTTGTTGGGTAAAACCATTATCTCACTAGTCAATTGTTGGATAAAACCATTATCTCACTAGTCAATTGTTGGATAAAACCATTATCTCACTAGTCAATTGTTGGATAAAACCATTATCTCACTAGTCAATTGTTGGATAAAACCATTACGTGTATCTCACTAGTCAATTGTTGGATAAAACCATTATCTCACTAGTCAATTGTTGGATAAAACCATTACGTGTATCTCACTAGTCAATTGTTGGATAAAACCATTACGTGTATCTCACTAGTCAATTGTTGGATAAAACCATTATCTCACTAGTCAATTGTTGGATAAAACCATTATCTTACTAGTCAATTGTTGGATAAAACCATTATCTCACTAGTCAATTGTTGGGTAAAACCATTATCTCACTAGTCAATTGTTGGGTAAAACCATTATCTCACTAGTCAATTGTTGGATAAAACCATTATCTTACTAGTCAATTGTTGGATAAAACCATTATCTCACTAGTCAATTGTTGGGTAAAACCATTATCTTACTAGTCATTTGTTGGATAAAACCATTATCTTACTAGTCAATTGTTGGATAAAACCATTACCTTACTAGTCAATTGTTGGGTAAAACCATTATCTCACTAGTCAATTGTTGGATAAAACCATTACGTGTATCTCACTAGTCAATTGTTGGGTAAAACCATTACGTGTATCTCACTAGTCAATTGTTGGATAAAACCATTATCTCACTAGTCAATTGTTGGATAAAACCATTATCTCACTAGTCAATTGTTGGATAAAACCATTACGTGTATCTCACTAGTCAATTGTTGGATAAAACCATTATCTCACTAGTCAATTGTTGGATAAAACCATTATCTTACTAGTCAATTGTTGGATAAAACCATTATCTCACTAGTCAATTGTTGGGTAAAACCATTATCTTACTAGTCATTTGTTGGATAAAACCATTATCTTACTAGTCAATTGTTGGATAAAACCATTATCTCACTAGTCAATTGTTGGGTAAAACCATTATCTCACTAGTCAATTGTTGGATAAAACCATTACGTGTATCTCACTAGTCAATTGTTGGATAAAACCATTACGTGTATCTCACTAGTCAATTGTTGGATAAAACCATTATCTTACTAGTCAATTGTTGGATAAAACCATTATCTCACTAGTCAATTGTTGGGTAAAACCATTATCTTACTAGTCATTTGTTGGATAAAACCATTATCTTACTAGTCAATTGTTGGATAAAACCATTACCTTACTAGTCAATTGTTGGGTAAAACCATTATCTCACTAGTCAATTGTTGGATAAAACCATTACGTGTATCTCACTAGTCAATTGTTGGGTAAAACCATTACGTGTATCTCACTAGTCAATTGTTGGATAAAACCATTATCTCACTAGTCAATTGTTGGATAAAACCATTATCTCACTAGTCAATTGTTGGATAAAACCATTACGTGTATCTCACTAGTCAATTGTTGGATAAAACCATTATCTCACTAGTCAATTGTTGGATAAAACCATTATCTTACTAGTCAATTGTTGGATAAAACCATTATCTCACTAGTCAATTGTTGGGTAAAACCATTATCTTACTAGTCATTTGTTGGATAAAACCATTATCTTACTAGTCAATTGTTGGATAAAACCATTATCTCACTAGTCAATTGTTGGGTAAAACCATTATCTCACTAGTCAATTGTTGGATAAAACCATTATCTTACTAGTCATTTGTTGGATAAAACCATTATCTCACTAGTCAATTGTTGGATAAAACCATTATCTTACTAGTCATTTGTTGGATAAAACCATTATCTCACTAGTCAATTGTTGGATAAAACCATTATCTCACTAGTCAATTGTTGGGTAAAACCATTATCTCACTAGTCAATTGTTGGATAAAACCATTATCTTACTAGTCAATTGTTGGATAAAACCATTACGTGTATCTCACTAGTCAATTGTTGGGTAAAACCATTATCTCACTAGTCAATTGTTGGATAAAACCATTATCTCACTAGTCAATTGTTGGATAAAACCATGTATCTCACTAGTCAATTGTTGGATAAAACCATGTATCTCACTAGTCAATTGTTGGATAAAACCATTATCTCACTAGTCAATTGTTGGATGAAACCATTATCTCACTAGTCAATTGTTGGATAAAACCATTATCTCACTAGTCAATTGTTGGATAAAACCATTATCTCACTAGTCAATTGTTGGATAAAACCATTATCTTACTAGTCAATTGTTGGATAAAACCATTACGTGTATCTCACTAGTCAATTGTTGGATAAAACCATTACGTGTATCTCACTAGTCAATTGTTGGATAAAACCATTACGTGTATCTCACTAGTCAATTGTTGGATAAAACCATTATCTTACTAGTCAATTGTTGGATAAAACCATTATCTCACTAGTCAATTGTTGGATAAAACCATTATCTTACTAGTCAATTGTTGGATAAAACCATTATCTTACTAGTCAATTGTTGGTGTGTGAATATCTCATACAACCAGAAACAGCCTGCAGACCCATATGTACTGAGGCACACTACCGCACTTTATAATTAAAACTAAACAAAAGTATAAACTTTAACATATAAACTTTTTTTATTTTACGAGGATTGTGAATCAAGCTATAACACCTTGTAAATGTTTGTCTGCGCCACTTCTATTGCCAATTGAAAATACTGGAGCCAATTTGAAAACCTTGGAGCCAACTAAGAGCCATATAGTTCACAGATAAATATTTGAAGCCAAGTATTTGACAAAACATGTTATGCCAAAATAAGAAGAAGAAATATTTTCACCAATTCACATAATTTAGCGCCAGTATTTTTTGTCGCTGCCATTGGCGGCCGACAGTGGGAACCCTGCTTGTATTAATCAATTTAGTTGGAGCGGATGAAAGCATAGAAGTGGTCATTCATGTGAGGGAGACGGGAGTACCACCTATCTGCTCAGGCGACCGCCATTTCATCTCAAATACTTCCCAGTCCGAGGATCAAACCCAGGTTACATTGGTGAGAAGCGATCATGCTAACCTCTGCGCTAATGTTTCCCCATTTATAAAATTATATTAGTTTTTGTACTGATTGTACATATTTACAATGACACTATGTCAAACCTGTCAGGGTTCCCGCTGTCGGTCACCAATTGCGAGAAAAAACAAATATTGGTGCCAAATATTTTTGCCAATTCAAAATATTTAGCACCAATATTTGTTTTAATTTTGTTTTTTTGGCACATGTTTTGTCAAATTCATGTCTTCAAATATTTATTTGTGAACTATATGGCTCTTAGTTGGCTCCAAGATTTTTTAATTGGCTCCAGTGTTTTTCAATTGGCGACAGAGGTGACTGAGACAAACATTCAGACAGAGGGAACCCTGCCTGTGTGTAATGACAACCCTTGGGTAGGGTAGAATGTCTTTGGTGATATGTTGTCTTTATTCATAGGTTAAAATGTTATGAGATAAAAATTGTGGTCTTTGATTAGAGACAGGGGATCTTGAACCTTTAGCATGCTGTAGGCGAAATGAACAGATAACAAATATGTAATATTTTTCTTATTTTGTGCTTGTGCCATTTCATTTAAATCGTCCCGATTTGTCCGGAATTGTCCCTGATTATTATTTTTCCAAGAAAGTAGGGCTTGTGACATTTCTAGGAAAAGTAAGGAAAATATTACACCTTTATTGTCTGCTAATCGAAGGTTTTTAGTGGCATATTTTATTGATTATTATATAATTTTACAGGCAGACTTCATTCTTGTGGTAATGTCACCAAAGTACCGGATGGAAGCAGATTCCTGCGAGATGGAAAACGACGCCGATGATTCTGCCAGCGTTGACAGTGATGCTGACAATGATTTAGATGACCGACCCTACCGACTTCACACCAAAAATATATACCGACTTATGTATCGCGAATACATTCTTAGGGGACAGAGATGTATGCGATTTGTGCCATTAATTTTCCCTGGAATGGCCCAAGATATAATTCCAGGCTGGATGCTGGACACATATAATCGCTTGTTTTATTTTTGGCCTAAACAGTACAAGGATTTGCTATGGATGTTAACAAAACCGGAAAACCGAGTACCGGAACATGTTACCCCTCCGATTAACAGGTGTGTACCGGACACTGATAGTCAATTAACAAGTGACACATCGCAAGCCAATATTAAATTGGAATGACATATTTCTTTGATATTAGCTGGTAAGCGATGAATTAAAGTCATATTTCTGTTCAGAAACACTAAATTTCATTGTTTAAACTTTATTTATTTTACAATGATTGCGAAGTTCTAACAACTTATATTAATCACTCTCGTTGGTGCGGATGAAAGCGTATATAGGGTCATTCGTGTGGGAGGAAACCGGAGTACCCGGAGAAAACCACCTGTCCGATCTGGCGACCAACGTACCCAGGTTGCATTGGTGAGAAGCGAGCGCGCTAACCACTGCGCTAATCGGACAGCCAAATTTCATCGTTTGCGAGTTAATGGTTTACATGCCAACAATATTACTAATTAGTGTAATATGTTACGCTTGATTGGTGCATATTAATTTGTCCTGCTATTATTTATTACGGAGAAACAGAGCTACGGAGAGACCTGAATGAAAGTTTTATTTTATGCTTTTCAATGAAATTTATCAGTGAAATAAAATGTGTTATTCCATTTCCTGGTTGAAAGTAGTGGAATAACATGTTTGATTTCTCACTGCACTGCACATGTGGTACCTAGCTGCTGCATGTTGAAATGTTGTCGCCGCTAACACTTTTGGACTTGAGCTGCCAGACGTCATTTACGACGTCAATCATGGTCGTCTAAACACGACATTCTAGCACCATTTAGCCCACGATTGCATCGTTTTCTATCATAAAAACACTTTTGAAAAATAAAATTATTGATTTTTCAAGTACATTAAAAATATCTTGGGTTAGATTTCTTGGATAACTCTGGTTTTAGTTTCTACAAATTTATTTTAGCTTGATTGCGATAGATACCTTTCTAGATATTGTGACGGTCATTTTGAACAGAAATACAACTTTAAGAATATAAACTGGAATGATATTATTTTATGCTTTCCAATAAAACATAGAAGTAAAATGTGTTGTTCCACTGGTTGAAAGCAGTGGAATAACACATTTTATTTCTCACTGCTTTGCAAGTGCGGCACGGCACCTAGCCGCTGCATGTTGAAATGTTGTCAACGCTAACATTATTGGGCTCAAGCTGTCAGTGACATCTTTTATGACGTCATATATGCTTTTTTTATTCGTTGGAATGCGGCAGTTTACTCACATTGATGTTGGTTGTCATTTAAAAGTAAATGTACATGTTAAGTTTAACAAGTTAATTTTTGTAATGCTAAACCTTTACACCCAACATGGGTAAAGAAATATATAATCTATAACCGTAACCACCATAATCAAAGGAAATAATATATAACAAGATTTAATGGCAGATCAGATGTTTACAAACAATGCACGTGCATTGTG
This sequence comes from Archivesica marissinica, assembly GCA_014843695.1. Lineage (NCBI taxonomy): Eukaryota > Metazoa > Mollusca > Bivalvia > Venerida > Vesicomyidae > Archivesica > Archivesica marissinica. The sequence goes on along the minus strand of CM026402.1, from coordinate 24,650,499 downwards.
GGTCAATGGGTAATAGTTTGCACATGAACAACGACAAGGGTTAGATGACAATTATGTTTACTAATCAGATTCTTACAAGTTGTATACAGTAATATTATTTTCGGTTGATGACGTTAAGCGAATATTCATAAAATTTTCATCAGCATTAATTATGTTCCGAAATGACGTATAAGTAATGTTGCTTTTGACATCAGTGAAAATGGCACCATTAGCTCTATACCAGCTTGTTTAAAAAACACATTTTACTAAAAAAAAGCATGAAAAAATGAACAGAAATGTCTGGAAATCGTAAATGATTGAAGAAAACCCATATTTTTGAAAATTGTTAAAGCTTGTTTCACAATCGTTGTAAATTAAATCAACTTTATCTTTAATGAATAATTGAAATTTATCAGTGAAATAAAATTGATATTTTCATTGTTTTCAAATGTATTATCACTGGTATTTTTCAGTACGAAATTTCATAAGCTGAACATCATCATCATCATCATCATCAGTTATGGCATCATGAAAACACAAACTCTAGCGCTATTTATGGCGACATCATTTTCCTCACAAAACAATACATTCCGAGCCTAATATAAAGGGAAATGTTTGTTCACTTATGTTTATGCTCAATTATGACTCGCTCATAAAATGTTCAAAGTATTGTCACAAACACAATGGTGAAATGTAATTTAAAGATTGCAGAATCAAATACTAATATTAAACAATATTTTATCTTGTTACGTAGATGTTTAATTGTTTATCATCTACTTTTGTTAACTTTAGGGGCATTTGTTTATTATAGGTGTTAACGACCTTGGCCGGACAGATTATAGTTGTTAACAACCTTGGCAGGATAGATTATAGTTGTTAATGACCTTGGCAGGACAGATTATAGTTGTTAACGACCTTGGCAGGACAGGTTATAGTTGTTAACGACCTTGGCAGGACAGGTTATAGTTGTTAACGACCTTGGCAGGACAGGTTATAGTTGTTAACGACCTTGGCAGGACAGGTTATAGTTGTTAACGACCTTGGCAGGACAGATTATAGTTGTTAACGACCTTGGCAGGATAGATTATAGTTGTTAATGACCTTGGCAGGACAGATTATAGTTGTTAACGACCTTGGCAGGACAGATTATAGTTGTTAATGACCTTGGCAGGACAGATTATAGTTGTTAACGACCTTGGCAGGACAGGTTATAGTTGTTAATGACCTTGGCAGGACAGGTTATAGTTGTTAACGACCTTGGCAGGACAGGTTATAGTTGTTAATGACCTTGGCAGGACAGATTATAGTTGTTAACGACCTTGGCAGGACAGATTATAGTTGTTAACGACCTTGGCAGGATAGATTATAGTTGTTAATGACATTGGCAGGACAGATTATAGTTGTTAACGACATTGGCAGGACAGATTAGTTGTTAACGACCTTGGCAGGACAGATTATAATTGTTAATGACCTTGTTAGAACAGATTATAGTTGTTAATGACCTTGGCAGGACAGATTATAGTTGTTAATGACCTTGGCAGGACAGATTATAGTTGTTAATGACCTTGTTAGAACAGATTATAGTTGTTAATGACCTTGGCAGGACAGATTATCGTTGTTAACGACCTTGGCAGGACAGGTTATAGTTGTTAACGACCTTGGCAGGACAGGTTATAGTTGTTAACGACCTTGGCAGGACACGTTATAGTTGTTAACGACCTTGGCAGGACAGATTATAGTTGTTAACGACCTTGGCAGGACAGGTTATAGTTGTTAACGACCTTGGCAGGACAGGTTATAGTTGTTAACGACCTTGGCAGGACAGGTTATAGTTGTTAACGACCTTGGCAGGACAGGTTATAGTTGTTAACGACCTTGGCAGGACAGGTTATAGTTGTTAACGACCTTGGCAGGACAGATTATAGTTGTTAACGACCTTGGCATGACAGGTTATAGTTGTTAACGACCTTGGCAGGACAGATTATAGTTGTTAACGACCTTGGCATGACAGGTTATAGTTGTTAACGACCTTGGCAGGACAGATTATCGTTGTTAACGACCTTGGCAGGACAGATTATCATTGTTAACGACCTTGGCAGGACAGATTATCGTTGTTAACGACCTTGGCAGGACAGATTATATTTGTTACGACCTTGGCAGGACAGATTATAGTTGTTAACGACCTTGGCAGGACAGATTATCGTTGTAACGACCTTGGCAGGACAGGTTATAGTTGTTAACGACCTTGGCAGGACAGATTATAGTTGTTAACGACCTTGGCAGGACAGATTATAGTTGTTAACGACCTTGGCAGGACAGATTATAGTTGTTAACGACCTTGGCAGGACAGATTATAGTTGTTATTGAAATCTTATTATTAGACTATGTTAACACTTGTTCCTTATAATGTACGATAATAAAAGAATCATTCCGTCATAGAATGTCCTGCATGCCCTACAATTATTGTCTTATATTTCAAATTTTATTAATAGGTCGATACAGATTTTAACCCTTTCAACCCCACAGGCCTCTAAATAGGCTTATGAAAAGTGTAGATCCAGATGAGCCGGCTCGTAACGAGCCGTCTCATCAGGATCTGCACTTTTTTGCCAGTAATAATTATTACTATTTTTAGATAAAATTACCCATTTTGATAAATGAACTGGTCCAAATGTAATTTTGTTATTAATTTATTGGTCTAAAAATATCATGGACTAGTCCATGTCAGTTACTTGGGGTTGAATGGGTTAAGCAAGAGTTTGAAGATTAGTGCAGAAATGAAATGTTCTTTGTTTAAGATTATATTTTTAAATTATCTCCCCTGTTTTGGTGTTTGTTTACAAAATCACCAATAACTTTGCAAATGGATTACTAAAGTTAAGATAAATTTACATCTGAATTATAGTTTTATTTTTGAAGAAACAAATGCATATTGAGAGACTTTAAGTTCTGGGATAATATGACAAAGTTTCATATAAAAATGACCAATAAGTGTTGTGTCATATAAGCACATGTGGAGTCGTTCAAGTTTCTGTGCATTCATGTGTGTATTATTATTTATAGATTTTATTTAATAATACTAATAATGTTGTTGCCTATTGTCATATAAAGGCTGTGTGTACATTTATTATCTCTCCAAAGATCTTGGGTATTCTATTATATTTGTGTGCAATGCATTGTGGGATATTGTATGATTAGTACTTTTAGTGCTTTGTGTTATTTAATACACCATTTTCATTATAAATTGCAATATATATTTATACTAGGGATGGCAACGAATGGTGATTATGTCATACGAATATTTAGATGATATTCCGAACGATTATTCGGTAATATTTAGATGATATTCCGAACGATTATTCGGTAATATTTAGATGATATTCCGAACGATTATTCGGTAATATTTAGATGATATTCCGAACGATTATTCGGTAATTTATTGAACTTTTTATTTGAAATATATTATAGAAATGACATTTTTTTTATTTACGATTTTAACATTCGAATATTCGGACGTTTGAACACATATTCGTTGCCACCCCTTAATTATACCTTAACGCCTTACTCCACATAATGTGCCATGCAACACCCGTATCGCTTACCACCGATCCATGCCGTTATCTATTCCCAGAAATATAGGTATACAGTACAACAGTAATAATATTATATATTATAATAATATACTGTATGCCTATGCTTATCAGCAGTATGGAGAAAGGTAATGAAGCGTAATCAGGATGAACAAGTGGGTGGATCTCCATGTGCTATGTACTGTAACCATGGCAACCGAGAGTAACACATGCAGCTACAGATGTGGAGCCTCCATGGTGTAACTTGATGTGTGTCCACCTCACATTGTCATATGGTATAGTGAATGCTCCGTGGTGTAACTTGATGTGTGTCCACCTCACATTGTCATATGGTACAGTGAATGCTCCGTGGTGTAACTTGATGTGTGTCCACCTCACATTGTCATATGGTATAGTTAATGCTCCGTGGTGTAACTTGATGTGTCTCCACCTCACATTGTCATATGGTACAGTTAATGCTCCGGGGTGTAACTTGATGTCTCCACCTCACATTGTCATATGGTACAGTGAATGCTCCGTGGTGTAACTTGATGTGTCTCCACCTCACATTGTCATATGGTACAGTGAATGCTCCGTGGTGTAACTTGATGTGTGTCCACCTCACATTGTCATATGGTACAGTTAATGCTCTGTGGTGTAATTTGATGTGTGTCCACCTCACATTGTCATATGGTACAGTGAATGCTCCGTGGTGTAACTTGATGTGTCTCCACCTCACATTGTCATATGGTACAGTTAATGCTCCGTGGTGTAACTTGATGTGTCTCCACCTCACATTGTCATATGGTATAGTTAATGCTCCGTGGTGTAACTTGATGTCTCCACCTCACATTGTCATATGGTACAGTGAATATTGTGCCACAACCTGTGAAGAAACCGCCATTGTGCCGTCTTTATCATTTCTAATTACATGCTATAAGTAAAATTGTTAACTTTGACATCCAAGCGAGATTAACCCAAAAAAAAAACCCAAATAGATTCTCAAACGTTTAGGGAATCTTGGTGTTGGTCAGTAGGTGAATCTGGGCAAGGTGTAGGTGAGTAGGTGAATCTGGGCAAGGTATAGGTTAGGTGAATCTGGGCGAGGTATAGGTCAGTAGGTGAATCTGGGCGATGTATAGGTCAGTAGGTGAATCCAGGCGAGGTATAGGTCAGTAAGTGAATCTGGGCGAGGTTAGTAGGTGAATCTGGGCGAGGTATAGGTCAGTAGGTGAATCTGGACGAGGTATAGGTCAGTAGGTGAATCTGGGCGAGGTATGGTCAGTAGGTGAATCTGGGCGAGGTATAGGTCAGGTGAATCTGGGCGAGGTATTATAGGTCAGTAGGTGAATCTGGGTGAGGTATAGGTTAGGTGAATCTGGGCGAGGTATAGGTTAGGTGAATCTGGGCGAGGTATAGGTCAGGTGAATCTGGGCGAGGTATGGTCAGGTGAATCTGGGCGAGGTATAGGTTAGGTGAATCTGGGTGAGGTATAGGTCAGTAGGTGAATCTGGGCAAGGTATAGGTTGGTCATCCAGTCTGTCCACAACATCTCTAAAAAATGTATGGTAGAATAAAAATGGCTACGGACATTCTGATCCAACATCCAAAATGGCCTCCATCATTAAAATCTATTTTCGGTTTCACATCAATCATTTTGAAAAATCTTGGCATCTGATGAAGTAGTTAAAATCAATCATCTTGAAAATCGCTTTTTTTATTATTTGTCTATAAATATTTGATCCTTCATTTGTAAATAAATGCCAGGTCTAGTCATGCATGTCCTGTCGTACACACAGGTAGTTTATTCTTGTACAATGAAACCCTTTCAAGTCCAACAGTCACCGAACTTGATGAAAAGTTTGTTTTACAGGTGTTTTCATAATTGGAGATATCTCTCGTAAATTAAAAGTTCTAAAACGACCATACTGAGAAGCTGGAAGAGACATGCTTATATTTGTGTTAGTTACCTGATTAGTTTTACATTTAGAAGAAGAATTGTTCTTGGAAATATCTGACTAGAATTATTCATTATTTCATTCTGGATACATTTAAAGGTTTTTGCAATGTCATGCAGCGTGATGCTGCGTGCTGATCAGGATCTATGTTGTTTGCTACATAGCCAAGTGTCTTAGCAAGATCATCTGAATAGCATAGAGCCTGATCAGATGGAACGTTCCGTGGCGGCTGATATGTTCTTTGTAAATACTGTTTGAACGGTATCCAGAATCACAGGGATTCGGCACGTTTGGGGGTACTAGTATATATATTTAAGTACAGGGATTCTACTCTGTGGGATGTCAGATTTCGCATCGATCAGTAAAATGGCCCTATCTGAAACAATTTTGTACACATCTGTCCAAATATAACGCCTATCCCGAGTCTTTATATTGTTCTTCAAATAAAACACAACTTTAAGCTGCGTGCATGTATACTTTGCAAACAATTGCCACAGACATTGGCCATAGCAGGTCACATTTCCATACTAGGACACGGGTTCTGTCAGCAACAAAAAAAATCTTCGACGGGAGAGTTTTAACAGTGAATAACATTATCAATAAAATGTGTTTCCACTAACGTGTAGGTTTATTCGGCAAAAATGTACATCAAAAAGAGATTTCGGAGAATTTTTCAATTTGTTTTGAAAATTTTTCAAGCGGCGCAGTTCGCGTTGAAACGAGCGTTCTGATTGGATTATGATTATTCTTCATATAAAAACAAACATCTTGTTACATTCTAATAATCCAATCAGAATGCTCGTTTCAATAAAAAAAAATAAAAAATTGTATAAACTAAAGACAAATGGCTGGGTAATTTATACAGTTTAAAAATGGACAGAGTAGACGACACTTGTCTGAGGCTTAATACTTGCTCATACTAAATAATATAGCAAATAGTTCTTGCAAGTTTGCAACTTAAGCTCTGCATATTGCATTTGTTACCCTGAATATCTTGTTGAATATCTTGAGTATAGCACTTCATCCGGTATGGACCGGTCCCTTCGTAACACTGTGCACCGTTCTTATTTATAGCGCTATATTCTGACACCCGTACAATCCCGTCCGTATTAGGTGTATATTATACATCTTAGATTGCCTATAGACAGGTTTCCTTTCATTATCGTAAAGGGAATTAATTGAAAAGCATTTCATCTTGTATTTTACACCAGACTGGAGACCATGACATGGGCATCCAATTTGAAATAAAATGTTTCAGAATTTCAAAAAAGGCTAGTTTTCACATGTATTTTTCAGTGCGGAATATAACATTAATTGATACGACATTACAAAGAAAATATATGTTCAATCGTGTCAATGAACTGTCGAAATTTTGCATTATGAAAATATTTATTTTTGCTACATTATCAACGGTTATAAAAAAAGTTCTTTCTAGTTGCCCCCCCCCCCCCCCCCCCCCCCATTGTCATCTGCTTCATCATGAATATTGATTGTTCCCCCCCCCCCCCCCCAGAAACTGTCACTATCACTTAACCCTTTCAACACCACCAACCTCTAAATAGGCTTATGAAAAGTGTAGATCTAGATGAGCAGGCTCGTGATGAGCCGTCTCATCAGGATCTGCACTTTTTTCCAATAATATTACTATTTTTAGAGACAAAATTACCCATTTTGATAAATGAACTGGTCCAAATGTAATTTTCTTATTAATTTATTGGTCTAAAAATATCATGGACCAGTCCATGTCAGTTACTTGGTGTTGAATGGGTTTAGGCGATTACTATATATATATTATGTCATGTATTAAACAGTAAGGTTGGCTCAAGTATATTAATATGTTGTTATGTGTCTTAGCTGTTTGTTAATTGTTCCTTGTTATCAAGATATTGTTCAGGATTGGATTCCAATGTACTACAGAATTTAACCCTTTCCTTCATAGAGATTTAGGTTAATATACTATTATATCTCCATACAAATAACAGCCATTTAATCTTTCCTTCATAGAGATTTAGGTTAATATACTATTATATCTCCATACAAACGACAGCCATTTAACCCTTTCCTTCATAGAGATTTAGGTTAATATACTATTATATCTCCATACAAATAACAGCCATTTAACCCTTTCCTTCATAGAGATTTAGGTTAATATACTATTATATCTCCATACAAATAACATTTAACCTTTCCTTCATAGAGATTTAGGTTAATATACTATTATATCTCCATACAAACGACAGCCATTTAACCCTTTCCTTCATAGAGATTTAGGTTAATATACTATTATATCTCCATACAAACGACAGCCATTTAACCCTTTCCTTCATAGAGATTTAGGTTAATATACTATTATATCTCCATACAAACGACAGCCATTTAACCCTTTCCTTCATAGAGATTTAGGTTAATATACTATTATATCTCCATACAAACGACAGCCATTTAACCCTTTCCTTCATAGAGATTTAGGTTAATATACTATTATATCTCCATACAAACGACAGCCATTTAACCCTTTCCTTCATAGAGATTTAGGTTAATATACTATTATATCTCCATACAAACGACAGCCATTTAGCCCTTTCCTTCATAGAGATTTAGGTTAATATACTATTATATCTCCATACAAACGACAGCCATTTAGCCTTTCCTTCATAGAGATTAGGTTAATATACTATTATATCTCCATACAAACGACGGCCATTTACCCTTTCCTTCATAGAGATTTAGGTTAATATACTATTATATCTCCATACAAACGACAGCCATTTAGCTATCATGCAGTCGATAAGTAGTCGCCATATCTATCCCACCTCCATAGATATTGCTGGGATTACATGAGATTCTGGACTTTATTCTGAACATTGGTTTGGCTACTACGTTGTCACTATATGTCGTATTGGTAATGTCGTCGATTATACTATTATATCTCCATACAAACGACAGCCATTTAACCCTTTCCTTCATAGAGATTTAGGTTAATATACTATAATATCTCCATACAAACGACAGTCATTTAACCCTTTCCTTCATAGAGATTTAGGTTAATATACTATTATATCTCCATACAAATAACAGCCATTTAGCTATCATGCAGTCGATAAGTAGTCGCCATATCTATCCCACCTCCATAGATATTGCTGGGATTACATGAGATTCTGGACTTTATTCTGAACATTGGTTTGGCTACTACGTTGTCACTATATGTGGTATTGGTAATGTCGTCGAGAGGTGCTTCTATGTGGGAAAGGGTTAATCATTGAAATAAAACACTTGTCTTTTGTTACGGCTTTCTTCTTATTGTTACAGGCTTTATACAATTCAACATAGTGTATATATACGAACGCCTTCGGACGCAATACATTTGTGATGTCATTCCTTATGTCGTCTAAACACGACGTTCTAGAACCAATTCCAGTATGTTAGTGTTGTTTTCTATCTAAACAAAACACATTTTCAAACATAAAATAAAATTTAACCATCATTCAAAGTGACTAATCGGAAAATATAACACTTGTTTAAACTTTATTTATTTTACGATTGTGAAGCAAGTTGTAACAACTTATACCAACCACTCTTGTTGGCGCGGATGAAAGCGTATATGTGGTCATTCGTGTGGGAGGAAACCGGAGTACCCGGAGAAAACCCACCTGTCCGATCTGGCGACCAACGTACCATCTCACATACTTCCCGGTCCAAGGATCGAACCCGGGTTGCATTGGTGAGAAGCGAGTGTGCTAAAAACACTTGTCATTCTTGGTGCCTAGCGCCACTTGTGATAATATTGCTTTCAATCGGTAAAATATATTCATACACTGAAACAAACTAATGTTTGCAGGATAACAATACAGAATGGTGAAGTGCGACGTATTTTTTTATACAAATTTATGTTAGCGCGATTGCGAAACAAGTTCTTACAACTTATATTAATCACTCTCGAGACCTCATTCCTGATGGAATCCATCGCCACGAGGGAAAGAGAAGAGGCAATGTGGAATTTAAATGACTTGCCTATGGGCACAATCGTAACGGCTCCAGCGGGGCTCTAACTCTGGGCCTTTCGCATCTGAGGCGGATGTGCTACCACAATGCTATCACGACTTCCAGTGTGAGGTATTGTGATTGGGTTTTATCTGTAAACATAGGAGCAAGTCTTATTGGCTAAAATTGAGTGTACTGTGTCTATTCAATTTCTCTGTGAGCTTTATCACCACAAAGGTGATCAAATTTCAAATAAACTGAACATATCTCCAATAAGAAAAATGATGACAACTACGGTAATTAATGACAAAATCTGATTTATAACCAATTTGGAAAATGGAGAGGAAATTGATTGTAAACAGACAAACTACTAAATACCCCCACCACCCAGAGTGTCATCTCTAATTCTTGAAAAATAATGTGTATTTGACACCAAAACCTATTTCCCCCCCCCCCTGAATTAATTTCCTGAATAGTGGTAGGTGAAGTGGTGTAATTAATGACAAAAAGTATGTCACCCAAGTTCTATCTCCAGTCAGATAATATAGATATTGATAAGATATTAGTTGTGTGTGTTTTACGTTTATTTATCGTCGCTACCGGTTGCCCATATGAACGACGCCTCCTGAAGAGATTAGTCATTTTAGATTTTTGGAGGATAGTGCAATGATACAGACAGAGACCCATTTCAGAGTCTCCTCCGGTTCTTTTACCTGCACGGTGTACAGCACCGACACGAGACCTGGTTTAAATTCCCATCTGAATCTGTTAATTTTATTAGGGTCAGACTGGTATTAGTTTGTACGATAACGTCTTATAACTAGTAACATGTCTGTTTTGGTTCATTTTTTTTTTAATCAAAAGTTCACTTGTATTGTTTGATCACTGTCTGGAGATGTTGAAAGTCGGAAGTAATTTTGTTGCATTATTGCGTATTATTAATACTAATATTTCCATGGCAACAGACAGAGTGGTCTTGTTACCGTCTTGAAAATAATCACGGAACTAGGTCATTTCCATTGATGCCCACGAAGCATGACAGTGATATAATTACCTTTCTGAAATGTTATTAGTTAGCAGAAGATACGTTTCACATTTTGGTTCCTGGTTGATTAACGACATATTACAGTATGCTTGTTTCCCTTGCAATTTAATTCTTACACTTAACCCATTCAACACCAAGTAACTGACATGGACTGGTGCATGATATTTTTAGACCAATAAATTAATAAGAAAATTACATTTGGACCAGTTCATTTATCAAAATGGGTAATTCTCTCTAAAAATAGTAATATTACTGGCAAAAAGTGCAGATCCTGATGAGACAGCTGGCTTATCTGGATCTACACTTTTCGTAAACCTATTTAGAGGTCTGTAGTGTTAATAGGCTGATAATAAGGCTTAATAATGACACTGCCTTTTGTATACAAATAATTTGGTAGATGCATAGAAAATATGCAGCCAATGCGAATATTTGGCTTGCGGTACAATGTAACTTTGCGAATATTTGGCTTGCGGTACAATGTAACTTTGCGCGAATATTTGACTTGCGGTACAATGTAACTTTGCGAATATTTGGCTTGCGGTACAATGTAACTTTGCGCGAATATTTGGCTTGCGGTACAATGTAACTTTGCGAATATTTGGCTTGCGGTACAATGTAACTTTGCGAATATTTGGCTTGCGGTACAATGTAACTTTGCGAATATTTGGCTTGGTACAATGTAACTGCGAATATTTGGCTTGCGGTACAATGTAACTTTGCGAATATTTGGCTTGCGGTACAATGTAACTTTGCGAATATTTGGCTTGCGGTACAATGTAACTTTGCGAATATTTGGCTTGCGGTACAATGTAACTTTGCGAATATTTGGCTTGCGGTACAATGTAACTTTGCGAATATTTGGCTTGCGGTACAATGTAACTTTGCGAATATTTGGCTTGCGGTACAATGTAACTTTGCGAATATTTGGCTTGCGGTACAATGTAACTTTGCGAATATTTGGCTTGCGGTACAATGTAACTTTGCTACATTTCACTGTGGATTGTAAGTGTGTTTCTGCTGGTAGCATATTGTGACTGACAAGACTGTGAGGTAATTTTGGGTATCCTGTGCCCCCTTAGGTCTGCGGATTAAAATAATTACAAAAAATGGAATAACTCAAAGGGTTTAAATAAAATGAACAAAATAGTTACATCTCGAGTCAGAAATCTTGCTGGATTCATAATTAACCCGTCGCGAATTGCCTATCGCTCTGCCCTTAAGATCATGTGACGAAGTAACGAGAAACCCCCGACAAACGAATACAATATGGCTATATGATATATAGAACTGAATGGATTGTACCAGGGTGATAGATAAGATAGATCAAACAGATCCTGATTGAACATATTAAATTTAGAATTTGTCTGATGGAAGTGGAGTCGGAAAATACAGTGATGATAGTTATGTTATACCAGTACTACACTAAAATAATAACCTGGGCGTCAGTGACATGTAAAGCAGTAAATATTGCTGATGAATGGTCGTGCATATAGTATGCAGCTATTTTGCGGCACAAAGAGTGGGAAACGAGAAAATACCATTTATTCGTATAAAAGGTAAATTTCCTGTTGTAGACACCTTTTGACGCATCCATCCATTCCCTGGATTCTGATGCAAGCAACTCCAGGCCTTTCACACCTGAAGTGAACGCGCTATCATGACTTCCACAATCTCTCATTGGTGTGGATGTAAGCATATATATACATGTGGGAGGAAAAAGTATCGAAAAATATCCACCTGTCCAATCTGGCGACCACAACACTATCTCACATACCAGGTCCGAGAATCAGACCCGGGGTCCATTGGTGTGAGCAAGTGTGCTAACCACTGTTCTAATCAGACAGCCCATCTGCTATAATCAGACAGCCCAACTGCTATAATCAGACAGCCCAACTGTTATAATCAGACAGCCCAACTGCTATAATCAGACAGACCAACTGCTATAATCAGACGGCACAACTGTTATAATCAGACAGCCCAACTGCTATAATCAGACAGACCAACTACTATAATCAGACGGCACAACTGTTATAATCAGACAGCCCAACTGCTATAATCAGACAGACCAACTACTATAATCAGACGGCACAACTGCTATAATCAGACAGCCCAACTGCTATAATCAGACAGCCCAACTGTTATAATCAGACAGCCCAACTGTTATAATCGGACAGCCCAACTGCTACAATCAGACAGCCCAACTGTTATAATCAGACGGCACAACTGTTATAATCAGACGGCACAACTGTTATAATCAGATAGCCCAACTGTTATAATCAGACAGCCCAACTGTTATAATCAGACGGCACAACTGTTATAATCAGACAGCCCAACTGTTATAATCAGACACCCCAACTACTATAATCAGACAGCCCAACTGTTATAATCGGACAGCCCAACTGCTATAATCAGACAGCCCAACTGCTATAATCAGACAGACCAACTGTTATAATCAGACAGCCCAACTGTTATAATCAGACAGCCCAACTGCTATAATCAGACAGCCCAACTACTATAATCAGACAGCCCAACTGTTATAATCGGACAGCCCAACTGCTATAATCAGACAGCCCAACTGCTATAATCAGACAGCCCAACTGCTATAATCAGACAGCCCAACTGCTACAATCAGACAGCCCAACTGTTATAATCAGACGGCACAACTGCTATAATCAGACAGCCCAACTGCTATAATCAGACAGCCCAACTGTTATAATCAGACAGCCCAACTGTTATAATCAGACAGCCCAACTGCTATAATCAGACAGCCCAACTGCTATAATCAGACAGCCCAACTGTTATAATCAGACAGCCCAACTGTTATAATCAGACAGCCCAACTGTTATAATCAGACACCCCAACTACTATAATCAGACAGCCCAACTGTTATAATCGGACAGCCCAACTGCTATAATCAGACAGCCCAACTGCTATAATCAGACAGCCCAACTGTTATAATCAGACAGCCCAACTGTTATAATCAGACGGCACAACTGTTAGAATCAGACAGCCCAACTGTTATAATCAGACACCCCAACTACTATAATCAGACAGCCCAACTGTTATAATCGGACAGCCCAACTGCTATAATCAGACAGCCCAACTGCTATAATCAGACAGACCAACTGTTATAATCAGACAGCCCAACTGTTATAATCAGACAGCCCAACTGCTATAATCAGACAGCCCAACTGCTATAATCAGACGGCACAACTGTTATAATCAGACAGCCCAACTGCTATAATCAGACAGCCCAACTGTTATAATCAGACAGCCCAACTGTTACCAACAGTGACCAAGCCATATCAGAGATGTCATATGAAGCAATTGTGGACAGACGGACGGATGGAGAGACGCACGACGACCCAACTATGCTAATATCTAGCTCACCCTAGAGCATAGTTACAACAGCTAATTACACAAGTATTTGAGAACAGCTAATTACACAAGTATTTGAGAACAGCTAATTACACAAGTATTTGAGAACAGCTAATTACACAAGTATTTGAGATTATACAAAAATAATTTATTACAAAATATTGCACTTAACAAATGATGTTATGATGACAATTCAATTCAATCAACACAAAGTTATAATATTAACTGAAATATTGGCGCGTCATTCATCTTTTAGCAATTTATTTATTTTATGTCGATTAACATGACATTACACATATTGGATTCAATGTATTTATATAAACAACCAACTTCAGGCCACCTCAACGTGTTCGAGATCTGCCAGGCATACGTCTATATATAATACAATCACACAACTGCAGGCGACCATAGTGCACCTGAGATAAGGCAGACTTGCGTTTATATAAACGACCAACTTCAGGCCACCTCAACGTGTTCGAGATCTGCCAGGCGTACGTCTATATAATACAATCACACAACTGCAGACGACCATAGTGCACATAAGATAAGGCAGACTTGCATTTATATAAACGACCAACTTCAGGCAATGCAGTAGTTTTCTCAGTATAAGCGGGATTGTATTTACGAATTAAGGATTCTATCTATTTGCACTATTAAAGTGACACTACATTAGTGAAAACACAAATTTCTACTGATTGTAATTTGCTATTATATGGTATCATTTATTTCCAAATATTTGGTTCAAAAACTGATTATTTCAACAAATAAACAAATGTCGTATATGCGGTTTGTTGACATAACAAAATAATGTTGATAGGGTCGACATTCATGCGTAATACAACTTGTGTATCCTGAATAACTCGATTTATTGTACAGATTTACCATTATATCTCACATGTGTGCCTATACATATTTACTTGTAGACTAATCTTAGTTAAATTATTTTTAAACGACATTATCTCACGTTTAGTATTGACTCCAATGACAAACAAACGTCAATGCAGGAGCGTGGATGATCGTTATATGAAGTCCTACTTTCAATTTTGAAAGTTTGTAGATCACAAAAACAACGTTTATTGATTCAATGTTAGTGTTCGAATGTATTCGGAAGAATTTGTAGTAGCAACGCATTTATACGTGAAATATTGCATTTTATTTGCTTCTTGCGATGTAGTGTCGCTTTAACCAAAATTAGTTTTGATTCCGTATTATCTATTTGCGACGGAGGATAACTGGTCACGTATCTTGGACAGTCCATCTAACATGGTATCCAGCGTCTCTTTCGACAGCTCCACATTTACGCTAGAAACATCTGCTATTGTATCTACCCTGGTTGCATTGTCCTGAACCTGAAACACACCAAAAGATAATCATTGTTAATACAAGTATTATTTGAGATCGATTGCGAAACAATTATTTAAAATTTTGGAATAATCACTCTCGAAAAATCATTTCTGACATAATCAATCGCTGTTATGTAAAGAAGAGGTTAAATGTATTTATGTGTTTTGCATAAAGGAGATCGTTACTGCAGTTATAGCGGGATTCAAACTCCTTAAGTTATGAGGCAGACGCTATATCTGTTAAAACAGGGATTCAAACTCCTTAAGTTATGAGGCAGACGCTATATCTGTTAAAACAGGGATTCAAACTCCTTAAGTTATGAGGCAGACGCTATATCTGTTAAAACAGGGATTCAAACTCCTTAAGTTATGAGGCAGACGCTATATCTGTTAAAACAGGGATTCAAACTCCTTAAGTTATGAGGCAGACGCTATATCTGTTAAAACAGGGATTCAAACTCCTTAAGTTATGAGGCAGACGCTATATCTGTTAAAACAGGGATTCAAACTCCTTAAGTTTGAGGCAGACGCTATATCTGTTAAAACAGGGATTCAAACTCCTTAAGTTATGAGGCAGACGCTATATCTGTTAAAACAGGGATTCAAACTCCTTAAGTTATGAGGCAGACGCTATATCTGTTAAAACAGGGATTCAAACTCCTTAAGTTATGAGGCAGACGCTATATCTGTTAAAACAGGGATTCAAACTCCTTAAGTTACGAGGCAGACGCTATATCTGTTAAAACAGGGATTCAAACTCCTTAAGTTACGAGGCAGACGCTATATCTGTTAAAACAGGGATTCAAACTCCTTAAGTTACGAGGCAGACGCTATATCTGTTAAAACAGGGATTCAAACTCCTTAAGTTACGAGGCAGACGCTATATCTGTTAAAACAGGGATTCAAACTCCTTAAGTTACGAGGCAGACGCTATATCTGTTAAAACAGGGATTCAAACTCCTTAAGTTACGAGGCAGACGCTATATCTGTTAAAACAGGGATTCAAACTCCTTAAGTTACGAGGCAGACGCTATATCTGTTAAAACAGGGATTCAAACTCCTTAAGTTACGAGGCAGACGCTATATCTGTTAAAACAGGGATTCAAACTCCTTAAGTTACGAGGCAGACGCTATATCTGTTAAAACAGGGATTCAAACTCCTTAAGTTACGAGGCAGACGCTATATCTGTTAAAACAGGGATTCAAACTCCTTAAGTTACGAGGCAGACGCTATATCTGTTAAAACAGGGATTCAAACTCCTTAAGTTACGAGGCAGACGCTATATCTGTTAAAACAGGGATTCAAACTCCTTAAGTTATGAGGCAGACGCTATATCTGTTAAAACAGGGATTCAAACTCCTTAAGTTATGAGGCAGACGCTATATCTGTTAAAACAGGGATTCAAACTCCTTAAGTTATGAGGCAGACGCTATATCTGTTAAAACAGGGATTCAAACTCCTTAAGTTATGAGGCAGACGCTATATCTGTTAAAACAGGGATTCAAACTCCTTAAGTTATGAGGCAGACGCTATATCTGTTAAAACAGGGATTCAAACTCCTTAAGTTATGAGGCAGACGCTATATCTGTTAAAACAGGGATTCAAACTCCTTAAGTTATGAGGCAGACGCTATATCTGTTAAAACAGGGATTCAAACTCCTTAAGTTATGAGGCAGACGCTATATCTGTTAAAACAGGGATTCAAACTCCTTAAGTTATGAGGCAGACGCTATATCTGTTAAAACAGGGATTCAAACTCCTTAAGTTATGAGGCAGACGCTATATCTGTTAAAACAGGGATTCAAACTCCTTAAGTTATGAGGCAGACGCTATATCTGTTAAAACAGGGATTCAAACTCCTTAAGTTATGAGGCAGACGCTATATCTGTTAAAACAGGGATTCAAACTCCTTAAGTTATGAGGCAGACGCTATATCTGTTAAAACAGGGATTCAAACTCCTTAAGTTATGAGGCAGACGCTATATCTGTTAAAACAGGGATTCAAACTCCTTAAGTTATGAGGCAGACGCTATATCTGTTAAAACGGGATTCAAACTCCTTAAGTTATGAGGCAGACGCTATATCTGTTAAAACAGGGATTCAAACTCCTTAAGTTATGAGGCAGACGCTATATCTGTTAAAACAGGGATTCAAACTCCTTAAGTTATGAGGCAGACGCTATATCTGTTAAAACAGGGATTCAAACTCCTTAAGTTATGAGGCAGACGCTCTATCTGTTAAAACAGGGATTCAAACTCCTTAAGTTATGAGGCAGACGCTATATCTGTTAAAACAGGGATTCAAACTCCTTAAGTTATGAGGCAGACGCTATATCTGTTAAAACAGGGATTCAAACTCCTTAAGTTATGAGGCAGACGCTATATCTGTTAAAACAGGGATTCAAACTCCTTAAGTTATGAGGCAGACACTATATCTGTTAAAACAGGGATTCAAACTCCTTAAGTTATGAGGCAGACACTATATCTGTTAAAACAGGGATTCAAACTCCTTAAGTTATGAGGCAGACACTATATCTGTTAAAACAGGGATTCAAACTCCTTAAGTTATGAGGCAGACACTATATCTGTTAAAACAGGGATTCAAACTCCTTAAGTTATGAGGCAGACACTATATCTGTTAAAACAGGGATTCAAACTCCTTAAGTTATGAGGCAGACACTATATCTGTTAAAACAGGGATTCAAACTCCTTAAGTTATGAGGCAGACACTATATCTGTTAAAACAGGGATTCAAACTCCTTAAGTTATGAGGCAGACACTATATCTGTTAAAACAGGGATTCAAACTCCTTAAGTTATGAGGCAGACACTATATCTGTTAAAACAGGGATTCAAACTCCTTAAGTTATGAGGCAGACACTATATCTGTTAAAACAGGGATTCAAACTCCTTAAGTTATGAGGCAGACACTATATCTGTTAAAACAGGGATTCAAACTCCTTAAGTTATGAGGCAGACACTATATCTGTTAAAACAGGGATTCAAACTCCTTAAGTTATGAGGCAGACACTATATCTGTTAAAACAGGGATTCAAACTCCTTAAGTTATGAGGCAGACGCTATATCTGTTAAAACAATCAGGTCAGCTAATAGCAAGTTGTCTCCCTTGCACTGCAAATCAGAAAATTATAATCCGGAAATTTTGCAAATGGGAAGTTCATGCAACTTGAATGTTTAAAAATAATAGGACAAATAGTTTTCCCAGAGCTGCTTCACTTCTCCCAGAGCTGCTTCACTTCTCCCAGAGCTGCTTCACTCCTCCCTGAGCTGCTTCACTCCTCCCTGAGCTGTTTCACTTCTCCCTGAGCTGCTTCACTTCTCCCTGAGCTGCTTCACTTCTCCCTGAGCTGCTTCACCTCTCCCAGAGCTGCATCACTCCTCCCTGAGCTGCTTCACTCCTCCCTGAGCTGCTTCACTCCTCCCTGAGCTGTTTCACTTCTCCCTGAGCTGCTTCACTTCTCCCTGAGCTGCTTCACTTCTCCCTGAGCTGCTTCACTTCTCCCAGAGCTGCTTCACTTCTCCCTGATATGCTTCACTTCTCCCAGAGCTGTTTCACTTCTCCCAGAGCTGTTTCACTTCTCCCTGAGCTGTTTCACTTCTCCCTGATATACTTGACTTCTCCCTGAGCTGCTTCACTTCTCCCTGATATGCTTCACTTCTCCCTGAGCTGCTTCACTTCTCCCTTAGCTGCTTCACTTCTCCCTGAGCTGCTTCACTTCTCCCTTAGCTGCTTCACTTCTCCCTGAGCTGCTTCACTTCTCCTCCCCGAGCTGTTTCACTTCTCCTTGAGCTGCTTGACTCCTCCCTGAGCTGCTTCACTTCTCCCTGAGCTGCTTCACTTCTCCCTTAGCTGCTTCACTTCTCCCTGAGCTGCTTCACTTCTCCTCCCTGAGCTGTTTCACTTCTCCTTGAGCTGCTTGACTCCTCCCTGAGCTGCTTCACTTCTCCCTGAGCTGCTTCACTTCTCCCTTAGCTGCTTCACTTCTCCCTGAGCTGCTTCACTTCTCCTCCCTGAGCTGTTTCACTTCTCCTTGAGCTGCTTGACTCCTCCCTGAGCTGCTTCACTTCTCCCTGAGCTGCTTCACTTCTCCCTTAGCTGCTTCACTTCTCCCTGAGCTGCTTCACTTCTCCTCCCTGAGCTGTTTCACTTCTCCTTGAGCTGCTTGACTCCTCCCTGAGCTGCTTCACTTCTCCCTGAGCTGCTTCACTTCTCCCTTAGCTGCTTCACTTCTCCCTGAGCTGCTTCACTTCTCCTCCCTGAGCTGTTTCACTTCTCCTTGAGCTGCTTGACTCCTCCCTGAGCTGCTTCACTTCTCCCTGAGCTGCTTCACTTCTCCTCCCTGAGCTGCTTCACTTCTCCCTGAGCTGCTTCACTTCTCCTCCCTGAGCTGCTTCACTGAGCTGCTCCACTTCTCCAGTCATCTCATAAATTCTTGTATGACCACAAGTTTAATAACACATGGACGGATTCTGATTGGTCAGCTTGCAATATACATTACCTGTTGTTTGTGTTCATGCTTTATTTGTTGAAAATCAACTGCTTAATCAATAAAATGCTAAATATGAACTAGCTTAATATAGTGATGTGTCGATGATTTGCGTGAAGTTGTTTGATTATCAGGGACTATTTACTACGGTGTATGGATGCATCTTAATGTAATAAGGCTCAAAAATATACTGGCAAACAGAAACATATTTTTTCCTTCAAATTTATGGTTGATGTTACTATGGTTACCGTAATAGCAAAATTCCAAAACTTGTTTCATAAAATATGGTATGAAATCATCACTCCGGTAAGATCCTATGTGTATTAATCACTGTCGTTGGCACGGATGGAAGTGTACATGTCATCATTCGAGTGGGAGAAAACAAGAGTACCCGAAGAAAACCTACATATCTGGCGACCACTGCACCATCTCACGTCAGTCTCGGTTCGAAGATCGAACCCAGGATACATTGGTGAGAAAGCAAGTGTGCCAACCACTGCATTTTAATCAGTTAATCAGTTAGTAAAAAGGTACCCCCATCCTTATAGTCAATCATTTATCAGTGGACGATACCTTCATCTGTAGAATACACGTCGGTACAGACATCCTAGCGATGGAATCCGAAGATGTTTTGATATCGACTCGCCAATCCATGTCAACCATTCGAGGAAGCGACACTATAACAGAGAATAATATGTGATCATGTAAATAATATATGATCATGTAAATAATATGTGATCATGTAACGATGCAAGAATGGATGCCTATGCTGCTAGTGCCGTAGAATTCTTTTTCATTTTTTTCTTTTGGTGCTAGTGCCCTTATCTCATGTTTTGACAGAACTTAGGTTAGGTTCATGCAAGAGGTCGTGTCAGGGTTAACTCTACACATTTTTCAGCACTTACCTTCATTACTAAGCTGGAACTCGACATTCATACATATTTTCAGCACTTACCTTCATTACTAAGTTGGAACACTACATTCATACATTCTCTCAGCACTTACCTTCATTACTAAGTTGGAACTCTACATTCATACATTCTCTCAGCACTTACCTTCATTACTAAGTTGGAACTCTACATTCATACATTCTCTCAGCACTTACCTTCATTACTAAGCCGGAACACTACATTCATACACTCTCTCAGCACTTACCTTCATTACTAAGTTGGAACACTACATTCATACATTCTCTCAGCACTTACCCTCATTACTAAGTTGGAACACTACATCCATACACTCTCTCAGCACTTACCTTCATTACTAAGTTGGAACACTACATTCATACATTCTCTCAGCACTTACCTTCATTACTAAGTTGGAACTCTACATTCATACATACTCTCAGCACTTACCTTCATTACTAAGCCGGAACACTACATTCATACATTCTCTCAACACTTACCTTCATTACTGAGCCGGAACTCTACATTCAGACACTCTCTCAGCACTTACCTTCATTACTAAGCCGGAACTCGACATTCAGACATATTTTCAGCACTTACCTTCATTATTAAGCCGGAACTCGACATTCAGACATATTTTTAGCACTTACCTTCATTACTAAGCCGGAACTCGACATTCAGACATATTTTCAGCACTTACCTTGGTTATTAACTGCCGTAACTCGACATTCATACATATTTTCAGCACTTACCTTGGTTATTAACTGCCTGAGCTCGCCATGTAGACATATTTTCAATCATAATTTTTGCCAACAAATCTCTCATACTTTTATGATAATCACCTAAAATGAGAGAGAGAAGACATGCAACTAGATAACCTGATAGCATCATTGCTGATTTTACGCTTTTTATTTTCCTCAATTCTTCAAACAGAACATTAAAACAAGATTGCAAATACAAGCGAAACCTGCTGTAAACCATCATTTTGATGAATTTATAAATAAATATCCACAAAGGGAGGTAATTCACTAATAGAAATATTTAACGTCAAACCGACATACAGTTGAGGTAAAAAATATGCTTATGATCGAAGTGGTCTTAGTTAGCTGTTTTGATCTACTAATTGCCCCAAACGAAGCTTCATCAAAACTGAACAGGCTGCTTGGGAAGAGAACTTGAAAATAGATTTTCAAGATGGACGCCATGATGAGCAATTAACGTTTTATACTGGTCATTATATGTGGGATTTACGCCGAGCATAGGTTCCACCACTCTATGGCTCTTAGTTGGCGCAAAGTTTTTCAAATTGGCTCCAGTTTTTTTCAATTGGCGACAGATGCGGAATAATTTGTCCAGACCTCAAGCGTCTGTGGTACTAGTCAATGGAGTAAATAGACAGCTCAGTAAATCTAGTATTAGTTGTTGCATATACTTACTTGGGAACAATTTGACGATGTCAGAGGGCTCTGTAGATCCCTGGAAGACGGCACTCTTCATTAATGCTCCTAATGACAACAGTAACTGAAACAGGAGATAGCGATGAACATGGACACTTACCTAGTTTATACAAATTTATTTTAGCTCAATTGTAAAAGTTCTTACCACTTATTTTAATCACCTACGAGACCTCATTCCTGATGGAATTCATCGCCACGAGGGAGAGCAGAAATAATGGGGAATTTAAGTGCCTTGCCTAAGGGCACAATCGTAACAGCTACAGCTGGGACTGAACTCCGGGGCTTTCATACCTGAAGCGAAGGCACTACCACTGCTCTATCATGACTATCATAGAGCCTGATCAGATGGCACGTTCCATTCCCTCACATGATCCCCCTCGTGTTCTGTGCCATCTTAGCTGGGTCTATGCTGTTTGCAAAAGTGAATATACTCATTTAGTATAGTAAGCGAATATACTCATTTAGTATAGCAAGCGAATATACTCATTTAGTATAGCAAGCGAATATACTCATTTAGTATAGTAAGCGAATATACTCATTTAGTATAGTAAGGGTTAAATCCATGTAGTAATCTATACAAAGAAATAGAACGAGAAAATGTACAACAGTGATGTAGAGAATATGGAAGGATCAGGCATGGGAGGACCAATCGAGGGAGCTTCTGGTAAGGGAGGATCATGGGAGGGAAATGTGAGGGAGGATAATGTGATGGAAGGTCATGTGAAAGAGGATTAAATGAGGAGAGGATCATGTGAGAGGATTAAATGAGAGGATCATGGGAGAGGATTATGTGAGAGGATCATGTGAGAGGATTAAATGAGGGAGGATCATGTGAGAGGATTAAATGAGGGAGGATCATGTGAGAGGATTAAATGAGAGAGGATCACATGAGAGGATTAAATGAGGGAGGATCATGAATGGAGGATCATGATTGTGCTGGAGAATCTGGTGAGGTAGAATCTGGTGCTGGAGAATCTAGTGAGGGAGAATCTGGTGAGGGAGAATCTGGTGAGGGAGGTTCTTGTGAGGGAGGTTCTTGTGAAGGAGAATCTGGTGCTGGAGAATCTAGTGAGGGAGAATCTGGTGAGGGAGAATATGGTGATGGAGAATCTTGTGAGGGAGAATCTTGTGAGGGAGATTCTGGTGAGGGAGAATATGGTGATGGAGAATCTTGTGAGGGAGAATCTTGTGAGGGAGAATCTGGTGATGGAGAATCTGGTGAGGGAGAATCTGGTGAGGGAGAATCTGGTGATGGAGAATATGGTGAGGGAGAATCTGGTGAGGGAGAATCTTGTGAGGGAGAATCTGGTGAGGGAGAATCTGGTAAGGGAGAATATGGTGAGGAAGAATCTGGTGATGGAGAATATGGTGAGGGAGAATCTGGTGAGGAAGAATCTGGTGAGGGAGAATCTGGTGAGGAAGAATCTGGTGAGGGAGAATCTGGTGAGGAAGAATATGGTGAGGGAGAATCTTGTGAGGGAGAATCTGGTGAGAGAGGTTCAGAAGATGGAGAAGGCATGGTAGGATAAAGATACCCAGATAAGGTAGGAAGAAAGGGAGAACAAGGCAAGGAATGAGGTGATTGAGGATCAGACAAGGGAATAGGATGACAGAGTGGAGGCAGCGAGGATCAGGCTAATGTGTATCAAGCGAGGATGGATCATGTAAGGACAGATCAAGCGAGGGAGGATTAGACAAGGGAAGATCAGGCAAGGAATGATAAGGCAATGTAAGATCAGACAGGGAATGATAAGGCAATGCAAGATCAGGCAAGGAATGATAAGGCAATGCAATATCAGGCAAGGAATGATAAGGCAATGCAAGATCAGGCAAGGAATGATAAGGCAATGTAAGATCAGACAGGGAATGATAAGGCAATGCAAGATCAGGCAAGGAATGATAAGGCAATGCAAGATCAGGCAAGGAATGATAAGGCAATGCAAGATCAGGCAATGCAAGATCAGGCAAGGAATGATAAGGCAATGCAAGAGCAGACAAGGAATGATAAGGCAATGTAAGATCAGACAAGGAATGATAAGGCAATGCAAGATCAGACAAGGAATGATAAGGCAATGCAAGAGCAGACAAGGAATGATAAGGCAATGCAAGATCAGGCAATGTCAGATAAGACAGGGAATGATAAGGCAATGCAAGATCAGACAAGGAATGATAAGGCAATGCAAGATCAGGCAAGGAATGATAAGGCAATGTAAGATCAGACAAGGAATGATAAGGCAATGCAAGATCAGACAAGGAATGATAAGGCAATGCAAGATCAGGCAAGGAATGATAAGGCAATGCAAGATCAGACAGGGAATGATAAGGCAATGCAAGAGCAGACAAGGAATGATAAGGCAATGCAGGATCAGGCAAGGAATGATAAGGCAATGTAAGATCAGGCAATGCAAGATCAGACGATGCAAGATCAGACAAGGAATGATCAGGTGTGAGGGAGGAAGAAATGGAGAAGCGGACGAGCAAGATTCTGGCAAGCGAGGATCAGGTTCGGGAGAATCAGGTGGTATGTCGCATGTTTTCGGACAACCAAATACATTGTACCTTGTTGGCTGCTTCGTGTGTTATACCGTACTGTGTTGCTATGTTGCCCACAACAGTCTCTGGAACATTCTGTCTGTCTCTATACAGAAAAGCCTCCTGACACGTCTTATGTACAACATCTTTGGAAGGGGCCTGAAATGGGAAGATCATCCAATACAGAATAACATTGATTATTTTCCATGTGACAATCTTCAATAGACTGCCATGTTTGTTTACAATATTCAGGGGAGGTTACCCTATTCTCGAGGTATTGTTATGAGGTCCCAGATGGTGTTACTATACGAGAACACACAACAAC
This sequence comes from Archivesica marissinica, assembly GCA_014843695.1. Taxonomy (NCBI): domain Eukaryota; kingdom Metazoa; phylum Mollusca; class Bivalvia; order Venerida; family Vesicomyidae; genus Archivesica; species Archivesica marissinica. The sequence goes on along the minus strand of CM026402.1, from coordinate 24,625,520 downwards.
AAACAACATTATTATTAAAGTTTAAACTTTATATATTTTACAACGATTGTGAAGCAAGTTTTAACAACTTATGTTAATTACTCTCGTTGGCGTGGATGAAAGCATATATGTGGTCATTCGTGTGGTAGGAAACCGGAGTACTCGGAGAAAACCCACCTGTTCAATCTGGTGACCACAGTACCATCTCACATTAGTTTATACAAATTTAATTTAGCTCGATTGCGAAACAAGTTATTTCAACTTATATAAATCACTCTCGAGACCTCATTCCTGATGGAATCCATCGCCACGAGGGAGAGAGAAGAGGCAATGTGGAATTTAAATGCCTTGCCTAAGGGCACAATCGTAACGGCTCCAGTGGGGCTTGAACTCCGGACCTTTCGCACCTGAAGCGAACGCGCATCCACTGCGCTATCACGACTTCCACATCTCACATACTTCTCGGTCTGAGGTTCAAACCCGGCTTGCATTGGTGAGAAGCGAGCGCACTAACCACTGCGCTAATCAGACAGCCTTATTATTATTACAGTTAAGTTTACTTTTAATCAACCACTTGTGGGTAAATAAGTTACTAATGGGATGTTTGAGAAGCACCATAGGCTTGTCTAAGATTGGTTTTTGAGGTCATTGAGGACCATGAAAATACTTACCATTTACCAAAATACATGTAATCAATTTTCCAAAAATTCCCCCTTTTTAACATTGCTACAGACCATAGAATCACTTCTTTTATTTATGCGGTGGCGACTTTAAATAAACTTTATTAGTCAGTTAGAATCACTTTCAGAATCTCAGCAATATTGAACATGACATAGTGACGTCCCCTTAATTTTGGTGGCATTTCAAGTCATTTATTTACATATTTATCCTAGTCGTGTCACCTAAGCAGTCATTCCTTCATAATAGTGGGTCATCAGACGATAACAAGAAATTGTGGTTGTTCAGTGTCAAGAAATAAGATATATATAATTATGAAGGGTGTACATAAATATAGTTTCAAGTGTCTAATTTAATAACTTCCTCCTTTCAGTTTTGGTAACTCAGCACCATTTTTGACATTTCCACTTGCTAAGCGATTTACAATAGAGTTTACCTTCGAGTAAACATTAATGCTGTACCGACAATTGTACGGTTTGCGTGAACAAAACGATGTCCAAATAACATTTTACTTCGAGAATAAGGGCCCATCGAGAACACGAAAAACCACTGTATCCATGATGGAGACAGTACTTGTTATACAAGTTTTTTTATTTTTCGTACCCACAAGCAACAACCTATACAATAAATTGTCAAAATAGTATTTTGAAAAGTTGATCCAAAAGAACTTGGTACATGTATATTGGTATTAATTTACTATTAAAACAGTACATTTGTGCTTCAACAGTGACTGTTCATAGTTAAGACTGTAAAACCAGTCTGATCAACGCAGTCGTTAGCACGCTCGCTTCTCACCAATGCAACCCAGGTTCGATCCTCGGAACGAGAAGTATGTGAGACGGTATGTTGGTTGCCAACTCGGACAGGTTGGTTTTCTCTAGTCCAACACGTGGACGTTATTATCACGTCATTAACATTCCTTATATAACTGTGACTGGAACGTCAGGGGAGGTAACTAGAATAGACTCTCTAGGTACTCCAGATTTCCTCCCACACGAATGATCACGTATCTGCTTTAATCCAAGCCGACAAGAGCTTGTCAATCGTTGTAAAATAAATAAATAAAGTTTAAAGCGACATTACATCGCAAAAAGCAAATAAAATGCCGTTTTTCACATATAAATGCATTGCTACTACAAATTCTTCCGAATACATTCAAACACTAACATTGAATCACTAAACAGTGTTTTTGTGGATTGAAAGTATGATTTCATATAATGGTCATCCATGCTCCTGACTTAACGTTTGTTTTGTCGTCGGAGTCAGTACTAAATGCGAGATAATGTCGTTTAGAGATAAATTAATTAAAAATAGTCTACAAATATATTGGCACAAATGTGAGATATAACGGTAAATATCTACCATAAATCGTGTTATTCACGATACACTAGTTGTATTACGCATGGATGTTTACATTATGTTGATATTTCAACAAACCGCGTATACGATGTTTGTTTATTAGTTGAAATACTCAGTATTTGAGGCAAATATTTGGAAAAAAATTATAAATATAATAGCAAAATACATTCTGTAGAAATTTGTGTTTTCCCTGATGTAGTGTCGCTTTAAAACCAGTCAAGCATGTAACACCTAAAATATACTATAACTATAACCTCAAGCCTAATTCCCACTTGCATATGGTGTACATTTCCTTCTCAAAATGTATGTATTCATTCATTCAACATGTATCTATCTATAGATAAGTAAGAGCCAGGCTGGTATACTTATAAATACACTATTCAAACACTAGTGTACATTCACAAAAACACATCTCTAACAACACTCTGAAGATTTGGTAATTGATATGGTAAAATACCTTCTTGAATCAATTAAGCTGGCAAGTGGCATATGCAGAAAATAACAGGGAATATAAATGAACTGAATAATTGATGTATGATAAATACAGATTGTAAAGCTTGTATGAAAAGCATGTCAGCATGTGGTAATATCACCTGGACAAAGTGCATTTCCTCATCTATACCTTGTACAAAACAAAGAGTACACAGACTAACAGACAAGTTTTACATATTTATGTGCACCGATTCATTACTTGTGCAGGGTTTTGAGCTAGAGGGTGGTTTGGGAGAACTATTCACTCTGAGCTGCCTAACTTTTCTCTAAGTTGAGGTCATGGAAAAGTTTTAGAGGACTTCTCAGGCTTCTCCCTGTTTACAAGGTTTAGGTTCCTCCCTGTTTACAAGGTTTAGGTTCAACCCTGTTATATCTGTCTAGGTTCAACCCTGTTATATCTGTCTAGGTTCAACCCTGTTATATCTGTCTAGGTTCAACCATGTTATATCTGTCCAGGGTTTTGAGCTAGATGGTGGTTTGGGAGAACTATTCACTCTGATCTGCCTCACTTTTCTCTAAGTTGAGGTCATGTACAAGTTTTAGAGGACCATTGGCTTAAATACTTCTCCCTGTTTTGAAGGTCTAGGTTCAACCCTTTTATATCTGTCTAGGTTCAACCATTTTATATCTGTCAAGCTTCAACCCTTTTATATCTGTCTAGGTTCAACCCTTTTATATCTGTCTAGGTTCAACCCTTTTATATCTGTCTAGGTTCAACCATTTTATATCTGTCAAGCTTCAACCCTTTTATATCTGTCTAGGTTCAACCCTTTTATATCTGTCTAGGTTCAATCCTTTTATATCTGTCTAGGTTCAACCCTTTTATATCTGTCTAGGTTCAACCCTTTTATATCTGTCTAGGTTCAACCATTTTATATCTGTCACGCTTCAACCCTTTTATATCTGTCTAGGTTCAACCCTTTTATATCTGTCTAGGTTCAACCCTTTTATATCTGTCTAGGTTCAACCCTTTTATATCTGTCAAGCTTCAACCCATTTATATCTGTCTAGGTTCAACCCTTTTATATCTGTCAAGCTTCAACCCATTTTATATCTGTCTAGGTTCAACCCTTTTATATCTGTCTAGGTTCAACCCTTTTATATCTGTCTAGGTTCAACCCTTTTATATCTGTCTAGGTTCAATCCTTTTATATCTGGCTAGGTTCAACCCTTTTATATCTGTCTAAGTTCAACCCTTTTATATCTGTCAAGCTTCAACCCTTTTATATCTGTCTAGGTTCAACCCTTTTATATCTGTCAAGCTTCAACCCATTTTATATCTGTCTAGGTTCAACCCTTTTATATATGTCTAGGTTCAACCCTTTTATATCTGTCTAGGTTCAACCCTTTTATATCTGTCTAGGTTCAACCCTTTTATATCTGTCTAGGTTCAACCCTTTTATATCTGTCTAGGTTCAACCCTTTTATATCTGTCTAGCTTCAACCCTTTTATATCTGTCTAGGTTCAACCATTTTATATCTGTCTAGGTTCAACCCTTTTATATCTGTCTAGCTTCAACCCTTTTATATCTGTCAAGCTTCAACCCTTTTATATCTGTCAAGCTTCAACCCTTTTATATCTGTCTAGCATCAACCCTTTTATATCTGCCTAAGTTCAACCCTTTTATATCTGTCTAAGTTCAACCCTTTTATATATGTCTAAGTTCAATCCTTTTATATCTGTCTAGCTTCAACCCTTTTATATCTGTCTACATTCAACCCTTTTATATATGTCTAAGTTCAACCCTTTTATATCTGTCTAGGTTCAACCCTTTTATATCTGTCTAAGTTCAACCTTTTAATATCTGTCTAGCTTCAACCCTTTTATATCTGTCTAAGTTCAACCCTTTTATATCTGTCTAAGTTCAACCCTTTTATATCTGTCTAAGTTCAACCCTTTTATATCTGTCTAAGTTCAACCCTTTTATATCTGTCTAGGTTCAACCCTTTTATATCTGTCTAAGTTCAACCCTTTTATATCTGTCTAGGTTCAACCCTTTTATATCTGTCTAAGTTCAACCCTTTTATATCTGTCTAAGTTCAACCCTTTTATATCTGTCTAGGTTCAACCCTTTTTATATCTGTCTAGGGTTCAACCTTTTTATATCTGTCAAGCAGGTCTCTAAAGCTCAACATCTTTCTCAGATGTAATATTACCCAGGTCACCTCCAAACATCATTTTAAATCATGCCAGTGCCATCTCCAATATGTCCCTAAGCATTATGCAAGGCATTGTCTTTGTGGTTAGAGCCGAAAATAATTATATTGTAACATTAGAAAGCTATGGCTTTAAATAGCTTTCAGGATTGAATCGCTTTGTTTGTACCAACGTTTCATGGAATAGTATGCACACAGGCACATTATATGTGCTGCATAAGACTTGCAGTGTTTGAACTTCTATTCAAATCCTTGATTTTATTTCACTGTAGCCTCATTTGTTATGAGTTTGCCACTTGCTATGAAGTGTTATGATCATGCTATCTAAAGGCAGGGGCAGTTCATGTTTGGTGTGCCCCTTAACCCTTTGTGTGTGTTTTACGTTTATTTATCGTCGCTACCGGTTGCCCATATGAGCGACGCCTCCTGAAGAGATTAGTTATTTTAGATTTTGGAGGATAGTACATGATACAGACAGAGACCCATTCCAGAATTTCCTCTGGTTCTTTTACGTGCACGGTGTAAAGCACCGACACGAGACCTCGGTTTAACGTCCCATCTGAAAGACTGTTAATTTTATTAGGGTCAGACGGGGGATCGAACCTGCGATCCCTGGATTACCAGTCCAGCGGCCTTAACCCTTTCAACACTACATACCTCTAAATAGGCTTACAAAAAGTGTACATCCAGATGAGCCGGCTTGTGACCAGCCGTCTCATCAGGATCTGCACTTTTTGCCAGTAATATTATTATTTTTAGACATAATTACCCATTTTGATAAATGAACTGGTCCAAATGTAATTTTCTTATTAATTTATTGATCTAAAAATATCATGGACCAGTCCATGTCAGTTACTTGGTGTTGAGTGGGTTAATGTACAACAAAATAAAGGTTCCTTGATATTGATCTATATACAGTCAACCCTGTCTTAATCAGCCAGTCAAGTGAATAACAGAGAGTGGCTGTTTAGCACAGGTGGCTGCTTACTAGGGGCCAAATGTATAATAAAACAACATATTGGGAATCTGGAAACAGATTGCTTAATGGAGGTTGGCTGCTCAATGGATCGCAGGTTTGATCCCCCGTCTGACCCTAATAAAAATTAACAGTCTTTCAGATAGGATGATTAAGCCGAGGTCTCGTGTCGGTGCTTTACACTGTGCATGTAAAATAACCAGAGGAGACTCTGGAATGGGTCTCGGTCTGTATCATTGCACTATCCTCCACAAATCTAAAATCACTAATCTCTTCAGGAAGCCTCGCTCATATGGGCAACCAGTAGTGATGATAAATAAACTTAAAACACACACACACACCAAGGCAACATAATACACAATTGTGATGTCTGACCAGACAGACAGTGACCTATAATAGCACTGTAGGTTGGAATGAATTCACAGGTCATTTTTTGTGTTTGAGAAACACCTGGTATTTATAAGGCTGAACATCTATTCACAACTTCACTAAATGTAAAACCATCCTAAATTATTATAATCCCCGAGTTCGTTTTGTGAATATGTACCATTGCTGAAAAAAATGTGAAAATACATCACTTGAAAATAAAACTGGAGCTACAGTACAAGGCTAATGGAGTGGCAGGGGAGTATAAAAATAATCAATCAGTGTCACAGGATCTCATGGGAGCTGGATTGATTTCTGCTTGCTGGTCAATGTAGTGTGTAGCTAGATGGGGAAAGGCTGTCTATCAAGGAACAAACTAAAGTTTCATTGTTTTCTTTTCACATTTATCCAGTTTATGTCTTTGTTAGCTGTCCTTGTGGGAACATATCATTTACTCAGCTCAGTCTCCACAAAGGAAATAACAAACATTTGTGCAGATTAAAATCGATTGTTTCCCCTCCATTGTAGACTTTATAAATATCAATATTGTGATCAAATTCAATTCCAAAGGGGCATAACTCTAACAGTGTTATTCAGTCTTACTGAAGTAATGTATTTGGGCGGGAAGTAAATATTGGATGGTTATTGATAATGCAATTTAGCATGACATGTGATGTTTAACCCTTTCAACACCACAGACCTCTAAATAGGCTTACAAAAAGTGTAGATCCAGATGAGCCGGCTCGTGACGAGCCGTCTCATCAGGATCTGCACTTTTTGCCAGTAATATTACTATTTTAGACAAAATTACCCATTTTGATAAATGAACTGGTCCAAATGTAATTTTCTTATTCATTTATTGGTCTAAAAATATCATGGACCAGTCCATGTCAGTTACTTGGTGTTGAATGGGTTACATTCTTGTAGGCTGAATCCAATAAATCTTTACATAGACATACATACATGTATAGTTCAGATGAATTGACTGGAGTGTGAGAAAATAACAATTCTACCCATTTAAGTTGGTAATAGTTCCCTCCCCCCACACGGTAGTGTATGTTGGGGTTTGGGGGAGTCAATCAGCATCCTGGGGGTAGGATAGGGGAGTCAATCAGCATCCTGGGGGTAGGATAGGGG
>CM026402.1:24596550-24617376 GCA_014843695.1 Archivesica marissinica | reverse complement strand
GGGGTGCGATAGGGAAGGCAATCAGCATCCTGGGGGTGCGATAGGGGAGACAATCAGCATCATGGGGGTGTGATAGGGGAGTCAATCAGCATCATGGGGGTGCGATAGGGCAGTCAATCAGCATCATGGGGGTGGGATAGGGCAGTCAATCAGCATCATGGGGGTGCGATAGGGCAGTCAATCAGCATCATGGGGGTGGGGTAGGGGAGGCAATCAGCATATAGAGAAAGGCTATGTTTTTCACCATTTCAGTCTAAAGTAAGGGTTTGTTGATGTGATGTTTTTCCAACAGTTATGTTCGATCATACTAAAGTAGGTTCATGATTTTGCCAGATCTGTTTGAGTCAGGTTGCTCTAGGCCAGGCCACACACACCTTCCATTGTGTTAAGGAGAGCCATCCCTTGGGCACACTCTGAGAAGAGCTGCGGGATATGGATATAATCCCCTCTTTGGTATATTTTAACACAGGGCAAAATCCCCCCATCTAATGTTAGAAAGAGGGGTTAGTTTTAGGGTTTGGGCTATGCTTAGGGTTCTACTTTGAATCTGAATGTGGGGATTATGTCCCGGTGGGTATGTCTGGGGGAATTATGTCTGGGGGGATTATGTCCGGGGATTATGTCCCGGGGAATTATGTACGGGTGGCATGTGCGGGGGAATTATGTCTGGGGGTATGTGTGGGGGTATGTGTGGGGGAATTATGTCTGGTGGGTATGTCTGGGGTATGTCTGGGGATTATGTCCAGATGGTATGTCTGGGGGATTATGTCTGGGGGGTATGTGCAGGGGAATTATGTCTGGGGGTATGTGCAGGGGGTATGTCTGGGGGATTATGTCTGGGGGTATGTCCTGGGGAATTATGCCCAGGGGTATGTCCTGGGGAATTATGTCTGGGGGAATTATGTCTGGGGGAATTATGTCCGGGGGAATTATGTCTGGGGGTATGTCCTGGGGGATTATGTCTGGGGGTATGTCCGGGGGGGGTATGTCTGGGGACATGTCCGGGGGGTATGTCTGGGGGGATTATGTATGGGGGGTATGTCAGGGGGAATTATGTCTGGGGGTATGTCCGGGGGATATGTCTGGGGGTATGTCCGGGGGGGATTATGTCCTCCATACAAGTGCTGTTCATGTGTGTTACCAAGTAGCTATGATGCCAATGTATGCCGGAGCAAGTCTGATTAAGGTATTGACTTTCACAAAATCCAGAGCTAAATGAGCTCAACCCTTGTTTCTACAAAGTAAAATAGCACAAACACTGCACATATTTAGCATATGACTAACAGTTGTGGCCATATCTATATGCATGTGTGTATATCTACACAAACTTATATAGATCTACATATATAATTATGTGCATTTATAATGTGTGTATGTGTGGTTGAATGACTTTCATCAGTAAGTTATACCATGAAAATAAAACTGTAAAAAAAGACAGAAAAAATGAATGCACGTTTTGCTTAACCCTTTCCCTCATAGAAGCACCTCTCGACACCAATATGACATACATTGACAATGTAGTAGCCAAACCAATGTTCATAAACCCTTTCCCTCATAGAAGCCCCTCTGGACACCATTACCAATACAACATACATTAACCCTTTCCCTCATAGAAGCACCTCTTGACACCATTACCAATATGACATACATTGACAATGTAGTAGCCAAACCAATGTTCATAAACCCTTTCCCTCATAGACGCACCTCTTGACACCAATATGACATACATTGACAATGTAGTAGCAAAACCAATGTTCATAAACCCTTTCCCTCATAGAAGCACCTTTTGACACCATTACCAATACGACATACATTGACAATGTAGTAGCCAAACCAATGTTCATAAACCCTTTCCCTCATAGAAGCACCTCTTGACACCATTACCAATATGACATACATTGACAATGTAGTAGCAAAACCAATGTTCATAAACCCTTTCCCTCATAGAAGCACCTCTTGACACCATTACCAATATGACATACATTGACAATGTAGTAGCAAAGCCAATGTTCATAAACCCTTTCCCTCATAGAAGCACCTCTTGACACCATTACCAATACGACATACATTGACAATGTAGTAGCAAAGCCAATGTTCATAAACCCTTTCCCTCATAGAAGCACCTCTTGACACCATTACCAATACGACATACATTGACAATGTAGTAGCAAAACCAATGCTCATAATAAAGGCCAGAATCTCATGTAGTCCCAGTAATATCTATGGAGGTGGAATAGATATGGCAACTACTTATCCACTGCATGATATCTAAATGGCTGTCGCTTGTATGGAGATATAATAGTATATTAACCTAAATCTCTATGTAGTCCCAGTAATATCTATGGAGGTGGAATAGATAAGGCGACTATTTATCCACTGCATGATAGCTAAATGGCTGTCATTTGTATGGAGATATAATAGTATATTAACCTACGTCTCTATGAAGGAAAGGGTTAAATGGCTGTCGTTTGTATGGAGATATAATAGTATATTAACCTAAATCTCTATGAAGGAAAGGGTTAAATGGCTGTCATTTGTATGGCGATATAATAGTATATTAACCTAAATCTCTATGAAGGAAAGGGTTAAATGGCTGTCATTTGTATGGAGATATAATAGTATATTAACCTAAATCTCTATGAAGGAAAGGGTTAAATGGCTGTCATTTGTATGGAGATATAATAGTATATTAACCTAAATCTCTATGAAGGAAAGGGTTAAATGGCTGTCGTTTGTAAGGAGATATAATAGTATATTAACCTAAATCTCTATGAAGGAAAGGATTAAATGGCTGTCGTTTGTAAGGAGATATAATAGTATATTAACCTAAATCTCTATAAAGGAAAGGGTGAAATGAACCACCCACGTTGAATACACTATTAAATCTAGCCATGTGTGATACATTAAATAGCTACAGCTTGTGTATGTATATTTTAATATTTTATTAACATTACTAGATGGAAAACAAATGAATCCCATCAGAAATTTTCCATCTCCACATTTTCTACCTGATCTATTCAAACCAATAATTTAAATGATAAAACTGCTCTGCTATAAATAGCGATCTGATAAACATTCAGGTAAAGGACAAAGGAGTGAAACCAGTAGTTGTCAAGCTTTGTCTGGCCCACTCAATATTCCCGCTCATTTCACCTGTTAGCATAGTAACCATAGTCATTTTTATAACCAGTTAACTACACTATATTGATGCACAGGAGTTTGTAATTTAACCCATTTCATTCTGGATACATTTAAAGGCTTTTGCAAACAACATAGATCCAGATCAGCCGCAGCGTGACGCTGCATGCTGATCAGGATCTATGTTGTTTGCTACATAGCCAAGTGTCTTAGCAAGATCATCTGAATAGCAAACAGCATAGAGCCTGATCAGACGGCACGTTCCGTGGCGGTTGATCTTGCTCTATGTTCTTTGCAAATACTGTTTGAATGGTATCCAGAATGAAATGGGTTAAGAACAGTAATGTAGATTTATATAGAAATATGCAAACTAAAATAAAGAATTTTTTTTCTAAAAATAAAATGTCTTCTTTTTTGTTATTTAACAGACAGGTAGTTGGTTGGAGTAAGAAAAAAATGTTTGTGTCTATATTTTCTTGTTGAGACTTCAAGTGCCTGTGGTTGATGTTAAGCAACAACTGACAACAGTTTACTGTCCTATTAGTCATCTGTCTACAATGCTGTCCTTTATCTGTTGAGTATTTAATGAGAAATATTTTGGGAGGATATAATATGAAAAAAAGGATATAATATGAAATTGTATATAAAAACAGAACATAATAAATTAATTTGCAGAAAACTCGATACTAAGTAACATACATGTTGTAAAATGTCAACAGCATGACAATATTTTCAAAGCTATGGAACCTGCAGCTGGTGTGCATCGTTTACCAGTGTATCACAGGATCTTGAAATGTTGTTCATAAGCCTCAGAAAGACTTATATATCTATCGCCTAAGACCCTACTCCCCCATACCTTCTGAAAATTTACTTAATTAGCGCCACCTCTCCACAAGCTCTCCATCCATCCATCCATCCCTCCAATTCAAAATCATGGATTGGGCAATGACAATACACTACTTTGTTTAACCCTTTCCTTCATAGAGATTTAGGTTAATATACTATTATATCTCCATACAAACGACAGCCATTTAGCTATCATGCAGTGGATAAGTAGTCGCCATAGCTATCCCACCTCCATATATATTACTGGGACTACATGAGATTCTGGCCTTTATTATGAACATTGGTTTGGCTACTACATTGTCAATGTATGTCGTATTGGTAATGGCGTGAAGAGGTGCTTCTATGAGGGAAAGGGTTTATGAACATTGGTTTGGCTACTACATTGTCAATGTATGTCGTATTGGTAATGGCGTCAAGAGGTGCTTCTATGAGGCAAAGGGTTTATGAACATTGGTTTGGCTACTACATTGTCAATGTATGTCGTATTGGTAATGGCGTCAAGAGGTGCTTCTATGAGGGAAAGGGTTTATGAACATTGGTTTTGCTACTACATTGTCATCGTATGTCGTATTGGTAATGGCGTCAAGAGGTGCTTCTATGAGGGAAAGGGTTTATGAACATTGGTTTGGCTACTACATTGTCAATGTATGTCGTATTGGTAATGGCGCCAAGAGGTGCTTCTATGAGGGAAAGGGTTAAATGACCTTCATCATTATCATATTATGGAAAGACAACAAATCCAAAGGTCCACCACCAAAATGGTGTCTCACCACGAGTGATTGACTGTACAAGTGCTGGTTCGGCTAAATAATATATGCTTTTAAAATATTATGCTTTCAAACAAATTGCCAAATTTCAAGTTCAAGGTCAGCCGAATGTAGGGAACTTTCTGGTCAGAATTAGTCCTTGGATACGTATGCGAAGCTTCAAAGCAATACCGTCCACCTTTTTTGAAAATTAATAATGCTCGAGACAAATAAATACTATTTTTGGTCATATTTCAAGGTCACTGGTAGGGTGTTGAGAATTCATCCTCCGATGTGTATACAAAGTTTCAAAGCAATACATTTAACGGTTTTTGAGAAATAATGTTTTGAGTTTTTTATGCATAAATAATTTCTGAAATCAGACTGTTTTTGGCCAAAATTCAAGTTCTCGGTCATTCTATGGGCTCTATGGGCTGGTGTTCAGTTTCAAAGCAATAACTTTGACGGTTTGTAAGAAATAATAATGTTTGCGTTTTTTTTATATAGTCATAAAATAATTCTGAACTCCGACTCATTTTGGCCATAGTTCAAGGGGCTCTATGGGCTGGGGTTCAAAGTTTCAATGCAATAACTTTGACGGTTTGTAAGAAATAATCATGTTTGAGGGCTTTTTTACACATACGGTAAATAATTTCTGAAATCAGACTATTTTTGGCCAAAATGATATCTCTTAGTCGTTATGTGGGGTGGGGACTTACTGTGGGTGAAGAGAATTAGTACTAGGATGTGTCTGCAAAAGTTTCAACCAATAACTTCGAAGGTTTGTGAGAAATGATAATGTTTCAGTTTTGTTTTGATTCATAAATAATTTCTGAAATCAAGACTAGTTTTGGCCAAAATCCAGGTTCAAGGTCATTTAGCAGAAGATAGGATAAATAGAATATTATATTTTGGCCAAAATTCAGGTTCAAGGTCATTTAGCAGAAGATAGGATAAATAGAATATTATGTTACTGTCTTATATATTTTCTGGACCAATGGGAATTTATGTGATAAGAATTACTGATATGTTGTCATATAATAGGTATTACAATTGTTCAATTCAGGGAACTAGTTCCAAGCTTTCACTGGTGTGCCCATAGGAATACAGGCTTGAGCTGGAATCCAGAAATGGTCAGGTCAATCTAATTACCTAGTTGAAATTCTGCAACAATATTTGGTTCCCATATGATTCACAGATGTTCCAGCAGGGATGTGGTATATATTGTTATGTTGGACAAGGTTTCATGTTATTGTCAACATATTTGCATTTATTTACTAATGTGTGTTTTACGTTTATTTATCGTCGCTACTGGTTGCCCATATGAGCGACGCCTCCTGAAGAGATTAGTTATTTTAGATTTTGGAGGATAGTGCATGATACAGACAGAGACCCATTCCAGAATCTCATCTGGTTCTTTTACGTGCACGGTGTAAAGCACCGACACGAGACCTCGGTTTAACGTCCCATTATTTACTAAATTATGCACTTTATAATTTATATACATTCACTCAATACACTATCCGAGTGTGTTTTATGCAGAGCGAGTTTTCAATCGGCCTTCTATTACATATTTATATACATGTAATAGTTTTTCTTGTTATTTTCGTCTCCAAAAAATACAAGGCTCAGCAGATCAGAAATTTATAAGACAGTAACCTATTATTCTATATATATTTATAGTATATAATTATTATAGAAGTAGATATCATAAGTATTTTCCTATTGCAGAACTCTTTCAAAAACACAATTGAGGAAGTGTTTAGAAATGAATGTAAAGGAGATCCGAATGCACTCAACATTGACCAAATCTATACAAGTGCACATGTATACATTTTAAGACAACACCAAGGCTTATTCACACATGTAGTTAACAGGTTGTCCAGCTTTTGGACTGGTTACATACATGTAGTTAACAGGTTGTCGAGGTTTTGGACTGGTTACATACATGTAGTTAACCCATTCAACACCAAGTAACTGACATGGACTGGTCCATGATATTTTTAGACCAATAAATTAATAACAAAATTACATTTGGATCAGTTCATTTATCAAAATGGGTAATTTATTTTCTAAAAATAGTTATATTACTTGAAAAATATGCAGATCCTGATGAGACGGCTAGTCACGAGCCGGCTCATCTGGATCTACACTTTTTTGTAAGCCAATTTAGAGGTCTGTGGTGTTGAAAGGGTTAACAGGTTGTCGAGGTTTTGGACTGGTTACATACATGTAGTTAACAGGTTGTTGAGGTTTTGGACTGGTTACATACATGTAGTTAACAGGTTGTCGAGGTTTTGGACTGGTTACATACATGTAGTTAACAGGTTGTTGAGGTTTTGGACTGGTTACATACATGTAGTTACCAGGTTGTCGAGGTTTTGGACTGGTTACATACATGAGGTTACCAGGTTGTTGAGGTTTTGGACTGGTTACATACATGTAGTTAACAGGTTGTCGAGGTTTTGGACTGGTTACATACATGTAGTTAACAGGTTGTCAAGGTTTTGCACTGGTTACATACATGTAGTTAACAGGTTGTGGAGGTTTTGGACTGGTTACATACATGTAGTTACCAGGTTGTTGAGGTTTTGGACTGGTTACATACATGTAGTTAACAGGTTGTTGAGGTTATGGACTGGTTACATACATGTAGTTAACAGGTTGTCGAGGTTTTGGACTGGTTACATACATGTAGTTACCAGGTTGTCGAGGTTTTGGACTGGTTACATACATGTAGTTACCACGTTGTTCAGGTTATGGACTGGTTACATAAATGTAGTTAACAGGTTGTCGAGGTTTTGGACTGGTTACATACATGTAGTTAACAGATTGTTGAGGTTTTGGACTGGTTACATACATGTAGTTAACAGGTTGTTGAGGTTTTGGACTGGTTACATACATGTAGTTAACAGGTTGTTGAGGTTATGGACTGGTTACATATATGTAGTTAACAGGTTGTCGAGGTTTTGGACTGGTTACATACATGTAGTTAACAGGTTGTTGAGGTTTTGGACTGGTTACATACATGTAGTTAACAGGTTGTCGAGGTTTTGGACTGGTTACATACATGTAGTTACCAGGTTGTTGAGGTTTTGGACTGGTTACATACATGTAGTTAACAGGTTGTTGAGGTTTTTGGACTGGTTACATACATGTAGTTAACAGGTTGTCGAGGTTTTTGGACTGGTTACATACATGTAGTTAACAGGTTGTTGAGGTTTTGGACTGGTTACATACATGTAGTTTACATGTTGTTGAGGTTTTGGACTGGTTACATACATGTAGTTAACAGGTTGTTGAGGTTTTGGACTGGTTACATACATGTAGTTAACAGGTTGTTGAGGTTTTGGACTGGTTACATACATGTAGTTAACAGGTTGTTGAGGTTTTGGACTGGTTACATACATGTAGTTACCAGGTTGTCAAGGTTTTGGACTGGTTACATACATGTAGTTAACAGGTTGTTGAGGTTTTGGACTGGTTACATACATGTAGTTAACAGGTTGTTGAGGTTTTGGACTGGTTACATACATGTAGTTAACAGGTTGTTGAGGTTTTGGACTGGTTACATACATGTAGTTAACAGGTTGTTGAGGTTTTGGACTGGTTACATCTGTTTTCGATTGCAGTTACTGAGGTTCCCAACAGGTCACTGAAGTTCTACCAGGGTTCCCTCTGTCTGAATGTTTGTCTGCGTCACTTCTGTCGCCAATTGAAAAACACTGGAGCCAATTAAAAAAACTTGGAGCCAAATAGAGCTATATAGTTCACAAATAAATATTTGAAGCCATATATATGACCAAAAAAAAAATGTGCGCCAAATTTTTTCACCAATTCATAAAAAATTAGCGCCATTATTTATTTGTTGTCGCTATTGGCAACAGACAGCGGGAACCCTGGTTCTACTATCGGACTGGTTACTGATGTTTTGGACTGGTTACTGAGGTTCAGGACTGGTTACTGATGTTTTGGACTTGTTACTGAGGTTCCAGACTGGTTACTAAGGTTCCAGACGGCTTACTGAGGTTCCAGACTGGTTCCTGAGGTTCAGGACTGGCTACAAAGGTTCTGGACGGGTCACTCAGGTTCCTGGACTGGCTACTGAGGTTCAGGACTGGTTACTGAGGTTCAGGACTGGTTACTCAGGTTCCCGGACTGGTTACTGAGGTTCAGGACTGGTTACTGATATTTTGGACTGGTTACTGAGGTTCCAGACTGGTTACTGAGGTTCAGGACTGGTTACTGAGGTTCAGGACTGCTTACTGATGTTTTGGACTGGTTACTGAGGTTCAGGACTGCTTACTGAGGTTCAGGACTGCTTACTGAGGTTTTGGACTGCTTACTGAGGTTCCAGATGGTTACTGAGGTTCCAGACTGGTTACTGAGGTTCAGGACTGGTTACTGATATTTTGGACTGGTTACTGAGGTTCCAGACTGGTTACTGAGGTTCAGGACTGGTTACTGAGGTTCAGGACTGCTTACTGATGTTTTGGACTGGTTACTGAGGTTCAGGACTGCTTACTGAGGTTTTGGACTGCTTACTGAGGTTCCAGATGGTTACTGAGGTTCCAGACTGGTTACTGAGGTTCAGGACTGGTTACTGAGGTTCAGGATTGGTTACCGATGTTTTGGACTGGTTACTGAGGTTCCAGACTGGTTACTGGGGTTCCAGACTGGTTACTGAGGTTCTGGACTGGTTACTGAGGTTCCGGACTGGTTACTGAGGTTCAGGATTGGTTACCGATGTTTTGGACTGGTTACTGATGTTTTGGACTGGTTACTGGGTTTCCAGACTGGTTACTGAGGTTCCAGACTGGTTACTGAGGTTCCGGACTGGTTACTGAGGTTCTGGACTGGTTACTGAGATTCCAAACTGGTTACTGAGGTTCCAGACTGGTTACCGAGGTTCCAGACTGGTTACTGAGGTTCCAGACTGGTTACCGAGGTTCCAGACTGGTTACTGAGGTTCTGGACTGGTTACTGAGGTTCCAGACTGGTTACTGAGGTTCCAGACAGACTGATTACTGAGGTTCTGGACTGGTTACTGAGGTTCCAAACTGGTTACTGAGGTTCCAGACTGGTTACTGAGATTCCAGACTGGTTACTGAGGTTCCAGACAGACTGATTACTGAGGTTCTGGACTGGTTACTGAGGTTCTGGACTGGTTACTGAGGTTCCAAACTGGTTACTGAGGTTCCAGACTGGTTACCGAGGTTCCAGACTGGTTACTGAGGTGCTGGACTGGTTACTGAGGTTCCAGACTGGTTACTGAGGTTCTGGACTGGTTACTGAGGTTCCAGACTGGTTACTGAGGTTCCAAACTGGTTACTGAGGTTCCAAACTGGTTACTGAGGTTCCAGACTGGTTACTGAGGTTCCAGACTGGTTACTGAGGTTCAGGACTGGTTACTGAGTTTCCAAACTGGTTACTGAGGTTCCAGACTGGTTACTGAGGTTCCAGACTGGTTACTGAGGTTCCAGACAGACTGGTTACTGAGGTTCCAGACAGACTGATTACTGAGGTTCCAGACAGACTGGTTACTGAGGTTCCAGACAGACTGGTTACTGAGGTTCTGGACTGGTTAATGAGGTTCCGGGCTGACAACAGAGGCTCAAGACTGGCGATAGAGATTCCAAAATGGTTAATGATGTTCCGGGCTGGCTACAGAGGCTCAAGAATGGCGATAGAGGTTCCAAAATGGTTAATGAGGTTCTGGACTCAGGCTACAGAGGCTCAAGACTGGCGATAGAGGTTCCAAAATGGTTAATGATGTTCCGGGCTGGCTACAGAGGCTCAAGAATGGCGATAGAAGTTCCAAAATGGTTAATGAGGTTCCGGGCTCAGGCTACAGAGGCTCAAGACTGGCAATAAGAGGTTCCAAAATGGTTAAGGAGTCTGGCTACCGCGGTTCCAGATTGGTATTTGAAGTTACGGATTGCTCACTGAGGTTTCAGAATGGCCATTGAGGTTTTGGACCGCCTACTGATAAAATATGTTGAACTCTTTCAGTGAAATAATTATAGACAATCGCCATGTTTTCATTTACCGCCTGTTTTCAAATTTGTTTGCAAATGACATCTCTTATGTTATATTTCGGGTTTTACGCCTGCATCAGCATCATTTTGGGATATATCGCCGGCGGGCAGTTTACCTAACAACACCTTTCCTGGGCAGGCTCCAGTGGTTAACCAGTACTTGGGTGCACCAACCTCTGTAAGAAACTGCCAACTTTTTCATATAACAAATGACATCTTTACTGTCAATAACCGATGCTTGGTTTATGTGGTAACCACTACAACAACCATGCAGTACGGTGGTCGCCAGATCGGACAGGTGGGTTTTCTCCGGTTTCCTCCCACACGAATGACCACATTTACACTTTCATCCGCGCCAAAGTGAATGATTAATATAATTTGTTAGAACGTGCTTCGCAATCGTAAAATAAATCAAGTTTAAACTTTTTGAACTATGCAGTAAAATGTGTAAAAAAAACATGAATATTCACATTATATTTTGAATATACGTAAATGTTGATGTTTTCACTAACTCTTTGCATGCTGGGTAAACGAAAAGGCCAGAAATATTTCAAATTGTAGAAGCCGACAATTCAGTGAGTTTTTCTTATTTATAACTGAAAACTCTGGAAATATGACAGGAAGCCATTATTTCTTGATTCAACTATTTCATACCATATATAAATTTATCTTAGCTCGATTGTGACCAGCGTTGGACACTCGCACTCGCCAACTCGCCATGGCAATAACATTTTTAGACTGGCGAGAAACTTTTACTACGCACTCGACATCATGGCGAGATGTCTTATTTTTTATTTTATTTTTTACATTTTTTTTTTTACATTTTTTTTTTATAATTTATTTATTTTACAACGATTGCGAAGCAAGTTTGAACAACTTATATTAATCACTCTCGTTGGCTCGGATGTAAGCGTATATGTGGTCATTCATGTGGGAGGAAACCGGAGTACCCGGAGAAAACCCACCTGTCCGATCTGGCGACCATCTCATCTCATAGTATGTGAGATGGTACGATGTCTTATTTGATAGCCCTTGGCGAGTTTGTTGAAGTTCATACTCGCCTGAACCAGGACACACAGTATCTTCGCCATTTTAGGCGCTTTTTCTCATCGAATTAACAAAATATCAAATATTTGTGTCTACTTAAAACAAATTTCGTGGGGGGCATGCCCCCGGACCCCCCTAGCATGGCAATTGCCTGCGGCACATGCATCCGGTGGCAAAGCCGGACAGAACCACATTCACTGGCCTGTACCATTTATTTTTGGCCGGAACTAATTCTTAAGTACATGCCAAAAATTGGCCTGTACAATTTCATCTTGGCCGGTACCTTTTCTCAAGTACAGGCCAAGTTGGCCGGAACATATTGAAACGAGTGTCCAACACTGTTGTGAAACAAGTTCTTGCAGCATTATAATTGCTCTCGTTTCGCAACTCTCGCTAAAATAAATGTGTGTAAACTAGAACACTACCATACTTGCCTTCCAGTTAAACCAACTGGAAAACATCTATTTATAAGATAATGAATTGATCAATATAATAAATAATTTGCTATTGTGAGGTTACTATGCTTATCATAAATATTGAGGTTTTTTTTATATAACCAGGCCCGTAGCTGGTACACAGAGGAAGCTGCCTCAGTTAAAATTTCCAAAGTCAAAAAAGGAGAGAAAAATATCCCTTCAGTCCAGGGTTCCCGCTGTCGGTCGCCAGTGGCGCCAATTGCGACAAAAAACAAATATTGGCGCTACATTTTGTAAATTGGCGAAAATATTTAGCACAACTTTTTTTTTTTTCTTTTTTTTTTGCACATGTTTTTTGTCAAATACATGGCTTCAAATATTTATTTGTGATATATATGATTCTTAGTTAGCTCCAAGTTTTTTAAATTGGCTCCAGTGTTTTTCAATTGGCAACAGAAGTGGTGCAGACAAACATTCAGACAGAGGGAACCCTGCTTTGCAGTATAAAATGTTTACTACTGGCTTGGTGCTAATGTTTGTATTGCTAGAAAACTCAGAAAATACCACTAATATTTGTTGGGGGGGGGGAACATTTTACCTCCCTGGACCCCTAGTGCTGATAACCCTTGTTCTATGAGGACAATCTGATTTGTTAGAAACAGTATGATCGGAAGTGAGTCAGTAAAACTTGCACAGCTGAATTACTTTGAGATGCCATCATTATCAATCAAATATTGCAGGTGAACAAAATGTGTACCTGCATGTCACATTGTGCTTACCTGCATGTGACATTGTGCGTGACAAAAGCATGACAACGCTACATTCCACACAGTTTTGTAGCATATTGATGCAGGGTAAACAAATATCAGTGTTAAAAAGGTTTATTTTCCAATGATCGCAAAATGGGTTTAAAACACTTATTTGAATCTCTGTTGGAACAGAAGCAAACATTATATGTTTAGTTTATACAAATTTATTTTAGTTGGATTGCGAAACAAGTTCTTACAACTTATATTAACCACTTTAATATGTAAAACTGTTTGAAATCGAGAACACTGTCTATGTTCACCATTTAGACTATTTTCACTTGACTACTGGTCTATTTTACTCACAAGCATTTTAATCAATGCATTAACCGAACAACCCATATATTTGCAGACCACTGAAATTAACAATCGTGTAAAAAATCATACTAAAAACAAACTTGTTTTTATAAAATTGGCTTCTAATCAAATAACCACTCCCACCTGACTCATTTTCAGTTTTTTGTATCAAATGTAATTAACTGACAAAGTAAAGTTTGAACAATTAGATACTGATGTAACCGATACATAGATAGATTGATGTAACTGATACATAGATAGATTGATGTAACTGATACATAGATAGATTGATGTAACCGATACATAGATAAATTGATGTAACTGATACATAGATAGATTGATGTAACTGATACATAGATAGATTGATGTAACCGATACATACATAGATAGATTGATGTAACCGATACATAGATAGATTGATGTAACCGATACATAGATAGATTGATGTAACCGATACATAGATAGATTGATGTAACTGATACATAGATAAATTGATGTAACTGATACATAGATAGATTGATGTAACTGATACATAGATAGATTGATGTAACTGATACATAGATAGATTGATGTAACTGATACATAGATAGATTGATGTAACTGATACATAGATAGATTGATGTAACTGATACATACATAGATAGATTGATGTAACCGATACATAGATAGATTGATGTAACCGATACATAGATTGATGTAACCGATACATAGATAGATTGATGTAACTGATACATAGATAGATTGATGTAACCGATACATAGATAGATTGATGTAACCGATACATAGATAGATTGATGTAACCGATACATAGATAGATTGATGTAACCGATACATAGATAGATTGATGTAACTGATACATAGATAGATTGATGTAACTGATACATAGATAGATTGATGTAACCGATACATAGATAGATTGATGTAACTGATACATAGATAGATTGATGTAACTGATACATAGATAGATTGATGTAACTGATACATAGATAGATTGATGTAACCGATACATAGATAGACTGATGTAACTGATACATAGATAGATTGATGTAACCGATACACTACTCATAAATGGCTTCAAATATGTCTTATGAAAATGTTTTACTCTAAACCAGTAATGACACCAACATAAACCAGTAACGGCACCAACATTAACCAGTTACAACACCAACATAAACCAGTAACGGCAACAACATAAACCAGTTACAACACCAACTTAAACCAGTTACAACACCAACATAAACCAGTAATGGCACCAACATAAACCAGTAACGGCAACAACATAAACCAGTTACAACACCAACTTAAACCAGTAACGGCACCAACATAAAACAGTAACGGCACCAACATTAACCAGTTACAACACCAACATAAACCAGTAACGGCAACAACATAAACCAGTTACAACACCAACTTAAACCAGTAACGGCACCAACATAAACCAGTAACGGCACCAACTTAAACCAGTTACAACACCAACATAAACCAGTAACGGCAACAACATAAACCAGTTACAACACCAACTTAAACCAGTAACGGCACCAACATAAACCAGTAACGGCACCAACTTAAACCAGTTACAACACCAACATAAACCAGTAACGGCAACAACATAAACCAGTTACAACACCAACTTAAACCAGTAACGGCACCAACATAAACCAGTAACGGCACCAACTTAAACCAGTTACAACACCAACATAAACCAGTAACGGCAACAACATAAACCAGTTACAACACCAACTTAAACCAGTAACGGCACCAACATAAACCAGTAACGGCACCAACTTAAACCAGTTACAACACCAACATAAACCAGTAACGGCAACAACATAAACCAGTTACAACACCAACTTAAACCAGTAACGGCACCAACATAAACCAGTAACGGCACCAACTTAAACCAGTTACAACACCAACATAAACCAGTAACGGCAACAACTTAAACCAGTAATGGCACCAACTTAAACCAGTTACAACACCAACATAAACCAGTTATAACACCAACATAAACCGTTTACAACACCAAATTACAACACATACTTTAAGCCAGTCGCAGCATTAATTTGGTTCAGGCCGCCAATCAAACCTCAATATAATTCAGTCACAATACCAACTAAAACTAGTAACACTAACCAACTTAAACCAGCCTCATCAACAACATAAACCATTCGCAGCACCAACTTAAACCAGCCCCATCAACAACATAAACCATTCGCAGCACCAACTTAAACCAGCCCCATCAACAACATAAACCATTCGCAGCACCAACTTAAACCAGCCCCATCAACAACATAAACCATTCGCAGCACCAACTTAAACCAGCCCCATCAACAACATAAACCATTCGCAGCACCAACTTAAACCAGCCCCATCAACAACATAAACCATTTGTAGCACCAACTTAAACCAGCTTCAAAAATAAATCATTCGCAGCACCAACTTAAACCAGCCTAATCAACAACATAAACCAGCCTCATCAACAACATAAACCAGCCTCATCAACAACATAAACCAGCCCCATCAACAACATACACCAGCTTCATCAACAACATAAACCAGCCTCATCAACAACATAAACCAGCCTCATCAACAACATAAACCAGCTTCATCAACAACATAAACCAGCCTCATCAACAACATAAACCAGCCTCATCAACAACATAAACCAGCCTCATCAACAACATAAACCAGCCTCATCAACAACATAAACCAGCCTCATCAACAACATAAACCAGCCCCATCAACAACATAAACCATTTGTAGCACCAACTTAAACCAGCTTCAAAAATAAATCATTCGCAGCACCAACATAAACCAGCCCCAGCACCAACCACTCATAGAACCAATTTAAACCAATCAACTTAAATCAATCACCACCCAATATAAAAATAGCGCCTTTGGGGGCATGTGTGGAAGGGCTTGGCATGAGTCTCCCATTACGAAAACCTTGTAAAGTAGAAATATTATGTTCAATACAGGCTTCCATACACTCTCACAGCGTATATTACTATTATGCAAGAATGTTGCAACATTTTCTCGTTCACGTTAATTACATAATTACAAAACAACAATTTCTATTTCTATATGGGTCATATTAGAATTGGCACAATCAATGCACCACAAATTATGTTTTGGGTGAATACCACCACACACCCTAGTCAACTCACCCCCCCCCCCCCCACACACACACAGCCAAGTCCTGGATGCGCACCTGACATAGAATATCAACCATTCGGTCTAGATATATCTGGGATTCTATTCCCCCCCTACACACACACAGCAAATCCTGGATGCGCACCTGACATAGAATATCAACCTTCGGTCTAGATATATCTGGGATTCTATTCCCCCCCCCACACACAGCCAAGTCCTGGATGCGCACCTGACATAAAATATCAACCTTCGGTCTAGATATTCTATCCCCCCCCCCACAAACAGCCAAGTCCTGGATGCACACCTGACATAGAATATCAACCTTCGGTCTAGATATATCTGGGATTCTATTCCCCCCACACACAGCCAAGTCCTGGATGCGCACCTGACATAAAATATCAACCTTTGGTCTAGATATATCTGGGATTCTATTTCCCCCCCCCCACACACACACAGCCAAGTCCTGGATGCGCACCTGACATAGAATATCAACCTTCGGTCTAGATATATCTGGGATTCTATTTCCAACCCCACCCACTTTTCAATATAGGCTAGCACAGTAGTCTATGCAAATAGCACTGAGAAAATGTCAATTATATCCATGGCTGGCACTGATAGAGAACTATTGATTTCGGCCTGGGGATGAATGTTGAATGCTTACTACATTAGTATCACATGAACACATATATAATGCCCTATCAATTTTTCACTCTCCTGCCAGCTGGGAAAAAGGGATCATTTATAGTACTGTGTACATGTACATACAAGAGGGAAATTTATACCAGCCGGGTGGTGTGGTGTAATCATGCAGGGCACACTAAGGGATATAATATTTAGACATCAAACCAGATTTATATACTTCTCAACATTTGTTCTATTCCCAAAGAGTGGGTTACAGAGTAGGCAGTTGCTTAATGGTATACAGACGGATCTGTTGTCCAGTGGTAACACGCTGGACTGGTAATCCAGGGATCGCAGGTTCGATCCCCCGTCTGACCCTAATAAAATTAACAGTCTTTCAAATGGGACGTTAAACCGAGGTCTCGTGTCGGTGCTTTACACCGTGCACGTAAAAGAACCAGAGGAGATTCTGGAATGGGTCTCTGTCTGTATCATTGCACTATCCTTGTGTGTTCTGATAACGTTAATTGTCAATTTGTTGTGGGTTCTGCATAGGCTGATTGTCAACTTGTCAGATTTAGCCCCATCAGAATCATGGGGTGGAGGTATCCCAAACCCCACCAGAATCATGGGGTGGAGGTATCCCAAGCCCCACCAGAATCATGGGGTGGAGGTATCCCACAAGCCCCACCAGAACCATGGGGTGGAGGTATCCCAAACCCCACCAGAACCATGGGGTGGAGGTATCCCACAAGCCCCACCAGAACTATGGGGTGGAGGTATCCCAAACCCCACCAGAATCATGGGGTGGAGGTATCCCAAGCCCCACCAGAATCATGGGGTGGAGGTATCCCAAACCCCACCAGAATCATGGGGTGGAGGTATCCCAAACCCCACCAGAATCATGGGGTGGAGGTATCCCAAGCCCCACCAGAACCATGGGGTGGAGGTTTCCCAAACCCCACCAGAATCATGGGGTGGAGGTATCCCAAACCCCACCAGAACCATGGGGTGGAGGTATCCCAAACCCCACCAGAACCATGGGGTGGAGGTATCACAAGCCCAAGCCCCACCAGAACCATGGGGTGGAGGTATCCCAAGCCCCACCAGAATCATGGGGTGGAGGTATCCCAAACCCCACCAGAACCATGGGTTGGAGGTATCCCAAACCCACCATAACCATGGGGTGGAGGTATCCCAAGCCCCACCAGAACCATGGGGTGGAGGTATCCCAAGCCCCACCAGAACCATGGGGTGGAGGTATCCCAAGCCTCACCAGGGGGCTTTGAATAATATTTTTGATGGTAGGGAATTTGACAGATTGTGGTCGAACGATGTAATTTTGTTTATAGTCGCCACCGCATAAATGCATTTGGGCGACTGTATTTTCTAAGATGGTTATGTCCTAAGGTGATTCTTCTTGTCTAAGGTGATTCTTCTTGTCCTAAGGTGATTCTTCTGTGGTGGTTAGTCGATGATGATTATACGTGTTCTGTGATGATTATTCCTATGCTTCTATGATGATTATTCCTGTTCTTCTACGTTGATTAGTTCGGTATTCTCTGAAGGTTCTGTATTCTGTGTGGCTTATGAAGACGTCATCAGGTGGTTACTTCTTTCTGTGCCGGCCAGGTTGACAAGGCCTGGTCTGTACGTGGTCCTTTGTAGGGCCACACTCCTCACTGTTGGTCACCCCGCAGCAGCATTAATACGGATCTGACAGTTAGACATCTGGTCGTCGATTGTCGCAAACGAGTCTACTAAACTCCGGTGTAGCTCGGGGGAGCGTGGATCCACGACTGTTGCCGCTCCCTCAGGTCCGCCGTCTCGTCTATCCGCCGGAGAAGTAAAAGAAGGAAGAGAAAGTGTCGAAACGAGCCGGCGAAGATATAGCGTCGAAAAACCCCACTATCTAGAAGAGCTGGTGGATCTGTCCTGATGTGCCGTAGCCATGGATCCACATGCTGGCGAGCCTCCCCTTCACAAGATCGACGACCAGAAGATCCCAGAATCCTACGCTGCTGCTGCGGGATGTGCCCCGGTCACGACGTGCACGTCGTGAGGAGATCGACCGGGCAGATTGTGGTGGGGGTGGGGGGGCTTACTTAAAGATTTCCTCTTTTGGTCAAAATATTGGAAAATAAATTTTGTTAGAATTGATTTCAATTCAATTCAAGCCCCGCTGGAGCCATTACGATTGTGCCCTTAGGCAAGGCATTTAAATTCCACATTGCCTCTTCTCTCTCCCTCATGGCGATGGATTCCATCAGGAATGAGGTCTTGAGATTGATTAATATAAGTTGTAAAAACTAGTTTCGCAATCGTAAAAAACTTGTTTCACAATCAAGCTAAAATAAATTTGTATGGGTTGGGCGATTGTCCTTTTATCACACTCTTCCATGGACTGCCCTGGGGATGGGGATTTAGACATGTCCAGCATCATGATACACCATGTCATTAAATTGTGTGTGTGTTTTACGTTTATTTATCGTCGCTACCGGTTGCCCATATGAGCGACGCCTCCTGAAGAGATTAGTCATTTTAGATTTTTGAAGGATAGTGCGACCCATTCCAGAGTCTCCTCTGGTTCTTTTACGTGCACAGTGTATAGCACCGCCAGGAGACCTCGATTTAAAGTCTCATCTGAAAGACTGTTAAACAATTAATGTACAATTTATTTGAACTATTTATAGCCTATATCTTACCCAGCATGCATTGAGTTAAATAATTATACAATAAACATGTGTAGTAGTGCAGTGTACCATATAACATATGGTACAATCTTTTCAAAAACTACATATTTCATGGGTGTTTGACCTCAGTCATTTCCTGTTAAACCAGTGTTGTATATCAGATTAGGACTGGGTGAGGATACAGAAAACCCTTTGTTACCGGGTAATTACTGGGGTTACAAACTGACCAATCAAACCTTCTTACAGGCTTGCATTCCCTACTTTTTGAGAAATGCGGTGAAAAGTTTAAAATTAAGAATCAAAACATGTTGTACTCCATATAACTTAAGCGATATCTTCGACGCATCTGTATTAAATAAAAACTGTCGTTTCCAAATTTATTATTATTATTATATTATTTATTATCTACGTAGTAACTGCAAGAGCTTCAAACTATTAAATGTCCTGGACTCAGCCCATATGTTCCCCCAGCTGCATTGAACATATCCTGGACTGCCCATATGTTCCCCCAGCTGCATTGAACATAACCTGGACTGCCCATATGTTCCCCCAGCTGCATTGAACATATCCTGGACTGCCCATATGTTCCCCCAGTTGCATTGAACATAGTCTGGACTGCCCATATGTTCCCCCAGCTGCATTGAACATAACCTGGACTGCCCATATGTTCCCCCAGCTGCATTGAACATATCCTGGACTGCCCATATGTTCCCCCAGTTGCATTGAACATATCCTGGACTGACCATATGTTCCCCCAGTTGCATGAACATATCCTGACCCCAACCCCCACAAACACACCGACTGACCATATGTCCCCCAGTTGCATTGAACATATCCTGGACTGCCCATATGTTCCCCCAGTTGCATTGAACATATCCTGGACTGCCCATATGTTCCCCCAGTTGCATTGAACATAGTCTGGACTGCCCATATGTTCCCCCAGCTGCATTGAACATAGTCTGGACTGCCCCTATGTTCCCCCAGTTGCATTGAACATAGTCTGGACTGCCCCTATGTTCCCCCAG
>CM026402.1:24397022-24595550 GCA_014843695.1 Archivesica marissinica | reverse complement strand
CCCATATGTTCCCCCAGTTGCATTGAACATATCCTGGACTGCCCATATGTTCCCCCAGTTGCATTGAACATATCCTGGACTGCCCATATGTTCCCCCAGTTGCATTGAACATAGTCTGGACTGCCCATATGTTCCCCCAGCTGCATTGAACATAGTCTGGACTGCCCCTATGTTCCCCCAGTTGCATTGAACATAGTCTGGACTGCCCCTATGTTCCCCCAGTTGCATTGAACATAGTCTGGACTTGCATTGAACATAGTCTGGACTTGCATTGAACATAGTCTGAACTTGCATTGAACATAGTCTGGACTTGCATTGAACATAGTCTGGACTGCCCTATGTCCCCCAGTTGCGTTGAACATAGTCTGTACTGCCCATATGTTCCCCCAGTTGCATTGAACATATCCTGGACTACCCATATGTTCCCCCAGTTGCATTGAACATATCCTGGACTGCCCATATGTTCCCCTAGTTGCATTGAACATATCCTGGACTGCCCATATGTTCCCCCAGTTGCATTGAACATATCCTGGACAGCCCATATGTTCCCCTAGTTGCATTGAACATAGTCTGGACTTGCATTGAACATAGTCTGGACTTGCATTGAACATAACCTGGACTGCCCATATGTTCCCCCAGCTGCATTGAACATATCCTGGACTGCCCATATGTTCCCCAGCTGAGTATGACCAGGGATGTTCCCTTGATAAACATTGATTTTATGGGTACATCTCTAGCCAATAAAATGCATTCTATTTTTGTCCTGAAAATCTGGCTCCTCTCATTCTTTCATTCTGGATACCATTCAAACAGTATTTGCAAAGAACATAGAGCCAGATCAACCACCACAGAATGTGCCGTCTGATCAGGCTCTATGCTGTTTGCTATTCAGATGATCTTGCTAAGACACTTGGCTATGTAGCAAACAACATAGATCATGATAAGCATGCAGCGTCACGCTGCGGCTGATCTGGATCTATGTTGTTTGCAAAAGCCATTAAATGTTTCCAGAATGAAATGGGTTACGTGACACAAAGAAATTTCCCTTTTCATATGTATACAAAATGTACTTAAATTCATGTCTATGCATTGAATGATAATGATTTTTGGACAAAAGGTTTATTAACCCTTTCAACACCACAGACCTCTAAATAGGCTTACAAAAAGTGTAGATCCAGATGAGCCGGCTCGTGACGAGCCGTCTCATCAGGATCTGCACTTTTTGCCAGTGATATGACTATTTTTAGACATAATTACCCATTTTGATAAATGAACTTGTCCAAATGTGATTTTCTGATTCATTTATTGCTTTATGAATATCATGGACCAGTCCATGTGAGTTACTTGGTGTTGAAAGGGTTAACCATCTGGCGTGGTGGTTTCAGGAAATGATGAATTCAAGTATTGTAGTTGAACAAATGGCTCACTTCAAATAGTGTGTGTTTTGTGTATAGGATATAAGCTGAAAACGATCCAATATGGCTTACTTAAAACACACACTTATATAACAATATCTTACTAATTAAAATTGTTAATTTCTTGCATTTACGCTTAATATTTAACCCTTTCCCTCATAGAAGCACCTCTTCACGCCATTACCAATATGTCATACATTGACAATGAAGTAGCCAAACCAATGTTAATAAACCCTTTCCCTCATAGAAGCACCTCTTCACGCCATTACCAATACGACATATATTGACAATGAAGTAGCTAAACCAATGTTCATAAACCCTTTCCCTCATAGAAGCACCTCTTGACACCATTACTAATACGACATACATTGACAATGTAGTAGCCAAACCAATGTTCATAATAAAGGTCAGAATCTCATGTAGTCCCAGTAATATCTATGGAGGTGGGATAGATATGGCAACTACTTATCCACTGCATGATAGCTAAATGACTGTCGTTCGTATGGAGATATAATAGTATATAAACCTAATTCTCTATTAAGGAAAGGGTTAAACTAATACTTTGGCCTTTTGACACCAGTCCAATATTAATAATAATGGACTGCAAGTACAAAGGTATGACGTCACGACAGTGTTTTAAGTTTAGTTATTGTCACTACCAGTTGCCCATAATACCATGAGCGACGCGACGCCTCCTGAAGAGATTAGAAATTTTAGATTTTGGAGGATAGTGCAATGATAGACAGATACTCAATCTCGGTTTAACTTTCAAGTTGAAAGACTGTTAATGTTATTAGGGTCAGACGGGTGATCAAACCCGTGATCCCTGGATTCATAGTCAAACATGTTAACCACTAGACCACTGACACGTGTACATAAATTATAGCTAGATTTTCTCAGGCATAAACATCCCCAGCTTAGTGCAAAACTGCTGTACCTGTCTAATCAGGGCTCATTCTAGAGGGCGACATGGGCTATATAGTCGCCCTAGGGACCCTGACTTTGCCCCCTGGGAGTCCCACTTCTCCCTAAAAAAACAAATTTTTCTTTTAAAATTTTCATAGCACATTTTGTCCAGTAAAGCTACACTGTGGTCATTGTAAAGCACTACTTATATTCAAATGTTGTATTTAATGGTCATAACCTGTATTTTAACCCTATTTTGCTGACATTTATTAAATAATATCAGTTAAGGACGCAATCGCGCGCTTTCTCACTTCTCCCAACAATTCTGACCTTTGTTTTTTTGTTTACGTTTATTTATCGTCGCTACCGGTGCCCATATGAGCGATGCCTCCTGAAGATATTAGTCATTTTAGATTTTGGAGGATAGTGCAATGATACAGAGAGAGACCCATTCCAGAGTCTCCTCTGGTTCTTTTACGTGCATGGTGTAAAGCACCGACACGAGACCTCGGTTTAACGTCACATCTGAAAGACTGTTAATTTTATTAGGGTCAGACGGGGGATCTAACCTGCGATCCCTGGATTACCAGTCCAGCGTGTTACCACTGGGCTAATTCTGACCTAGAATGCTGCCTTGTTTATTTATGCAGTCCAACAAAAGTTAGGCACCATCTGACTTGTTTCAATAATATCTTTTTTCAAATCTGTGTGCTGTTTTACGTTAACTGTACACACATACTTACCTGTGAAACAGGTTATTGATGAGTTTTATTTATGTGTATATGACAGGGTGTGTAAAGTGCAGCATGTACTTTTCAACATTTGTGTTTGGAACGAAAACTGATTTTTTGTTTGTAGATTTTAAGTTTCATTTTCTATTGGTTTGTATGGTGCAGCGAAAATTAACCATAACAAAAAGGTGGCACACTGTTGGCATGCATAATGGTGGTTTTAGCCATAGAAGGGTGGCAGACCACTAGCGTGTTAACCATTCCATGATTGTACGACTGATGCGTCAAACAGGGAATGTTACTGACCGTCCACATGCAGGTAGACCTCGCAAAACGACGCCGAGAGGACCGGTTCATATCCAGACAAGTGCGGCAACGGCCATTCAGTACAGCTGGTGCACTTTGGAGGCCAAATTAGCACACACACTGTAATCAGACGCCTCCACCATCAGGGAATGCGAGCGCGACGACCCATAAAATATCCACAGTTGACATTACTTCATCACCACGCTCGATTTGACTGGTCACATGATCATTTGGGGTGGACTATTCGCACATGGAGACGGGTTTGTTACGCACTATCGATGGTAATGGTTTGGCGCCAACGTAAGACTTCATTTCAGGATAACCACATTTTGGGCACAACTGCTTTTGGAGGTGGGGGTGTAACTGTAGGGTAGTTTTTTTTCCATTAGACTGTAAGTTGGACTTGTACGTTCTTGATGTTAATCTGACAAACCAAAAATACTGTGACAATGTGCTCGCTCCACGCGTAGTCCCCCATTTCAACAATCATGCATTGGCTGACAGGCCAATGTTTATGGACGACAATGCTAGGCCACATAGAGCCCGAATTGTACAACATTTTTTACAGCAAGAGGCTGTTCAGACAATTCCATGGCCTGCGATGTCGCCAGGCATGAACCCTATAGAGCTTGTATGGGACTTTATTGGCCGAAAAATTAACCAACGCAATCCAAAATGTCAAAATATTAACGTATTAAGATCTGCTATCTTACAGGAGTGGCAACAGTTCCCCCAAGAACGGCTTAGGCATCTTGAGCTAGGCATGACGAGGCGTGTTACAGAACTTCACAATAAACGCAGTAGATATATTCATTTTATGCCTTACACACAATAGATGCATTTAAAAGTTCCTAAAATCTAAAAACTTCCATCAAAAACAAACTGGTTTTACGTTTTCCAGCGCCTGTTTTGAACCCATTTTTGCCACGTCATAGTCACGTCTTTCAGGATGATAAATACTTCGTAGATCGGTCATTTATGAGCGCTCGGTGTAGTCCTTTAAGAAGTGTAAGAAAAATGGTGATATCTATTTTATTCTTTTGACAGTATTGAAAAATATATCGATAAAAATATAGGGTGGTGCTTAACTTTTGTCGTAGTGTATATATTGAGGAAATCTTCAACATACACGGTGCTTCTCGGCAATGTCGTACTTTACGGGTAGTAGACGCTATGCGATAAGTGACGGTACTACACCATTCCCAAGGTTAGTGGTTCAGCAAACCAGGGAATCGTTCACATGAACTGTCAGAGATGAGACACAACGTAAGTCAGTTGTATCGATAAAAATATTGGGTGGTGCTTAACTTTTGTCATGGTGTATATATACAGTTAGAAATGTATCACTGTAAGCTCAGTGTACTGTTTCCCACCTGTATTCTAAACAATCACATTCTGAGTATGTGTGTGTTTTTACGTTTATTTATCGTCGCTACCGGTTGCCCATATGAGCGACGCCTCCTGAAGAGATTAGTAATTTTAGATTTTGGAGGATAGTGCAATGATACAGACAGAGACCCATTCCAGAATCTCCTCTGGTTCTTTTACCTGCATGGTGTAAAGCACCGACACGAGACCTCGGTTTAACGTCCCATCTGAAAGACTGTTAATTTTATTAGGGTCAGACGGGGGATCGAACCTGCGATCCCTGGATTACCAGTCCAGCGTATTAACACTGGACTACAGATCCGGCTGTATACAGTCTGAGTAATCAAGTATAAAACTATATAAGTTTTCCTAACCCTTTGACATTATACTCAATAATTGCCTTTGGCTGTTAATTAGTATTCATATACCTAGGTAATCATTTCCAGGGCTTAGTAAAACTAATAAACAATCTTTAATGAATTCACATAAACACCAACTGTTATTATTTGATTAGGAGTTTATCTATTGTGGAACCCCCCCCCCCCTCCACCAGTAATTAGCAGATAGTTGTGTTTGCTTTTCGGGTTTAAAGTCGCACCAACAGCTTAGGTCATATGGTGTTTCTCCAGCAATTATTGGTGGAGGAAGACCCTGGGTGACACTGAGCAGTATTTGAAAGTTTAAACTTTATTTATTTTACAACGATTGCGAACAACTTATATTAATCACTCTAGTTGTCGTGAATGAAAGCGTAAATGTGGTCATTCGTGTGGGAGGAAACTGGAGAAGTACCCGGAGAAAACCTACCTGTCCGCTCTGGTGACCACCTTACCATCTCGCATACTTCCCGGTCCGAGGATAGAACCTGGGTTGAATTGGTGAGAAGCGAGCTAACCACTGTGCTAATCAGACAGCTAATCAAATTGTTTGGGGTTTAAAGTCGCACCAACAGCTAAGGTTGTATGGTGTTTCTCCAGCTGTTATTGGAGGAGGAAGACCCTAGATGCCACTGTGAAGTAGGCAAGGACAGGCATCCGGGTAGAAGGACAGGCATCTGGGTAGAAGGACAGGCATCTGGGTAGAAGGACAGGCATCCGGGTAGAAGGACAGGCATCCGGGTAGAAGGACAGGCATCCAGGTAGAAGGACAGGCATCCAGGTAGAAGGACAGGCATCTGGGTAGAAGGACAGGCATCCGGGTAGAAGGACAGGCATCCGGGTAGAAGGACAGGCATCCGGGTAGAAGGACAGGCATCCGGGTAGAAGGACAGGCATCCGGGTAGAAGGACAGGCATCCGGGTAGAAGGACAGGCATCCGGGTAGAAGGACAGGCATCCGGGTAGAAGGACAGGCATCCGGGTAGAAGGACAGGCATCCGGGTAGAAGGACAGGCATCCGGGTAGAAGGACAGGCATCCGGGTAGAAGGACAGGCATCCGGGTAGAAGGACAGGCATCCGGGTAGAAGGACAGGCATCCGGGTAGAAGGACAGGCATCCGGGTAGAACCATCAGTATTCCGCAAGAAATATGAAATAATTTGACACCACCAGTGGTATTCAAACCTACAGGTGAGAGAGAAGTGAGAGACAAGTGAGAGACAAGTGAGAGAGAAGTGAGAGACAAGTGAGAGAGAAGTGAGAGACAAGTGAGAGACAAGTGAGAGACAAGTGAGAGAGAAGTGAGAGAGAAGTGAGAGACAAGTGAGAGACAAGTGAGAGACAAGTGAGAGACAAGTGAGAGAGAAGTGAGAGACAAGTGAGAGAGAAGTGAGAGACAAGTGAGAGAGAAGTGAGAGACAAGTGAGAGAGAAGTGAGAGACAAGTGAGAGAGAAGTGAGAGAGAAGTGAGAGACAAGTGAGAGACAAGTGAGAGAGAAGTGAGGAGAGAGTGAGAGAGAAGTGAGAGACAAGTGAGAGACAAGTGAGAGACAAGTGAGAGACAAGTGAGACAAGTGAGAGAGAAGTGAGAGAGAATGAGGAGAGTGAGAGAGAAGTGAGAGAGAAGTGAGAGACAAGTGAGAGAGAAGTGAGAGAGAAGGAGAGAGAAGTGAGAGAGAAGTGAGAGAGAAGTGAGAGACAAGTGAGAGACAAGTGAGAGACAAGTGAGAGAGAAGTGAGAGACAAGTGAGAGACAAGTGAGAGACAAGTGAGAGAGAAGTGAGAGACAAGTGAGAGACAAGTGAGAGAGAAGTGAGAGACAAGTGAGAGACAAGTGAGAGACAAGTGAGAGACAAGTGAGAGAGAAGTGAGAGAGAAGTGAGAGACAAGTGACTTGAAGTCAACACATTTAACCATATGGTAACGGAGGCCTCAATTAGCAAATAGTCATTTCACAGATCTTCATTGTTTTACTTGAAACCTGAATAATGTAACTATTGAACAATGCAAATATTACACACCATAAACACTATTTCTAATCAACTTAGAATTTGCATGTGAGATTTTATTGGTTGATTAACTCCGCTGAACAACTACTGTCTTTCCATTTTGTGGTTTTAATGTTACACCAACAGCTTAAGTCATACAGTGACTTTACAGCTATTATTGGTAGAGGAAGACCCCCAGGTGCCCCCCAAGCAGTAATTATGGCGTGGACAGAGACCCAGGTAGAACCACCAACCTTCCACAAGCCAGCTGGATAGCTTCCTAACATGACATAATTCATAACCCTCAGTGGGCTTCGAACCAGCAGCAGTGGGGGGCAAGTGATTTGAAATCAACGACATTAACCACTCTGCTGAACAAATCAGAAGATTGAGACCACCCCCCCCCCGAGTCTGAGGATAGGTATATAACATCTGAGCCAGATTGTGGCTTTAAACATTTGCATAACAATTTTAGTCCATACAACATTGCTATAATGAGTATGGATCCAGTAAACCATGCTTTATTACTAGCAATTATACCACTTTCATCTTCTTCAGTAACAGCATTAATTTCATCACCACTATCTAACTCATCTGTTTCCCTAGAAATGGTAACATGCTGTGCACTGTGGAATAAGAATATCCTGGGTTTCATCATTTGTTTTCCTTATATCAGTTTCCGACTCTTGAAATGGGATCTATTTTAATTTTAAACTTTATTTATTTTCCAATGATTGCGAAGCAAGTTCAAACAACTTATATTAATCACACTCGTTGGCATGGATGAAAGCGTAAACGTGGGAGGAAACCGGAGTACCATCTCACATACTTCCCGGTCCGTGGATCTATTTTGTTAACATTGAAATAGTTTTGTTACAACTATTCCTGTGTTATATCTTATTCTTCAATAAAATATTGTTTATACTAACATAAACAATGTACATGTATCACCAGTTTATTTACTTCTCTTGCCCAAGAAATACCGTAATTACTGAGCTTAACCCTTTGCCTGCGAGTAAATAAAATTACATTTGTAAAATACCATAGATCCAGATCAGCCGTGGCATAACATCGCATCTGATCAGGATCTATGTTGTTTCCTATTCAGCCAAGTGTTTTAGCTTAACTATCTGAACAGCAAACAGCATAGAGCCTGATCAGACAGAACATTCTGTGCCATGCTGTTTGCAAAAGTGATTTTATCTGTCGCTAGCGTGCAAAGGGTTAATCTAGAGGATGACTTGCAGGGTTCCCTCTGTCTGAATGTTTGTATGCGCAACTTCTGTCGCCAATTGAAAAATACTGGAGCCAATTTAAAAAACTTGGAGCCAACTAAGAGCCATATAGTTCACAAATAAATATACCGGTATGAAGCCATATATTTGACAAAACATGTGCCAAAAAAGAAAAATAATAAGTTGCGTCAAATATTTTCGCCAATTCACAAAATTTAGCGCCAATATTTGTTTTTTGTCGCAATTGGCGCCATTGGCGACCGACAGCGGGAAACACTGGACTTGGAAGAAATAATCTCTCTAAGCTACCACACCTCTCCCTCTACTAGTTTGCACTCAGGGACGAGAATTTTCATATAGAACATACAGTAGATTGATTATACTTGGCCGAGTTGACAAATTTCTCCCTTGAACTTCTCCCTTGAACTTCTCCCTTGTACTTCTCCCTTGAACTTCTCCCTTGTACTTCTCCCTTGAACTTCTCCCTTGAACTTCTCCCTTGAACTTCTCCCTTGAACTTCTCCCTTGTACTTCTCCCTTGTATTTCTCCCTTGAACTTCTCCCTTGTATTTCTCCCTTGTATACCTTGAGGTCTAGCTTGAGCCCTGGTTGTAGTTTTCCATAATTCCATTAAAATAATTGTCTTCACCAATATGTGGGTGAGGGTGACTCCACCCCTTCCTCTCTATATATATATTATACTGACATACACAGTTTTATTGGTGGAGGAAGACCCTGTGGAAACCAAGTCCGCCTCCGTGGTCGACTGGTTACGGTCGCTGACTTGTATACTACTGTAACCTATCATCACTGATGGTCACGGGTTAGAGCCCCACTCAGACCATGTCTCTTTATATGAAAAAGTTGGCAGTTTCTTATTAGTGCACCAAGTACTTGTTAACCGTTGGAGCCTGCCCAGGAAATGTGTTGTTCGGTAAACTGACAGTCTCTCAAATGGGCAACTGGTAGCGGCGTTAAATAAACAAAAACAAAAACAGTTACAATGACATTACATCACAATTTTTTTTAGAAAATGCATTTTTCATGAATAAATGCATTACTACTACAAATTCTTCCGAATACATTCGAACACTGAATCAATAAACAGTGTTTTTGTGGTCTACAAAGTTTTAATAGTGAACATAGAATTTCATATAATGGTCATCCACTCTCCTAAATTGAGGTGTATTTGTCACTGGAGTCAATACTAAAGTGTGATACTGTCATTTAGAGATAATTTAACTAAGATTAGTCTACAAATAAACATGGATAGGATGTTTAGATAGAAAGTAAATCTGTACCATAAATCTTTCAGGATGTACATGTTGTATTATGCAAGGATGTCGACCCTATTTACATTATTTTGTTATGTCAACAAACCGCGTATACGTTTGTTTATTAGTTGAAATACTCAGTTTTTGAGGCAAATATTTGGAAAAGAATTATACAATATAACAGGAAATTACATTGTGCAGAAATTTGCGTTTTCACTGATGTAGTGTCGCTTTAACCCTTTCAACCCCACAGGCCTCAAAATAGGCTTATGAAAAGTGTAGATCCAGATGAGCCGGCTCGTAACGAGCCGTCTCATCAGGATCTGCACTTTTTTGCCAGTAATAATTATTACTATTTTTAGATAAAATTACCCATTTTGATAAATGAACTGGTCCAAAGGTAATTTTCTTATTAATTTATTGGTCTAAAAATAGCATGCACCAGTCCATGTCAGTTACTTGGGGTTGAATGGGTTAAGTTAAATAACCAAAGGAAAAACACAGATGACTTGCATGATGCGTGATACATTGAGGCGTGAAATTACTGATCAATTATCAATTATGAATCATCTCTACATTTAAATGAAAGTTATATATGTATACAATATATCATTTGCAGCAATAAGACTTTGGCAAAATTGTCATCATAGGGTTCCAGTCTGTCGATTTATCACATTTTAACTTCTGGCAAAATGACGTTGCTATTATCAGAAACTCAATACGGCCCAATTAATGGTCTCGGTGTTAAAATATATTTATTTGACTGACTGACCAGACAAAATATATCGACCCCTGTTTCCAGGCTAATCATAGGGGTTAATTGTCCTTTTTTTCTATAAGCTCAGCCAGTTGGTTTAGACAATATTTATATCTTTGAATAAACATAGTCAAACACTGCATTAGGGGTCACCTCTATTAAGCAGCCAACCTGTATTAAACAGCCAGTTTTCAGATTCTCAATATGTTGTTTTGTTATACATTTTACCTCTATTAAGCAACCGCCTATGCTAAGCAGCCACTTTCTGTGATTCCCTTGGCTGGCTGCTTAAGGCAGTTTTGACTGTAGTCAAGTATAAATAATATGTACACACATGTAGGATTGAGGAGAAAGCAAACCTGTTTGTATGGCTACCTCTTTCCCCAGACACCAAGTGGCATTTGGAAACAGCATAGAGCCAGATCAGCTGACACAGAACGTGATAGTGGAGTTAAAACAGACAACAGTGTTACACCGTGCCTGATCTGCATCTACATGCATGTTGTTTACAAATGCCTTTTAGTTTAAGCAATATTTATTTCATAATCAAGGGTTCATAATACAGTCGCACCTGCCGTAAGCAGCCAGCCAAGGGAATCACAGAAAGTGGCTGTTTAGCACAGGTGGCTGCTTAATAGAGGTAAAGTGTGTAATAAAACAACATATTGGGAATCTGGAAACTGGCTGCTTAATACAGGTTGGCTGCTTAATGGAGGTGACCGCTAACACAGGTTTGACTGTATGTACACACATGTAGGATTGAGGCGAGAACAACTTGTTTCTATGGTTACCTCTTTTCTTTTACTTAACTGCTATTGATTTTCAACAACAACAGACTAGGCAAATTGACCCCAAATAGGCCAGGTCAATCTGCTCAAACTATCTATGACACTGTTTATGCATCAACCATTGATCCAAACTAAGCACAGAATGCAATACACTATCAGCTTATCAATAAAATATCAAGTACACTTCAGTACCATAGCCAGAGGCAAATTTCAACCTAGGCAATCTAGGGGGTGACTGGGGCATGTTCCCCCTTAAAATTGTTTGGGTATAGAAGAGAATTCCTGCGTTTTCTGAGTTTAGACGTATAATTATGTACTGACCTTTCAGCTCTCTAGCAGTCAACATTTTATACAGCAAAGGGATATTTTTTGGCATTTTATTTATTTTATTTTTCATTTTATTTTTTTTGGCTTTGGAAATTTTAACCGAGGCTAGCCTCGGTGTGACTACGGGCCTGCACTTCACTGTGATTGACAAGCACATTAACTTCTGCAAAAATATTCAAATGATAACATTATATTGTTTACTAGACCTAACCCATTCAACACCAAGTAACTGACATGGACTGGTGCACGATATTTTTAGACCAATAAATTAATAAGAAAATTACATTTGGACCAGTTCATTTATTAAAATGGGTACAGACGGATATGTAGTCAAGTGGTAACACGCTGAACTGGTAATCCATGGATCGCAGGTTTGATCCCCCATCTGACCCTAATAAAATTAACAGTCTTTCAGATGGGACGTTAAACCGAGGTCTTGTGTCGGTGCTTTACACCGTGCACGTAAAAGAACCAGAGGTGACTCTGGAATGGGTCTCTGTCTGTATCATTGCACTATCCTCCAAAATCAAAAATGACTAATCTCTTCAGGAGGCATCGCTCATATGGACAACCGGTAGCGACGATAAATAAGCGTAAAACACACACTTAAAAAGTGCAGATCCTGATGAGACGGCTTGTCTCGGTCTACACTTTTTGTAAGCAGAGGTATGTGGTGTTGAAAGGGTTAAAGTCAAAACCACGATTTCAACTCAGTCAAAAGTAGCCAATGAAGCAGCAGTAACCCTCAATGATTGAAAACACCATTGAACTAGCTTGTGACAAGCATATTGACAATAACCCACAATGCAATGCAATTTTCACCTGGACTATGAATGAATTTTTACAGTGGAGCATCCAGGTACTGCTTGGGTCACAGGTTAAGGTGGATGGCCGTGTTACATAGATCACAATAACCTGAAATGCTGGCCCAACATCAAAGCTATTTTATCTTGTATCAATGGAACCTGACTTTCAAATGATTTGTGATGTCATCCCCCTTCAAATTCTGCAATAAATTGGCAGGAGATTATATATGTAAAGCTCTCCTTAGATCTCAATCTCAAGCATTTTGATTGGTTGATTCAGAGATTGACTCTCAGCTGAACCAATCAGTGGGCTTGAGTCTGAGAACAGTTTTATAACCTTCAAGCAATGACAACATAGTTACACAGGGCTATGTAGGCCGCATGATTTGTCATTGTACTAAAAGGATGGTCAAAATTTACACAATGAATCCATTGAATATTATCTTAACACCTTTGTTGGTAGACACCGCCAGTATGTTAGATTACGCTGACCAACCAGCGGTGTAGCCAGCAGAAAATGCTGTGCAACCCCTTTTGAACTAAATTAAGCACGGTTCTTCCTCCCAAATTCTTTGAAACCTAGACATCAAATGGTGCACTCTGGCACCTTTTAATGGAAATTTACAAACACATAAGAAAAGTTCAGTTTTTTTATCTATTACTGTATATCCAGCAAAAGAGAAAGAAAAAAGAAAAACCCTGAAAATAATGTGCAAGGCCGGGCATTGTGGCGTAATGGCAACTATGCGCCTGCCCACGTAGCAATATGTATACCAAAGCCATCCACCGTAAGCTCCGACCTGTTACATTTATCAGCTTCATGTTAAAACAGGGAGTCAAGTTTGAATATTAATACCTTAGAAAACCGTCACATAGTTTTTCCAGAAGATGTATACAGTCAAACCTGTCTTAAGCAGCCAGCCAAGGGAATCACAGAAACTGGCTGCTTAGCATAGGTGGCTGCTTAATAGAAGTCAAATGCAAAGAAAATAACATATTGGGAATCTGAAAACTGGCTGCTTAATACAGGTTGGCTGTATTCTGGATGCATTTAAAGGCTTTTGCAAACAACATAAATCCAGATCAGCCGCAGTGTGACGCTGCGTGCTGATCAGGATCTATGTTGTTTGCTACATAGCCAAGTGTGTTAGCAAGATCATCTGAATAGCATAGAGCATGATCAGACAACACGTTCCGTGGCGGCTGATCTGACTCTATGTTCTTTGCAAATACTGTTTGAACGTTATCCAGAATCAAATGTGTTAATGGAGGTGCCCACTAGCACAGGATTGACTGTACTCAATCAAAGATCACATGGTAGGAAATGTGCTCAGTGAAACTATAACTACATTTAACCCATTCAACCCCAAGTAACTGACATGGACTGGTCCATGATATTTTTAGACCAATAAATTAATAAGAAAATTACCAGTTCATTTATCAAAATGGGTAATTTTATCTAAAAATAGTAATAATTATTACTGGCAAAAAATTGCAGATCCTGATGAGACGGCTGGTCACGAGCCGGCTCATCTGGATCTACACTTTGTGTATGCCTATCGAGAGGCCTGTGGTGTTGAAAGGGTTAAACACACATTTTCCCCATTTCCTACTGATTGTCTTCTCATTATAACTCAGAGTTCATTCTAGGTCAGAATTTTTGGGAGAAGCGAGAAAGCGCGTGATCGCTTCCTTTAATGGTGTTCTTTAATATATGTCTGCAAAATAGGGTTAAAATGCACAGTACAACCATTAAATACAACATTTGAATAGAAAGAGTGCTTTATAATGGGCCAGTATATCTTACTAGACAACATTTTGTTTGAAAAATCGTAAAAACCAAAAAATATTTTATTTTTTTTAGGGAGAAGTGGGGCCCCCAGAGGGCGAAGTCAGGGTCCCTAGGGCAACAATTTCGCCCACACCGCCCTCTAGAATGATCCCTGTAACTATTTAGCTGCCTGATCAGACATGTGATCACAGAAGCACGAGAGCAATGTGCGACACCAATATAAGCCGTCAGCCATGTTGGATCATCGGTGATCAATAACGTGGCAATATTTCATGCTAGTCAGCATAATGCAGCAGTAAAAATTATTCAGGTCAAAATAATCCTGCAGTTCTGGGATAAATGAAAATACCGGTAGATACAAACCTAATATATTACTAAAAGCATTTCCTAGCATATTCAGCAGAGTTCATTCTAGGTCAGAATTTTTTGGAGAAGTGAGAAAGCGCGTGATCGCTTCCTTAAATGGTGTTCTTTAACCCTTTCAACACCACAGACCTCCCAATAGGCTTACAAAAGTGTAGATCCAGATGAGCCGGCTCGTGACGAGCCGTCTCATCAGGATCTGCACTTTTTGCCAGTAATATTACTATTTTTAGACAAAAATTACCCATTTTGATAAATGAACTGGTCCAAATGTAATTTTCTTATTAATTTATTGGTCTGAAAATATCATGCACCAGTCAATGTCAGTTACTTGGTGTTGAATGGGTTAATATACTTCTGCAAAATAGGGTTAAAATGCACAGTACAACCATTAAATATAACATTTGAATTGAAGGAGTGCTTTATAATGGGCCAGTGTATCTTACTAGACAATATTTTGTTTGAAAATCGTAAATAAACAAAAATTAAATTTTTAAAAAACCCAGAGGGCGAAATTGTCGACCCTGACTTCGCCCTCTGGGTTTTTTAAAAATTTAATTTTTGTTTATTTACGCCCTCTAGAATGATCCCTGATTCAGTGAGGAGAGCGTCCCCACACGCTTATCTTATGATACCATAATCGTTTGTTTGTTTGTTTGTGTTTTACCCCTGCACAAGCACCATTTTGGGCTATATCACCAGCCGGCAGTTTACCTAACAACACCTTTCCTGAGCAGGCTCCAGCGGTTAACAAACCTCCGTAAGAAACTGTCAAATATTTTCATATAAATGAGGCACGGCCTGAGCAGGGCTCTAACCCATGTGACCATCAGTGATGATAGATTACAGTGGTATACAAGTCAACGGCCTTTACCACTGGAACACGGAGGCGGGTGGTGCATAATCATGCCCAAACTCAAAATATGGAGACACGAAGAAACTCATGAAGACAAGTTCTACACCCAGTCTTGCCATAACAATGTACACACCCTGATTAAAACCAGAGATTATATAAAAAGAGTTACCGATGTCCCTACCACAAGTCCTTGGCAACAGAAATACTCTAAATTTACATATCTTGAAGACGTGTGGATAAAATTACTCGTGTAACACAACTTTCCCAGTCAGCCACAGGCTCACAATATATGCTTTCATTTGTGCCAACGACAGTGATTAATATAAGGCATTAACCCTTTCAACCCCACAGGCTTCTAAATAGGCTTATGAAAAGTGTAGATCCAGATGAGCCGGCTCGTGACGAGCCGTCTCATCAGGATCTGCACTTTTTTGCCAGTAATAATTATTACTATTTTTAGATAAATTACCCATTTTGATAAATGAACTGGTCCAAAGGTAATTTTCTTATTAATTTATTGGTCTGAAAATATCACGCACCAGTCCATGTCAGTTACTTGGGGTTGAATGGGTTAAAGCTGCTTCGTTAATTTAATTTGACATAGTGACATATTTTTATATACATAAATGTGTGTTTATATATGAAAGGAACCAAGCTTACATTAAGATCTTGGGTCAACAATGTGTGTTTTTACGTTTATTTATCGTCGCTACCAGTTGCCCATATGAGCGACGCCTCCTGTAGAGATTAGTCATTTTAGATTTTTGGAGGATAGTGCAATGATACAGACAGAGACCCATTCCAGAATCTCCTCTGGTTCTTTTACGTGCATGGTGTACAGCACCGACACGAGACCTCGGTTTAACGTCCCATCTGAAAGACTGTTCATTTTATTAGGGTCAAACGGTGGATCGACAATATTTTCTATTTGGATTATATATTAAACTCTAAATGTATTATATATTATATATATATTTATTAAGTGTTTAATGGTGTGGAATTCTGAAACCTGTAGAACATTGAGATCCCAGTATTTACTTTGCTGCAGTTGGTAACATTACACAATACACACATTTAATTGATA
This sequence comes from Archivesica marissinica, assembly GCA_014843695.1. Taxonomy (NCBI): domain Eukaryota; kingdom Metazoa; phylum Mollusca; class Bivalvia; order Venerida; family Vesicomyidae; genus Archivesica; species Archivesica marissinica. The sequence continues at coordinate 24,579,178 of CM026402.1, read as the reverse complement.
CTAGAAGATAGCACTCAGAAAATGTCAATACCAGCACCTGTATTCGACACAAGAACAAACCTGTCTGAATGTTTGTCTGCGCCACTTCTGTCACCAATTGAAAAACACTGGAGCCAATTTAAAATACTTGGAGCCAACTAAGAGCCATATAGTTCACAAATAAATATTTGAAGCCATGTATTTGACAAAACATGTGCCAAAAAAAAAAAGTTGCGCCAAATATTTTCGCCATTTCACAAAATTTAGCGCCAATATTTCTTTGTTGTCGCAATTAGCGACCGACAGCGGGAACCCTGAATATACAATGGGAGTTGAACCTACAAATATTGAATCACCGGCATTGAACCATTTCTACAAATATTGAATCACCGGCATTGAACCATTTCTACAAATATTGAATCACCGGCATTGAACCATTTCTACAAATATTGAATCACCGGCATTGAACCATTTCTACAAATATTGAATCACCGGCATTGAACCATTTCTACAAATATTGAATCACCGGCATTGAACCATTTCTACAAATATTGAATCACCGGCATTGAACCATTTCTACAAATATTGAATCACCGGCATTGAACCATTTCTACAAATATTGAATCACCGGCATTGAACCATTTCTACAAATATTGAATCACCGGCATTGAACCATTTCTACAAATATTGAATCACCGGCATTGAACCATTTCTACAAATATTGAATCACCGGCATTGAACCATTTCTACAAATATTGAATCACCGGCATTGAACCATTTCTACAAATATTGAATCACTAGCATTGAACCATTTCTACAAATATTGAATCACCAACATTGAACCATTTCTACAAATATTGAATCACCAACATTGAACCATTTCTACAAATATTGAATCACCAAATTGAACCATTTCTACAAATATTGAATCACAGGCATTGAACCATTTCTACAAATATTGAAACACTTCCTCCATGACCAACCCTCTATATATTAACAAAGTTCATGGAAATCCATCAACAACTTTTTGAGTTATTCTGTATTCACTTCAATATTCCCCCTGGATGCTGGGAAAACATTCAAACGTTGAACCATTTCTGAAAATATGTCTGTTTTTGAGGACACATAATGACGAGAAACATAGCAAATCTAATCGAGAATTATTAAAATTTAAATTTATCTATATATATTGGTGCTTGTAGCCTAAGCTATGGCCGGGATGCTGAGCATTCAAATAGTATTACTACTGCATGCAAAATAACCACCTTAGTTTATAAAAATTTGAGTGTTAACTAAACTATTAGTATGCTCCCCCATATGGTTTGCCGGAGGCGAGGGTTAATAAGCTCTCAATCATCATCATTGCTAATCCATGGATCGCAGGTTCAATCCCCCGTCTGACCCTAATAAGTCTTTCAGATATGACTTTATACCAAGGTCTCATGTCGGTGCATTACACCATGCAGGTAAAAGAACCAGAGGAGACTCTGGAATGGGTCTTTGTCTGTATCATTGCACTATCCTCCAAAAATATAAAATGACTAATCTCTTCAAGAGACGTCGCTTATATGGGCAATCGGTAGCGACGATAAAGAAATGCAAAAACATGCAGTTTAGTTTAAACTTTATTTTACAACGATTGCGAACCAAGTTTTAACAACTTATATTAATCACTCTCGTTGGCGCAGATGAAAGCGTAGATGTGGTCATTTGTGTGGGAGGAAACCGGAGTACCCGGAGAAAACCCACCTGTCCGATCTGACAACCACCGTACCATCTCACATACTTCCTGGTCCGAGGATCGAACCCGGGTTGCATTGGTGAGAAGCGAGTGCGCTAACCACTGCGCTAATCATACTTAAACATGCAGTTTAATCTTTATTCGTGTCTCATCTATGTTACTGTATGCAATTTGTATGCAAACATATCAACATAACCAATTAGCATAGCTAAGTACGAAAGTTGATTGAAGCAAAAGCAACTCGTCATCATTTATTTTGCTCAATATTTTTTTGACAATAAAAATATGATTTGTTGTATTGGATTACATAATTATATAGGGTACGGACCGTTGTCTAATGTAATTAAAACTTGTGTCCCAAACCATTTGTATTTTCATGCTATGTATTGTATCTTTATGTGTATGACATATGTACTATTGATTTGCAATAAAATATGGTTAAATAAAAAATAGGGAAACCCTGTAAGCAAATGACACATACATGTACAATATTATTTTTAAAAATGAAATTACATTCATGGGTTTTTAATATTTAATTGCCATTTGATTTCATTAAAATCTACCTTATTGTACTAATTTTCTCTGCTAATTTAAGTGAACCAGTTGGTAATTAAACACATAATAATGCTATTTCATGTTTTGCTAACATAAAAATTAATGAATGCATTTGCAGGTAATTACAGTTGCCAAGTTATTAAAATATGCATGTAGAATCAATAACAAATGCAAATTAATTAATTATACAGATTTATATGTCATGAAACTTCTAAAGAAATCACAGATATCACAATGCACAACGCTAGGAAGTAGTAGTGATTTTGGGGGTCAAGATGTCTTTGGGGTCTAAGGATTTGGGATCGAGATATCCAGGGGTCGAGATGTCTTGGGTCGAACTGCCCGACTGCCATTATTATTATTTATATGCACCCCAACATTCACTCAACATTCACTAGTCTATAGCCCAAAATTGTAGAAAAACACACCCACAACGGGTCATTTGTTCCAGTAGGGTACATAAATGTGCTAATATCATGCGACGTGCGAATGAATATACTTAATTACAATCGCATAAGAACTTTGTTTCATTAGTTATTTGTATTTGAAACGAAACTATGGTTTATTTCTAACCTTTATCAAACATGAAATATCAACAAAATTGCATGTCGCCATTTTCAGATCACGTGATTTAAAAGCGCCGCCTAATCTCAAGAGATATTATTATCCGCTAATCAGAACTGTTTCCTGTTCACGTGACGTCAATCCCAAGAAGCGTATCGGCGGGAAGTTCAGTCCGTCTGCCTCCGTTACAAAGAAAAGAAAGCGCACGCTGCTCGACGAAAAAGTATCTAAAATCTGACAAAATGCCTTCAGAAAAGTAAGTAAATGGATCTCTTTTAGTTATATTCACCTGTTTATGTTTATCACTATACAATATGTTTTAATTCGGTGTTATTGGTAACTTTTTTCATTCAAAACCGTTCGGTATACTTTTGTTTTCCGCCTTTTGTGTGCAACTAGGTCAACGGCATAATGAGGTCGAGACACGGCTGAACGTATAACGATATATGAATTAGAAACTATATTATTTCTCTTTGCTTAGTATTTGATCTTTGTAGATGAACTAATTTTACAGATCCCGTTTGTTTCTGGATGGTAAATTAAAAATAATACATGTGCTTTAGCAGACGACATGTGTGAAGCGGAAGTATAATGGAGGCCATCAACATGTACAATAATTACACCAACTATTTTTAGATATTTCTAATTATAGATATATTGGGTTTTCCTTTCTTTCAGAGAAGAAGTCCAGACAGAAGTTGAGAAAGTCGAGAAAACTGAAACTCCTGAAATCAAAACAAAAACAGTAGAAGATGTAAAAAGAGCTGTGGAAGAAGCAGAAAAGGTATTTAATTTATTGAATATCGATAGTTAGTTTGGCTCTCTTAAATCGTGTATTGGTCCTGGCTCTCTTAAATCGTGTATTGGTCCCTACAAAGGTTTTACATTAATGGACCATACATACACATGGGGTTCCACTTAAATACTGTTGAACTTTTATGCGTATATGATTTTAGTTTCACTGCACATACTCACAGGCACCAGACACAAAAAAATGTTTGGCCTATGGTCATACAGTAAGTAATATACAATAAAGGCAACCAACGAAATTGAAACGGGCATGCAGAAACATCGACGAGAAACTAGGTAAAAACGACCATATCACTGATATGCCCTTGTGGTCCCGACTGGAAGACCGTATTCTATCAACAAATACTTTTTATTTCATCGAGATCGGTCAAATAACAACAGCAGGAAATGAAATGTTGTATTGGCCGAGCGGTCGGTTTTTGACAATATCCGCTGTGAATGAGTGCCGTTTTCTCATTGGTCAAAAATGAAACGTGTAAATACATATATAAACAGCAGCCAATGAAATTCCGCTGTATATTCACCGCGGATCTTATACAAAATGGAACAATTATTGAATTTTGTTTTGTATTTGTTTCCTGTATTGCTCTGTTGGATCTGCACGCCGAGGCTGCAAACAGCATGATTCGTGAGAGAAAGATTCCATTTAACGAAGTAGGAGTGATTTTTAGATGTTACGAGTATTACACTGGGTAAAACGACGAGAAAACATACCGCCAATTACTTGCTCTCGATACCTCATTCCTGATAGAATACATCGCCATGAGAGAGAGAAGAGGCAATGTGAAACAAGGGCACAATCATAATGGCTAGTTAGGCGCAAACTCTGGATCTCTCGCACCTGAATTTAAGTGCTATCATGACATTCTTTTATAGAATGGACTGCAATGTGTTAGCCATCATATTAATAGACACGATTCCAATGAAAGACGAAAGATGGAAAGAGTTTCAAATGAGCCAAGAACTAAACCCAGAGAATAGGAGGCAGTGGTGTTCTATGCTAAACTTTAACGTAATTTGGCTATTTTACACCTGTTAATTTGCAACGGGCTAACAATGTCGTTCTGTTTTGCACTGCACTCCCATTGCTGGGCTCCATATTGTACCTCAAGTGTTCTCACATTTGTCTAATTATTGTTTAATAGTGGTAATGAATTCCCATCGATACTATTGTCGCCAACATTTGCTCACTTGTTCATTTTATTAATTCAAGCATTTGAACTATTGACCCCTTATTTGTTCACAACTAATATTCACAATGGACTTTTTCCAGGAAAAAGAGGCTCCAGAAGAAACCAAAGAAGAGTCTGTAGAAAAGAAAGAAGAAAAGAAAGAAGAAAATGGTACAAAAAGTCAAAAGGAAGAAGAAGTGAATGTAAACCAAAATGCAACTGAATCTACAGGTATGTGTTTACAGAATATGATATATTGTCTAAAGTTTTAGTTGATTAATCGGATAAACTTCAGCCTCACGAACAACTTTTTTCAAGGACATTCAGTCCAGTAAAACTAGTTTAATTGACCAAACAAGATTTTACTGCACCAGATATCTTGTGTGAAATTTACACACATAAAACAAATTGACCCTGTCGTTTCTCCTTTAAAGCAATTGTGGCATTTGCTTCTCCTGCTATGGTCTGGAGTTCACGCTTAGGCAAGGCATTTAATTAAATTCCACGTGCCTCTTGTGGCGATGGATTCCATCAGGAATGAGATCTGGAGTGATTAAATTTATTTAAAACTAAAAGCAACGAATATTGTAGGAAAAGCAGTTTAAATTTTATTTCATTTTCAAGTTTCATTCTCTCCGGAATAACTAGTATTACTGGTTATTTCCCAAGGTCACCAGGCATTAGTAGTTTTTTTTGTAATTCTATATATACAAGGTGGGTACTCATTTGATACTTAACTGTCGGTCCACTGAACTTGTAATTTTCAGTGGACCCGTCAGTATTTGTTTAAACAGTTTTTAGCTTTAAAATATGAACGCGAAACACAAATTGGGTGTGTGAAGTTTTACATTAATTACATGTAAAAATGTACACATGTACAGTCTTCACGAAAAACATTTTGAGAAAATGTTTTTCGTGAAGAACTAGGTGCCCATATATTTGCAGAATTTTACCCGCTTATTGGCGGTTAAATGTATAGTAGTGTATATGTAACATAATGTGGCATATCATGCATTTATTAGTAATACTTATAATATGGCCATATGAGTAAACAATGTATAAAGACAACTAATGTTTTATTATTATTAATATTTTACGGTTATTTATAATATTCAGTTACTTCATGTTACTTCATGAAACGGATTTTTCTTGGTTTTTATAGATTTCGTACGGAGCGACACGACACGTGATATTTTTTTACCAAATTTGACGATATAATGCATCGATCGGCCGAGATGTCAGTAAGGGAAAACGCGAATTTACACCTGTCCGCTTCGACGACTTTCAATTCCCATGTAAACAATTCGTAATTGTAAAGAATTTAGAAAAACATTTCTACTGTCCAGTTTATTACAGGGGCCTCCGTGGTCTAAAGCGCTGGCTGTGAGATCACCAACCTCTCAACCGTGGTGGTTCGAGTCTCGGGTATATATATATAAAAAATTAGCACAGGTGCCCGTCGGGCATGTGAGATTGCAAAATTTACACGTCCGTCCCGTCCCGATTTCTACACGTCTCGGGCACCCGGCTAATTTCGCAGACTGCATGTATGTTTATCATTCATACTTTATTTTAAGGCGGAACACACTACTTGCATAGACTTAGGATGTAGGAATCGATAAAATAAACACTCGTTTTGTATTGATTTTCGGATAAATTTGATTTACCAAACTTATACGATGCCTGCGTATTTCGGTTATGTATAATTGGTGATGACTTACACAATATTCATTGGCAATTAACAGACTTTTTAGGGAACCCATCACTAATATTTTCGTGATAATAATACTCTTTATTTTTGGATTCAGCAGTTGTGTTCTAATATTTGTCACATTATTATTAAAGTGCAGTGTGTGGAAGTGCATGCTTTAGTGTGTAGCACTGCGTGTTGCCATGTTAATTTACAAAATGCACATTCTTGCATGGGTGAAAGTTTTGTGCTAAGACGGTGGTACTTTGACTTGTCCATCTGTCAATATTTGCCTTGTAAATGCTGTATTTTGCTTTGCATTTTAATTAATTGTTCCTTTCGATAATTGGCATTTTCCCATAAGAAAATGTTACACAAAAGATGACAGTACTTCAAACAAGACTTGCATTTAGATCAATCAAGAACATAAAACATTTTTTATAGATCGCCTTTCATTTGCCTGTTCACATTTCAGAATCTGAAAAGAGAAGTTTAGAGGATGCAGACACTGAAGATTCTAGCCCAACAAAGAAGACCAAACCCTCTGAAGAAAGCACTGAATCAACGGAAAATGCCGAGGAAAAGGCTAATGATGATTCTTGAAGACTTTATGCATAGCGGATGTTGTCATATCAGTTTTACACTTGTTCATCTCATTTTTGTCGAGACCTGTTCATCTCGTATTTAAGTAATCACGAGCAGCCAAATTTTCTCATGTTGAGTGTTACTATATTTAGTATATTTGTGGAATAAATGTCGTCTCAAGTTTATTTCTGCTTTTTGTTGTACCCCAACCCCCAAAGGTATTAGCGAATTGTTGCCCAAAAAATATAATGGTAGTAATGTCATGGACATTTTTGTATCGATATATGGAGGCTAAATATCCATATTTATTTAACCTGTCATTTTGGTGTGGTTTTCAGTCTGGAACATTATCATTCCTCTAAAGGAAAGGTATTGCTTGGAAACTTCCAGGGGGAACTAACTACACTTGCAGATACAAGATACAAAATTTATTTTGAGTCGGCATGATTAAACAATGACCATTAGCTATTAGTATTAACCGACATGCAGTAAGATAAATGTGAAAAATATGTAACCGTATTTCTCATTCCTCTAAAGACATTACAGTCAAACCTGTGTTAGTGGTCGCCTATTAAGCAGCCAGTTTACAGATTCCCAATATGTTCTCTTATTACACATTTGACTATTAAGCAACCACTTTCTGTTATTTCCTTGGTTGGCTGCTTAAGACAGGTTTGACTGTACTTTGAAATTTTGTATACACATGGCGACTAATGCTTGGCACCCACTGTAAGTCCCCACCCTACCAGTGACTGAAATTCAGTAATTCGTTGAAAAGCATTTGTATTTCGCTCAATTGGCACTTAGTCATTTTCCTATGGTGATACCATTAAAACTGTTTTGTTGCACTGGTTGCAGGGGCTTGTGGGTTCGAACGAAACTTTGTGATCGCCTAATGTCCGGTGACATGTTGCTTGAACCACTTGTCCAATCATCATGTAAGTTCATATCAGTGGTCATTGGTTGATCCTCTTTCAAGATTGCTCATATTAGGTCAAATGAGAGCCAACATTTCAAAAATCATGGGAATCTTGTCTGTTTAGAACGGGTACAATTATTATTTGTATCTTTCCTCCTGTCAAATGGAGTGCCAGGTCATCACCTGCCTTTAATTGGAGACAACTTCGCACTCACTACATGTGGCCATTCTTTTTGTTTGAATCTTCTGATTAAACAAATAGTTGTATGATTTAACTGCCATTTTGTACTAGAATAGTCATTAGTTGCCATCCCTAGTTTAATGCCAAATGTATCCAGATAATATAAAGTAAATCCTTTCTCCTATTCAAAAGCTTTTGTAATTAGACCTAATGCTTGTTTAAAGGCTTCCAAACCCAGTAGTTTTGTTTGATTCACCACTGACCAATTTTTACCACAACTACAGACGTGTACAATTTGAGGGTTTGCAGACGAAACCGGTTCTCTGGTTATGGCTTCATCTGTGATGTTCCTACAAATAACGAAATTGCGTGCATGTAATTTTAGCTCGCATGTGCTCAAGTTGACATGTTTGTGGTCAACATAATTATTGCACCAACCCACAGTTGAACCACTTCCACAATCATGAAATTTCATTGGTTGATCCTTTTTCAAGATTGCTCAAAATTGGGAAGTTTTAAATGGCAATGCACAGATCTTTGATATGTAGAATCACTACAGTTTGCTCAAATGGTGATCCTGTGGTAATTGTTCCACGGTAGGGGTTTACAGACATGACCCTTTCCTTCATAGAGATTTAGGTTAATATACTATTATATCTCCATATAAACGACAACCATTTAGCTATCATGCAGTGGATAAATAGTCGCCATATCTATCCCACCTCCATAGATATTACTGGGACTACATGTGATTCTGGCCTTTATTATGAACATTGGTTTGGCTACTACATTGTCAATGCATGTTGTATTGGTAATGGCTGTCAAGAGGTGCTTCTATGAGGGAAATGGTTAAATGTATTTATCCTACCTTCATTTCGTAATAATGGTCAAAAACTGCCTGCCTAATAAACCTTTTGTGAGGTCATAATGCTGCATGTTCACAGATGGTAGGATAAACTTCAGTCGTTCAGGTCCTGATTATTCGGTACTCGTCCAAAAACCGCCTCCGTGGTTACGGTCGCTGACTTGTATACCACTGTAACCTATCATCACGGGTTCGAGCCCCGCTCAGGCCATGTCTCATTTATATGAAAACGTTGGCAGTTTGTTATGGAGGTTGGTGCACCCAAGTGCTGGAGCCTGCCCAGGAAAGGTGTTGTTAGGTAAACTGCCCGCCGGCGATATAGCCCAAAATGGTGCTGATGCAGGCGTAAAACCCGAAATATAACATAACTCTCCCCTAAAACTTCCATTTTATGAGAAGATAGGATAAATAGAATAGTAGGTTATTGTCTTAAATTATTAGGCTCGTCTCTGAAAAAATACTATGTGTAAACTATAATTTCTCATACTTGCCTAATTAAAGAATTTAAGACGGTAGCCTAGAATTCTCTATATATACATGTAGCAATGCCCAGCGCTTTCATATTCGTCATGTAACATCACCTAGTGAACCTCTACTAAGTTTCTTCAAATTGTGATCCTTTGGTCATACAGTATTTGACCTCACTGCAGGTGTCTCGTAATTTACATCGATTTGCACAGTACCGGTAAATGTCTTCAACATTCATTTTCTCAGAAACCACAATGCCCAGAGAGCATGGATATTTTGCATATCGACCACTGTTAATTTGCTCCAATGGTGATAATGGGTTCATAATTTACCACACCTTAGGGGCACATTTTCTTCAATTAACTTAAAAATCTGAGATTTGATATTTTGCAATATACAGTAAAACGCTGATTTAGCAGTTACCCCAATTGAGCAACAACGTTTTTATGACCCATTTGAGTTCTGGGTGAGCGATCCAGACCCGCTAGTTAAATTGTTCACATATTACAAGTACTTAGCTGTATGAGGTCTAGTTATGTCTCATAATGAAGGGAGACATTTTATTTTTAGCATTTCTGTCGGTCTGTCTGCACTTCCATATCCCCTTGTTGGTTGTTCACCAAACTTGCAGGAAGCATCGGTATGATGTCTAGTTATGTACATTGTAACCCCGTTCCAGTTGGATGACTTTGTTCGGATTTACGGCCATTTGAACACTTTTAGTACACTAAGCTTGTCTGGGCTTCATTTCCAAAATTGTTGGATTTTCACCAAGCTTGGCATAAAGCATCAATATTCTGTTTAATTATAATCCTGTTATAAATTTTTTGCAGATTTATGGCTCTTTAAACATTTTTATAAAATACCACTTGTCTGTGCCTCATTTCCAAAACGTCTTGTTGCTTTTTCACCATATGAAGAATCGGTATGATGTCTAGTTGTGCATAATTTTTACCCCGTTCCAGCTGGGCGATATTCAGTGGATTTACGGCCATATCATGGCTTGTCTGCTTCATCTCCAAGACCCCTTGTTGGATTTTCACCAAATTTGGCGGGACGAATCAGTAGGATGTCTTGTGCACATTGTAACCCCCCGTTACGGCTGGATGATTTATGGCCATTTTTTGTAACGCTTTGTCTACGCTTCATCTCCAAAACACCTTTATGCTGATTTTACCAAACTTGTCATGAAGCACCAGTTTGATGTCTAGTTATGCATAATGTCATCCCGTTCCTGGTGGATTTACGGCCATTTGAACATTTTTATAACACAGATTGTCGTCCATGCTGCATTTCCAAAACTTCATAATAATACTGTGATTATGACATTTTATTGCAATGACATTATATTTAATGTCCATGCATTTATTACTCCACTGAAACAACGGGAGGTATATGGTCTTTAAAGCGACATTACATCGCAAAAATAAAGTGCATTTTTTCACGTATAAATGCAGTGCTACTACAAATTCTTCCGAATACATTCACACTCTTAACGGCCTGCAGGTTGACCTATATTTGACCTTAAAGGCCTGCAGTTTGACCCCGTCCAATTGTAAAGATTTATACTTTACTACCTGTTCCATGTGATTAGTGGCTTGTATCAACAATGTAGCAGTACATTCAGTATAATTTGGCGTATGTAGGTATTTTCTAACGGTTAATATGCACGATCACTCTGTGAGCTGAGAATTAGTCAAAATGAGGCCCTGACAATTTAAGTAAACGTATATTATTGATTGTAAAGAAAATTGATAGTTATGAGTATTCAAACTACATAATCCAGATCAGCCCAGGGACATATATTACATGTTATGTAGGTGCCTCATCAGCCGTAGCGTAATCACTGAGACTGATAATTTGTATGCATGTATATAATATGTATGTATTTATATGAATAAACTATATGTGTTCGTTATATGGTAACCTTCATACTTCATTTAATTATATATCTACAGTATTATTCGCAAGTTTTGTGTTATATTTTAAATATTTCTCTGTGTCAGTGTGTGTTTACCGATATTGATGCTACATAATAATCACAGTGAATGCTATGAGTACATGTATGACAAATAAAAACATGAATAAATCATGGTATGATACAGAATGTAAATCTAAACAGAAAGACTTTTATACATATTTAAATGTTTACAGAAATCATAACAATCCTGAAACTAGAGCCAACATGATACAGTCAAGAACGGAATATAAACACTTACTGAGGAAAAAACGAACTAATTTCAATAAATCGCAAACACATAAATTAGAAAACTTAAGATATAAGAATGCTAAAGAGTATTGGAAACTATTAAAAAACATGACTATACCTTACAAACGAGTAAAAGTCACAAACTCTGACTTTTTAATATATTTTAAAGCGGTTAACAACCCAGACTCGGTTTACTTCCAACCGGATGAAGATGTTATATATTTCAATGAACGGTTTGTTAAAAACGAATTCCAATGTATGTTTTCGGAACTCGATATTGAAATCAGTCAGGCAGAAATTTCTAAAGCTTGTACCGAACTCAAAAATGGTAGATCTGGAGGCCCAGACTTATTTTTAAACGAATTTTTCAAATACGGAACCCATTATTTTAGCACATATTTACATGCCCTTTTCAATAAGCTGCTTAATAATGGTTGTTTTCCTAGTCAATGGACGGAAGGCTTTATTATACCGTTGTATAAAAAGGGAGACCCGGATTTGCCAGAGAATTATAGGGGTATTACACTTTTAAGCACATTAGGAAAATTATTTTCAAAAATATTGAATAATAGACTCAATAATTGGGCCGAATCATACCAAGTTTACGTTGAAGCTCAGGCCGGTTTCCGACAAAATATGGGAACGGTTGGTAATATATTTGTCTTAAACGGTTTGATTAATCATATGTTGAACGAAAATAAAAAACTTATGGTTTGTTTTGTCGATTTTACTAAAGCATTCGATTACGTCATCAGGGAAAACATATGGCTTAAATTAATAAAAGTTGGCGTTAGGGGCAAAATCCTAAATGTTATAAAGTCAATGTACTCAAACGTTAAATCAAAAATAAAAACACAAAACATCTTAAGCGAACTTTTTTTTGTACATTAGGCGTACGTCAGGGGGATAATCTTTCACCATTCCTATTCTCAATGTACTTAAATGATTTAGAGGAAACATTTATTTTACAAGGTTTTGGTGGTATTGATATTGGAATGTTTAAACTGTTTATTCTTTTATATGCCGATGATATAGTGATATTCTCCGATACTGAAGATGGTCTTAAAGATGGCTTATGTATACTTAAAAACTATTGCGATAAATGGAAATTAGTAGTCAATATTAATAAAACAAAAATATTGATATTCAAGAAAGGTGGTAGAAATAGACGTAATATTAAATTTATGTATGATAACAAAGAAATTGAGATTGTAAATAAATTCACGTATCTAGGTATAGTATTCACGACTGGAGGGTCGTTTTTATCAACATATGAAGCGTTATCTGGACAAGCGTTAAAGGCAATTTATTTACTGAAAAGGTATATTCAAAACTTCACCGGTATTTCATTAAAACATACATTAGATCTTTTTGATAAACTTATAGCTCCCATCCTAAATTCTGCATGCGAAGTATGGGGATTAAATGAATCTAGAAAACTTGAAAATATCCATTTACATTTTTGCAAGAATTTATTGGGTGTTAGGTTACAAACCCAAAATAGTTTTATATACGGTGAACTGGGAAGACTTTCATTACGCCAAACAAGATTAATAAGAGTAATTAAATATTGGTTCAAAATTATTAAAAGTAATGACATAAAGTACACAAAAAAGATATACAATATGATGTTAAATGACATAGAAAGACTCCCAAATAAGAACTGTTGGGCTAAATCGGTAAAAGAAACTCTAGAAAATTTAGGATTTTTTCATGTTTGGCTTTTTCAGGGGGCTAGGAACGAAGAGGCATTTCTCGCTATGTTTAAACTAAGAATTAAGGATATATATTTACAAAACTGGAATGAAGAAATACAAAATTCCACAAGAGCATCATCTTACAGGTTATTCTCTGACTTTGGGTACAAGATATATTTAACTGAAATAACATTAAGAAAGTTCCGATCCGCCTTTACACGATTACGATTATCTGCTCATCGGCTCGCAATCGAAACAGGGAGATGGCACAAGCCCAATAAAATACCAAGAAATGACAGAAAATGTAATCATTGTAATACGTTAGAAGACGAGTTTCACTTCTTACTTGAATGCTCCCTGTATCATGAACTAAGGACAAAATACATCAAGAAATATTTCTGGTCAAGACCGAACATTTTAAAATTTGTAGAGTTGGTATCTACTGAAAACACAGTTATTTTGAAAAATCTTGGAATGTTTACATTCAAAGCATTCGAGCAAAGAAACATCTTCTTTTACTAGTCACTTTTCTCTGCAAAGAAACTCAAAATCTTGCACATATGCGTTATCCCATACAATTTGTTGTTAAATATCTTCGTATATTTTCAGTGTTTATATTAAATGTATGTGTGTATGTATGTACATGTGTACGTATGATTACATAACAGTATGTAGGTATGTACATGTGCGTGTATGTATATATATGTATTTTCTCTTTCAGGTTGCAGATCGTTGTACTATATTATACAATTATTTGAATTCAATTTGATCATGTGTAACCACTATGTAGTTTAATTCGATATTATGCTTTCAAAATGTGCATGTACTGAATGTTGAATTTGTGATTGAACTATACACCATTGACCAAGTATTGTAATGCCAATGTTATAATGAACTCATGAGCATTTGCTTTTTGTTCAGAATAAACTATCTATCTATCTATCTGTATAATATTATAATTATAATCTCTTGAACATACGAGTATTACACATATTCTGCCGATTTCTACAAGATGCCATTGAGTAAAATAACAATGTATGTAACTGATGAGCAGAGAAAAGAATTGCTGACTTTCTTGCAAAATAAGAACTGGGACGTAGAGATGGAAATAGAAGAAACAGCCACCGCCATGCCCGTTGCAGAGGCTGCTTACGTACCTCCCCCTATGCCTCAGCATGCTGAAGGTGTTGCTGAGTGTCCACTGTGCTTGTGTTCCCCTTGCATAATAAATGAACAGAACAAACAACTTTGGTGGCCTGCTAATAATCGTCCACCGCATAATCTAAATTCTCATGAGAGAAAGCTTCTATACAGGAGGTTTTGGGCACTATATAATTGTGGCGCATGGAAAGATGTCAGATATATAGAGAGAAAAGTAGCGGCTAGAAGAGGAGACTGTAGACATAACATGTAATCTATGTCCCTGGGCTGATCTGGATTATGTAGTTTGAATACTCATAACTATCAATTTTCTTTACAATCAATAATATACGTTTACCTAAATTGTCAGGGCCTCATTTTGACTAATTCTCAGCTCACAGAGTGATCGTGCATATTAACCGTTAGAAAATACCTACATACGCCAAATTATACTGAATGTACTGCTACATTGTTGATACAAGCCACTAATCACATGGAACAGGTAGTAAAGTATAAATCTTTACAATTGGACGGCGTCAAACTGCAGGCCTTTAAACATTGA
Organism: Archivesica marissinica; assembly: GCA_014843695.1. Classification (NCBI taxonomy): domain Eukaryota; kingdom Metazoa; phylum Mollusca; class Bivalvia; order Venerida; family Vesicomyidae; genus Archivesica; species Archivesica marissinica. The sequence goes on along the minus strand of CM026402.1, from coordinate 24,564,041 downwards.
ATCAATATAAAACAATATTTTTGTGATCTACATGATTTTAAAGTCGAAAGTAGGATTTCATATAACGGCCATCCATACTCCTGAATTGATGTTTATTTGTCATCTGAGTCAATACTAAGCACGAGATAATGTCGATTAGAGATAATTTAACTAAGATTAGTCTACAAATAAATATGCATAGGCACACATGTGAGATATAGCGGTAAGTTTGTACCATAAATTGTGTTATTCAGGACACACATGGATGTCGATCCTATTTACATTGTTATGTCAACAAACCACGTATACGACGTTTGTTTATTAGTTAAATACTCAGCTTTTGAGGCAAATATTTGGAAACAAATTATACCATATAATAGGAAAATATATCTGTAGAAATTTGCATTTTCACTAATGTAGTGTCACTTTAACACTGTCTGTCCTAGCCTATTTCCAGTCAGGGCTGTGTTACGACGTGGACTCGGCGAGGCTCTCCGGACGTAATCACAGCAACAACAAAGTCTTAATAGTATTTTATTACATCTAAGAGCCGACATAACCAACACAAGACGCTAGTCTCAATGGTAACCAACCAGGCTCTTTCTCTGCCGAAGCTGTCCGAGATGGTTTTATAGACAATTGTGAGGAGAGCTATAAGCTCTGCCCACAATTCGTTAACTAATCAAATTCATTTAGCTTTACAATTGTTGACAATTTGGCATGGAATAGCAAATAGACTTGATCACACGATCATGCGTTTCCATGACCCTGTCCGTGTCTACTGCCAGAGAGAGTGCAACACCTCTGCAAACCATGCATTAATTCCGGCTTGCACCAGTCAATTCATTGTGTGTACGCTGCTTACTAGTACTTAGTAAGCACTCCAGCACCACATGTCTGGCGAAATCCCATATGATGGTCGAGTGATCCAAACAATGGAATTCCACCATCCATTTTATCAAGTGCAGACATGTATATCAGATTTCCCCAACAAAGGACACTCACACACTGAAAAGACTGTTGTCCTATATATAATCATACATGTTTAAATAATTAAATTAAGAGTCATCAAAACATAAGGTAATTAATCACTACACATGTATATAGGCGCAAGGCAAAAGGTAACTATGTTACAGCTGTAACTGTGGCTATAAGCTTCTGGATCATTCATCACCTGTGATATTTCTTGTTTTCAAAAACATCTAGTTTAAATAGTTACACGTCTTCTCATACAGCTGTTGTATTAATCAAATTATTCACTCATCGATTTTGCATTCTGAAATAGTATTTTGATGGAAGCTTCAATAATCGAGTCATGTTCATCAAAACACTAGGTAAATATAGCCCTTGTAAAGCTGGTGTTATTTCATTGATTCAATTCTATAAAGCAACAATTCTGATCATTTAGTTTCTTAAAGACAGTTTGGTGAAATTTCAGGTTCGTCAATTTCTGTAAAAGAAAATTCACCAAAAGGTTAATGTGAGAAATATACCATCTATGGGCATGTCACAAAATTATTTTAGCTCGATTGCGAAACAAGTTAGAGCTTATATAAATCACCCTCGAGACCTCATTCCTGATGAAATCCATCACCATGAGGGAGAGAAGAGGCAAGGTGGCATTTAAATGCCTTGCCTAAGGGCACAATCGTAACAGCTCCAGCGGGGCTCGAACTCGGGGGGGCTTTCACATTAAACTTTGGATGCATTACAGAACTACTGTGTTCCACATTAATTTGGGTCTTATGCTAATGTACCAATTTGTTATGCTTCATTCTGACCCGAATGGACCTACTTTATTGTTTTTGTACTTGCCTTCATGAAACGTTAACCACATGTATGGCTTTGTACAGTGATTTATTTCAATGTTGAAATTGTTTCCATGGGGAATCTGGCAACATATTGTTGTGAACTGTACATGATGCTTGGAATTTTCAATTTTCTGTCATGTTCATACTTATGTGAAAATGTGTGCATTTTCACATATCTTGATTCTTTAACCCTTTTGCCTGGTGAGTAAATAAAATAACATTTGCAAACAACATCGCGTCTGATCAGGATCTATGTTTGCTATTCAGCCAAGTGTTAGCTCCACTATCCGAATAGCAAACAGCATAGAGCCTGATCAGACAGCATGTTATGTGCCATCTAATCTGGCTCTTATGCCGTTTGCAAAGTGATTTTATCTGCTGGACGTTTTGGCTCCAATCTTCCATTAAAACATTTGTAATTACCAAGCTTGAACAAAATTTAATGTAATAGGAGAGAGGGAGTTACATATATATATTCCTTTCCAAGCCAACGTGAGTGAGCGAGTTATATACTGCACAACTTTCTGAACGGGTTATAAAATATATAACTTTCAGAGCTAACTAGAGTGAGTTATATAATACACACCTTTCCTAGACAACTAGAGTGAGTAATATAATACACACCTTTCCTAGACAACTAGAGTGAGTTATATAATACACACCTTTCCTAGACAACTAGAGTGAGTTATATAATACACACCTTCCCTAGACAACTAGAGTGAGTTATATAATACACACCTTCCCTAGACAACTAGAGTGAGTTATATAATACACACCTTCCCTAGACAACTAGAGTGAGTTATATAATACACACCTTCCCTAGACAACTAGAGAGTAATATAATACACACCTTCCCTAGACAACTAGAGTGAGTTATATAATACACATCTTTCCTAGACAACTAGAGTGAGTTATATAATACACACCTTTCCTAGACATCTAGAGTGAGTTATATAATACACACCTTTCCTAGACAACTAGAGTCAGTTATATAATACACATCTTTCCTAGACATCTAGAGTGAGTTATATAATACACACCTTTCCTAGACAACAAGAGTGAGTTATATAATACACACCTTCCCTAGACAACTAGAGTGAGTTATATAATACACACCTTTCCTAGACAACTAGAGTGAGTTATATAATACACACCTTTCCTAGACAACTAGAGTGAGTAATATAATACACACCTTTCCTAGACAACTAGAGTGAGTTATATAATACACACCTTTCCTAGACAACAAAGAGTGAGTTATATAATACACACCTTTCCTAGACAACTAGAGTGAGTAATATAATACACACCTTTCCTAGACAACTAGAGTGAGTAATATAATACACACCTTTCCTAGACAACTAGAGTGAGTTATATAATACACACCTTCGCTAGACAACTATAGTGAGTTATATAATACACACCTTTCCTAGACAACTAGAGTGAGTAATATAATACACACCTTTCCTAGACAACTAGAGTGAGTAATATAATACACACCTTTCCTAGACAACTAGAGTGAGTTATATAATACACACCTTCGCTAGACAACTATAGTGAGTTATATAATACACACCTTTCCTAGACAACTAGAGTGAGTAATATAATACACACCTTTCCTAGACAACTAGAGTGAGTAATATAATACACACCTTTCCTAGACAACTAGAGTGAGTTATATAATACACACCTTTCCTAGACAACTAGAGTTATTATAATACACCTTTCCTAGAAACTAGAGTGAGTAATATAATACACCTTTCCTAGACAACTAGAGAGTAATATAATACACACCTTCCTAGACAACTAGAGAGTTATATTACACACCTTCCCTAGACAACTAGAGTGAGTTATATAATACACACCTTTCCAAGACATCTAGAGTGAGTTATATAATACACACCTTTCCAAGACATCTAGAGTGAGTTATATAATACACACCTTTCCAAGACATCTAGAGTGAGTTATATAATACACACCTTTCCAAGACATCTAGAGTGAGTTATATAATACACACCTTTCCAAGACATCTAGAGTGAGTTATATAATACACACCTTTCCAAGACATCTAGAGTGAGTTATATAATACACACCTTTCCAAGACATCTAGAGTGAGTTATATAATACACACCTTTCCAAGACATCTAGAGTGAGTTATATAATACACACCTTTCCAAGACATCTAGAGTGAGTTATATAATACACACCTTTCCAAGACATCTAGAGTGAGTTATATAATACACACCTTTCCAAGACATCTAGAGTGAGTTATATAATACACACCTTCCCTAGACAACTAGAGAGTTATATAATACACACCTTTCCAAGACATCTAGAGTGAGTTATATAATACACACCTTTCCAGTTGGACTGGTAGACATATTTTTGTATGTACTGAATGATATTGTCTCCGAATACTCACCATATTCCACTAACTCCAGCAAAGCATTGGATCACAGTAGGTATTATAATGAAACTTACAAACACACGCTATGTGCAGTTATATATGTAATTGTATAGATTAGAATGAAACTTACAAACACACGCTATGTGCAGTTATATATGTAATTGTATAGATTATAAAGAAACTTACAAACACACGTTATGTGCAGTTATATATGTAATTGTATAGGTCAGAATGAAACTTACAAACACACGTTATGTGCAGTTATATATGTAATTGTATAGATTATAATGAAACTTACAAACACACGTTATGTGCAGTTATATATGTAATTGTATAGGTCAGAATGAAACTTACAAACACACGTTATGTGCAGTTATATATGTAATTGTATAGATCGGAATGAAACTTACAAACACACGTTATGTGCAGTTATATATGTAATTGTATAGATCAGAATGAAACTTACAAACACACGTTATGTGCAGTTATATATGTAATTGTATAGATTAGAATGAAACTTACAAACACACGTTATGTGCAGTTATATATGTAATTGTATAGATTAGAATGAAACTTACAAACACACGTTATGTGCAGTTATATATGTAATTGTATAGATCGGAATGAAACTTACAAACACACGTTATGTGCAGTTATATATGTAATTGTATAGATTATAATGAAACTTACAAACACACGTTATGTGCAGTTATATATGTAATTGTATAGATTATAATGAAACTGACAAACACACGTTATGTGCAGTTATATATGTAATTGTATAGATCGGAATGAAACTTACAAACACACGTTATGTGCAGTTATATATGTAATTGTATAGATTATAATGAAACTTACAAACACACGTTATGTGCAGTTATATATGTAATTGTATAGATTATAATGAAACTTACAAACACACGTTATGTGCAGCTATATATGTAATTGTATAGATTATAATGAAACTGACAAACACACATTATGTGCAGTTATATATGTAATTGTATAGATCAGAATGAAACTTACAAACACAGTTTGTGGTTTTGTTGTTGTTGTTCGTTATGTGCAGTTATATATGTAATTGTATAGATTATAATGAAACTTACAAACACACGTTATGTGCAGTTATATATGTAATTGTATAGATTAGAATGAAACTTACAAACACACGTTATGTGCAGTTATATATGTAATTGTATAGATTATAATGAAACTTACAAACACACGTTATGTGCAGTTATATATGTAATTGTATAGATTAGAATGAAACTTACAAACACACGTTATGTGCAGTTATATATGTAATTGTATAGATTATAATGAAACTTACAAACACACGTTATGTGCAGTTATATATGTAATTGTATAGATTATAATGAAACTTACAAACACACGTTATGTGCAGTTATATATGTAATTGTATAGATTATAATGAAACTTACAAACACACGTTATGTGCAGTTATATATGTAATTGTATAGATTATAATGAAACTTACAAACACACGTTATGTGCAGTTATATATGTAATTGTATAGATTATAATGAAACTTACAAACACACGTTATGTGCAGTTATATATGTAATTGTATAGATTATAATGAAACTTACAAACACACGTTATGTGCAGTTATATATGTAATTGTATAGATCAGAATGAAACTTACAAACACACGTTATGTGCAGTTATATATGTAATTGTATAGATCAGAATGAAACTTACAAACACACGTTATGTGCAGTTATATATGTAATTGTATAGATCAGAATGAAACTTACAAACACACGTTATGTGCAGTTATATATGTAATTGTATAGATTATAATGAAACTTACAAACACACGTTATGTGCAGTTATATATGTAATTGTATAGATTAGAATGAAACTTACAAACACACGTTATGTGCAGTTATATATGTAATTGTATAGATCAGAATGAAACTTACAAACACACGTTATGTGCAGTTATATATGTAATTGTATAGATTATAATGAAACTTACAAACACACGTTATGTGCAGTTATATATGTAATTGTATAGATTATAATGAAACTTACAAACACACGTTATGTGCAGTTATATATGTAATTGTATAGATTATAATGAAACTTACAAACACACGTTATGTGCAGTTATATATGTAATTGTATAGATTATAATGAAACTTACAAACACACGTTATGTGCAGTTATATATGTAATTGTATAGATTATAATGAAACTACAAACACACTTATGTGCAGTTATATATGTAATTGTATAGATCAGAATGAAACTTACAAACACACGTTATGTGCAGTTATATATGTAATTGTATAGATCAGAATGAAACTTACAAACACACGTTATGTGCAGTTATATATGTAATTGTATAGATCGGAATGAAACTTACAAACACACGTTATGTGCAGTTATATATGTAATTGTATAGATTAGAATGAAACTTACAAACACACGTTATGTGCAGTTATATATGTAATTGTATAGATTATAATGAAACTTACAAACACACGTTATGTGCAGTTATATATGTAATTGTATAGATTATAATGAAACTTACAAACACACGTTATGTGCAGTTATATATGTAATTGTATAGATCAGAATGAAACTTACAAACACACGTTATGTGCAGTTATATATGTAATTGTATAGGTCAGAATGAAACTTACAAACACACGTTATGCGCAGTTATATATGTAATTGTATAGATCAGAATGAAACTTACAAACACACGTTATGTGCAGTTATATATGTAATTGTATAGATTAGAATGAAACTTACAAACACACGTTATGTGCAGTTATATATGTAATTGTATAGATTATAATGAAACTTACAAACACACGTTATGTGCAGTTATATATGTAATTGTATAGATTATAATGAAACTTACAAACACACGTTATGTGCAGTTATATATGTAATTGTATAGATCAGAATGAAACTTACAAACACACGTTATGTGCAGTTATATATGTAATTGTATAGATTATAGAATGAAACTTACAAACACACATTATGTGCAGTTATATATGTAATTATATAGATTATAATGAAACTGACAAACACACGTTATGTGCAGTTATATATGTAATTGTATAGATCAGAATGAAACTTACAAACACACGTTATGTGCAGTTATATATGTAATTGTATAGATTATAGAATGAAACTTACAAACACACGTTATGTGCAGTTATATATGTAATTGTATAGATCAGAATGAAACTTACAAACACACGTTATGTGCAGTTATATATGTAATTGTATAGATTATAATGAAACTTACAAACACACGTTATGTGCAGTTATATATGTAATTGTATAGATTATAATGAAACTTACAAACACACGTTATGTGCAGTTATATATGTAATTGTATAGATTATAATGAAACTTACAAACACACGTTATGTGCAGTTATATATGTAATTGTATAGGTCAGAATGAAACTTACAAACACACGTTATGCGCAGTTATATATGTAATTGTATAGATTAGAATGAAACTTACAAACACACGTTATGTGCAGTTATATATGTAATTGTATAGATCAGAATGAAACTGACAAACACACGTTATGTGCAGTTATATATGTAATTGTATAGATCAGAATGAAACTGACAAACACACGTTATGTGCAGTCATATATGTAATTGTATAGATTATAATGAAACTGACAAACACACGTTATGTGCAGTTATATATGTAATTGTATAGATCGGAATGAAACTTACAAACATTCGTTATGTGCAGTTATATATGTAATTGTATAGATCGGAATGAAACTGACAAACACACGTTATGTGCAGTTATATATGTAATTGTATAGATCGGAATGAAACTTACAAACATTCGTTATGTGCAGTTATAGATGTAATTGTATAGATCAGAATGAAACTTACAAACTAACGTTATGTGCAGTTATATATGTAATTGTATAGATCGGAATGAAACTTACAAACATTCGTTATGTGCAGTTATAGATGTAATTGTATAGATCAGACGTCATACTTTATACAAAGTAATGATGTAAATATACAGAAATATTTACAGAAATGTATCTACAAATCTATGTCGTATTAACTATTCTTGTCTCATTTTTCTGGAAGTTCTGTCAGAACCCACGAGTCTGGTACTGGTATGGCTGTATAGACAAAATCCTTCATTATAAATGGCGTGTGAATCGCCAGTGTTACGATTTGAGCAGAATTTGTATCGTATTGTAACATATCGCTCAAGCTCCTAAAATTGTCGTCCTCGCCTCCAAAAATAAACAACTTTTCTCCAAAGGCAGCGACTGCAAAACCTTTAGAGGGTGCGTTTGCGATATCAAGAACCTTTTCAATATGCTGATTCTTCCTACCAAGTTTCAGTCTGTATACTTTTTTGTCATGTACCACATACTCTTCATGGGACATTTGGTTGCTTGCACAACACACAACACCCATTTTCTGAGCCTTTGCTTTAAATGGAAGCTTAATGTCCACTTTCCAACTGCAGCCATTACTCGTATCAAAACACTGGATCATGTCCGACGGTGACCCACTTTCATCATCTAGAACTCCGCCCATGAGATATATCCGTTTGTCAACCACAGTAGAGCATGCTGCCTTCACGGCATAAGCCACTTCACCACAATAAGACCAGCTGATATCCTTAGTGTTATATACATGAATGTCGTTCAACCGTGACCCATGCTTGAAACTACATGTACCACCAAGGACATAGATTTTCCGATCAACAGTGTGTTGCTCTGATCTTATCGTATTCTCTGGCACTGTGCACATATTATGTTGTTCCCTTCCGATCGGGAGATCTTCTTGTTGCTGCCATGATTTCCTTTCTGCGTTGAAATATAAGAAATTGGTCGGGTTGGCGGTTCCTCCGCTCAGGAACAGCATACTTCCAAGAGAACACACAGCATACCTGTGTCCAAGGTCGCGACTCACCGTCTCTAATTTATACCAAGCTTTCTTTTTGAAGTTGAACACGGTCAGTCGACTTTCGTCCAATGGTGTTCCTCCAATTATAATAAGACATTCGTTCAAATACACTCGGCCTGCACTTGCTGCAATACCGCTGTTGATCCATAACTCTTTACACGCCTGGTCCCAAAGGGCATGGGTCGACATCAGTTGGTCGAATTTAACCACATTGACTAACTCGTCCACATCATACTGACAAGTAGTTAAAATGTCCTCATTATCTACGTCCTCCGAGGCAACCAGTACCTGTATCACGCACTTGGCAACACCGATGTCAGCACAGTCTTGTGCTACAAGCCAAATCCAGGCTGCTTTACACTTTATTGTCCCACTGCAGTTCACGAGCTGGTCTTGCAGTAGAACTTTCATATCTTCAAAACTAATTCTACCAATGCTTTCGACATCACAAAATGCTCGAAAGTTTTGAAGAACGATACTTTTAGCTACTTCAGCTACTTGATTGTTCTCAAAACGTTTTGCTATTTGCCAGATTTCCAAGCTTATTTCATGGTGCATACCCTTCGAGAGCAACTGCTCACAGTCTTCTACAAGAGTTGCTATCTGAAGATAATTTGCAGCATAGTACAGTGGTGGTAGCGTGTCTATATCTGTAAGAACATCTTTTCCGGTATACACATAGTCTAAAGTGAGTTGCACTGTGTCGGCATTGAACGGTAGGTCCACTTTGCTCAACTGCTGTTCCTGTTAATTTAGAAATATGGATGATGTCTAATATCACTTTTTTCTAATTTAAATGAAAATTAAAACTGCAATCCACAAGCAAATTTAAGTGTTAACTAATAATTTACTATAGTAAACCACCTTATTATAATAATTTACTATAATAATATAAATAAAAATCCATTAAAATAGTATTTTCACAAAACGCAATTCATTTAGTTTAAACTTTATTTATTTTACAACGATTTATTTTACAACGATTGTATTTATTTTACAACGATTGCGAAGCAAGTTCTAACAACTCATATTAATCACTTTCGTTGGCGCAGATCAAAGCGTAAATGTGGTCATTCATTTAAGGACATACCTTCGAACTTAAAAAATGTATGTAGCCATATATAAATAATTATTGAAAAATGATAATATAAGAATGGTAATCGCGATATCTAAGCATCCTCTTTTTAGAAAATATCAGTGTGCAGAATATTGTAAGTAGCGGTAAGCGCATATGTAAGGTGTTCATATAAAGTATTTTAACCGTGAAATATGATGAATGTAAACAACAATACCTTTATTGCATTAAACATTCATACAATGTCTATAGCAAGTACATGTATACATGTAGGCACCGACATGGATTTACAGAAGAGCAAGATGTTAATATACTCTCTGCTTATACTAATTTTAGTTTCTATATACATTTGCAAAATATATATATTTTGCTAAATTTCTACCAATAGTACCCGTATTTGATTTTTCTGACATAAAATTAGTGAATTTATTAATAGTTGGTGGCCATGTATAGTAAAAACGTTTTAAATATTTCTGTCTAAGATCTCTAAATTTCGGACATATAAGAAGGAAATGATATTCACTATCTATCATGCATGTATTGTATATAAACAACAGTAAATAGTAAGGACTAGTATCTCTAAATTTCGGACATATAAGAAGGAAATGATATTCACTATCTATCATGCATGTATTACAACAGTAAATAGTAAGGACTAGTATATGCTAAATCTGTCACGAGATGAATAACTTATGTCCGAGGCGCCTCCGTGGTTGAGTGGTTACGGTCACTGACTTGTATACTAATGTAACCTATCATCACTGATGGTCACGGGAGCGAGCCCCACTCACACTGTGTCTCTTTATATTAAGAAGTTGGCAGTTTCGTACGGAGGTTGGTGCACCAAGTACTGGTTAACTGCTGGTGCCTGTCCAGGAAAGGTGTTGTTAGGTAAACTGCCCGTCGCTCAAATAGGCAACCGGTAGTGACGTTAAATAAACTTAAATAAAAACAATAAAAAATAACTTATGGCAGAGTTTTTTGTGAAGTTGGGAATGGGGGGGGGGGTTTGTTCTTGGCTGCATCTGTTAGTTAACCCTTTCAACACCGCAGACCTCTAAATAGGCTTACAAAAAGTGACGAGCCGTCTCATCAGGATCTGCACTTTTTGCCAGTGATATGACTATTTTTAGACATAATTACCCATTTTGATAAATGAACTTGTCCAAATGTGATTTTCTGATTCATTTATTGGTTTATGAATATCATGGACCAGTCCATGTGAGTTACTTGGTGTTGAATGGGTTAAGATTATATTAACCTCTCTCAAGATTCCCATAGAAAACAACAATACATACTAGAAACTGGAAAATGAAGCAGGATGATCATATAGTTCCAATGGAACACAATGGAAACCTTAGGCGAGGCAATTAACCCATCCAACACCAAGTAACTGACATGGACTGGTCCATGATATTTTTAGACCAATAAATTAATAACAAAATTATATTTGGATCAGTTCATTTATCAAAATGGGTAATTTTTTCTCTCTAAAAATAGTTACATGTATATTACTTGAAAAAAGTGCAGATCCTGATGAGACGGCTCGTCACGAGCTGGCTCATCTGGATCTACACTTTTTTTGTAAGCCAATTTAGAGGTCTGTGGTGTTGAAAGGGTTAAATTCCACGTTTCCTCTTCTCTCTCCCTCGTGGCGATGGAATCCATCAGGAATGAGGTCTCGAGAGTGATTAATATAAGTTGTTTTCGCAATCAAGCTAAAATAAATTGGTATAAACTATAGGAAACCTCATGTGACCTTTCAAGTAAACTTTTCCCCATGACCTTTCAAGTTCCCCATGACCTTGTGAATATATACCACTAAAATCCAGCATTTGCTCTTGTTTCAATTTTTCACTGTATATCACTCAAATACCAGTACAGGGGTCTGCATCCCTACAAGTGCTATCCTCTAGTTTTGACCTTGATATAGGGTCACGTTACTGATCAGTTAGTATTCTAGTAACCTGGATAATGTGTGCGAACATCAATCAGATCGCATGAAATGAAGCTTTGAAGCAGGCTGCAAACAGTACAGATGGACGGAGAAAGGATATGCCGACCAAGTCATGACAATAACTCGATATTTCTCAGACAGAAAAGTAAATAATTGAATATTCTCAAAGACAAACCTGAGTTAGTGGTCACCTGTATTAAGCAGCCAACCTGTATTAAGCAGCCAGTTGCTAGATTCCCAATATTTGGTTTATTATGCATTTGACCTCTATTAAGCAGCCACCTGTGCTAAGCAGACACTTTCTGGAATTGCCTTGGCTGACTGATTAATACAGGTTAGATTGTAAACTTTATTTATTTTACAATGATTACACATTTGACCTCTATTAAGCAGCCACCTGTGGTAAGCAGCCACTTCCTGTGATTCCATTGAGTGGATGCTTAATACAGGTTTGATTGTATTAGTAAAATGTATTGTGCCAATGTGACAAATTACCATCATCTCACTGTTGAACATGGTGTCAAAGAATGGCGACACTGCAGCAAGGACAACCTTGTGGCACATGAATTCCTTCCGGTCATCAGATACAATCTTGAAGTCTGTATATTTACAGGACATTCGATGCTCCAACATTCCCGAGCAGAGCAAATCATGATGGCGAGCTAAGCGTTCCATTGCGGGTCAGCTTACCTGCAAATACATATACATGTATAGTCTTAAACAAGAGACGCATCTGTGGCCAGAGTGGTTAAAGTCATTCAATTTAAATAATTTGCCCCCCCCCCTCACAGCTGTAGGTTTGAATCCAACTGATGTGTCGATCCCATTTTATTGTGTCAAATTTTATCATGTTAGGAAACAATCTAACCGGCTTGCACAAAAGGTTGGTGGTTCTACCCAGGGGCCTGGCATTTGACTGAAATACTGTTCGGAGGAGCACACAGGGTCTTCCTCCACCAATAACAGCTGGAGAGTCACCCTATGATGGAAGCTGTTTGTTATGTTATATGTTATATTTCGGATTTTACGCCTGCATCAGCACCATTTTGGGCTATATCGCCGGCGGGCAGTTTACCTAATAACACCTTTCCTGGAATAGTCTTCATTGTATTGTATAATTGGTTTAAACATATTTATTCCACTATATACATTCACAAAACAATACATGCACACAAAATTAAAGAATATTGTATAATTGTTGAGTTGGGGTATTATGGGTATCTAAGTTTTTATGTATTTTAACATATCTATAGTCAAACTTGTATTAAGCGACCACCAAAAGGGAAGGGCAAAAAGCGGTCTCTAAGCAGGAATGGTGTCCTTAACAGTTAATAGGACTAGTGGTCCCACGATAGTCCTATAAATAAGACCTCTACATAAATTTTTTTCTTTCTGTTATTTTGAGGTCTTTTGAAAAATGGCTGGATAGTGAAATGTCACATTTTTCAAGTCTAACTATTTGGACTAGTCCCACGACCGAGACTGGTCAAATTGTGTGTTTTACGTTTATTTATCGTCGCTACCGGTTGCCCATATGAGCGACGCCTCCTGAAGAGATTAGTAATCATTTTTTGGAGGATAGTGCAATGATACAGACAGAGACCCATTCCAGTCTCCTCTGGTTCTTTTACGTGCACGGTGTAAAGCACCGACACGAGACCCTCGGTTTAACATCCCATCTGACAGACTGTTAATTTTATTAGGGTCAAACGGGGGATCGAACCTGCAATCCCTGGATTACCAGTACAGCGTGTTGCCACTGGACTACAGACTGATCAAAGTTATGTAGAGGTCTTATTTATACTTTATAGGACTAGACTAGAAGTAGGACTAGTGGTCCCGAGACTGATCAGCTGACGCGGTCTTGCCCAAGCACTGTCCTAGTACATGCAGTCGGTCAAAGACTACATAATACGTCATTTGGTTGCTTGTACTGAGTATACATCATAACAACAGTCGACAAAAATTACTTATTTTAAAACCGAAAGTAGACCTACAACTCAGCGGCCTGAAAGAGGATTCAGAAATCCCATATTATTCTATCATTATGACAATCACAAGATCCGGGTATAAAACTACCAAATCACAACAGCCTCAATGTACCAATTCGTTCATTATTTGTCCAGATATCTGTAATATATCCTATTATTTTCACATATGTTTACAGAAAGCTAACCTCATATGCTAGTTATACAGTTTGGCATAGGTCCATGTGTCTGGCATTTCTTTGAATTTCGACATTGCAGACAATGTTATGTTATGTTATGTTATATTTCGGGTTTTACGCCTGCATCAGCACCATTTCGGGCTATATCGCCGGCGGGCAGTTTACTTAACAACACCTTTCCTGGGCAGGCTCCAGCGGGTAACCAATACTTGGGTGCACCAACCTCCGTAAGAAACTGCCAACTTTGTCATATAAATGAGACACGGCCTGGGCGGGGCTCGAACCCGTGACCATCAGTGATGATAGGTTACAGTGGTATACAAGTCAGCGACCTTAACCACTCGACCACGGGGGCGGACTCACATTGCAGACGAACTAGTATTTTTAGAAATATATAGGAGATTCATTTCAGTATCAGAAAGGAGATTCAAACTTTACTGTGATAATTATTATCAAGTGCTATGATTAGCATAGTGGTTAGCGCGCTCGCTTCTCACCAATGCAAACCTGGTTCGATCCTCGGACTGGGAAGCATGGTGGTCACCAGATCGGACAGGTGGGTTTTCTCCAAGTACTCCGGTTTCCTCCCACACGAATGACCACATATATGCTTTCATCCGCGCCAACAAGAGTGATTACTATAAGTTGTTAGAACTTGCTTCGCAATTGTTGTAGAATAAATAAAGTTTAAGTGCTATGAGTATTTGCATATCATACCTCCGTAGAATATTACTGAAAACGGTTGACACACACTGCAAGCATAGCCATGCTCTATTTATGATCTATAGGTAGGAAATTGTGCAATATTTAATCAAATTACTTCACTAATCGTAGTTTATACACATTTATTTTAGCTTGATTGCGAAACAAGTTCTTACAATTTATAATAATCACTCTCGAATACCTCATTGCTAATGGATTCCATCACCACGAGGGAGAGAGAAGGGGCAACGTGTAATTTAAGTGCCTTGCCTAAGGGCACAATCATAACGGCTCCAGCCGGGCTCGAACTCTGGGCCATTCGCACCTGAAGCGAATGCGCTATCAAGACTTCCACTAATCGTATACATGTATATACATGTGAGTGATGTTGTGGTTATTCAAACTATCACTGTTAATGTTATTATGTGCATAGTCAAAACATTTGTGAAGTGTTACTTAACTGTTTTAGTTTATACAAATTTATGTTCTATGTGTTTTACAGTTATTTATCATCGCTACCGGTTGCCCATAAAAGCGACGCCTCCTGAAGAGATTAGTCATTTTAGATGTTTGGAGGATAGTGCAATGATACAGGGAGAGACCCATTCCAGAGTCTCCTCTGGTTCTTTTACGTGCACGGTGTAAAGCACCGACACAAGACCCTTGGTTTAACGTCCCATCTGACAGACTGTTAATTTTATTATGGTCAGACGGGGGATCGAACCTGCGATCTCTGGATTACCAGTCCAGCGTGTTACCACTGTGCTACAGATCTGTCCGTTTATGTTCTAGCTGGATTGCTTGTTTTATATACTCTCCTGCTATTATTGATTTCATGTTTAGTTTATTTAATTTCTTTTTTTTAGTAAGATTAAGCATACATTAACCTATTTCATTCTGGATACATTTAAAGGCTTTTGCTAAATAAACTGATGTCTTTGAAATGTTGCTTCAGCTTGTATATTGACTACAATTTGCCTTGTAAGTCAGCGTCGAGAACTGGTTCCATCAACATTTGTGTTGTCGATCAAACATACCAGCATTAAGCATGCTACAATAGGTAATATCTCAAGTAAGCGACAGAAAATAAGTCCATATTGTCAGTATAAGGTCAGTCGACTGGTATAGTTACATGAATTATGAATTTTTATCAATACATATTTCTTCTGAAAATCGGCCGAGAGTTGATACCATGATGCTAGTCTCTTTGGTACGCAATACAAAGTAAACTAGACAATGTGACCGCATGCAATCTAGTATTGGTACGTGACCTACGTGGATGCTGCACTTTGTCAATGGGCGAATACCCCTTAGACAACAGCAGAATTTCGGCATGCAATAGCAAGTAACATAGGCAATATGATACCATGTGACCAGATGTAGCCTAGTATAATAGGTGCAATACCGCACCAAGTATGACTTTAGGTCAACAGGTCTGTATGCACCCATAGCACCACGATTAATCTAACGTTTTGAAAACATTTTTCTCATATTGAGTTAAAATTAATTTAACTACGGTATTAAAAAAATTCTCTAAACAGGCAGGTAACTACAATTTTGCTGTTTTTCTTGGAGGTGTTGGCCCGATGACTAATTGTAACTTCGACACGGACAAAGATAGAGAGTCATACTTGTTGTGAATTGGCGATTGCTACATCATACTAAGTACACACCAGGTCCTATGTGACATCATTGTCTAGTTTGCTTGCTATTCCATGCAAAACAGGTCAGTGTCCTTAATTGTGATTTGGTTGTTTTATACCCGGTCGATAAATGCGATTGTCATAATAATGGAAAATTACAAGTGGAGGTAATATTTGTTTATGATAGGTATATCTGTCTTTACACTATATAAAATCCAAAAGTATTGGCAGAGTTGTCACTTACAAGGCTGTCCTATATTACATTGAAATTACTTATCATATCTCATAGAAGTTAGAGGAAAAATTAATATAAAAAACTAGGAGTCATGCGTCTTCTAAGATGGTATATCGATGTACCTGTTTACTTCCGGTTTCTGTCTAATGTCACACAGGTGTGACTGAATGCACGGAGGAATACACTTTCTGTAAATTAGTTTCTTCAAAATGCTCACTGCCTCACCACTAGTCCTATATATAAGACATGCATAATTTGTGTTTGATCTGTTATTTTTGAAAAATGCCTTGATAGTAAAATGTCACATTTTTCAAGTCTATATATGTGTATGTCTGTTCCATTAATGTCAAACCCCATGCGGGGACATAGACATGTTTTCCTGGACAAGCTTAGCCGACCTAAGTGGTTAACCAGTACTAAGCAATGTGTGTAAGGTGCCTTGCTCAATGACACTACATACGTCGCCTGACCGAGTATCGAACCCGGGACTGATCGATTCCAAATCTGACGCTCTACCATTGGACCATGATATATTTGGACTACCTCACTACCATCTTTCGATTATCCTTAGAATCAGGTAGGGTTCAATTACGTCATTGAAGACATGGAATTAACCCCTCCAAATGTCAAATTATCCACGTCACTAGAAGGAAACATCCTATTCCTAGTTAACCCTTTTCCTTCATAGAGATTTAGGGTAATATACTATAATATCTCCATACAAACGACAGCCATTTAACCCTTTCCTTCATAGAGATTTAGGTTAATATACTATAATATCTCCATACAAACGACAGCCATTTAACCCTTTCCTTCATAGAGATTTAGGTTAATATACTATTATATCTCCATACAAACGACAGCCATTTAACCCTTTCCTTCATAGAGATTTAGGTTAATATACTATTATATCTCCATACAAACGACAGCCATTTAACCCTTTCCTTCATAGAGATTTAGGTTAATATACTATTATATCTCCATACAAACGACAGCCATTTAACCCTTTCCTTCATAGAGATTTAGGTTAATATACTATTATATCTCCATACAAACGACAGCCATTTAACCCTTTCCTTCATAGAGATTTAGGTTAATATACTATTATATCTCCATACAAACGACAGCCATTTAACCCTTTCCTTCATAGAGATTTAGGTTAATATACTATTATATCTCCATACAAACGACAGCCATTTAACCCTTTCCTTCATAGAGATTTAGGTTAATATACTATTATATCTCCATACAAACGACAGCCATTTAACCCTTTCCTTCATAGAGATTTAGGTTAATATACTATTATATCTCCATACAAACGACAGCCATTTAACCCTTTCCTTCATAGAGATTTAGGTTAATATACTATTATATCTCCATACAAACGACAGCCATTTAACCCTTTCCTTCATAGAGATTTAGGTTAATATACTATTATATCTCCATACAAACGACAGCCATTTAACCCTTTCCTTCATAGAGATTTAGGTTAATATACTATTATATCTCCATACAAACGACAGCCATTTAACCCTTTCCTTCATAGAGATTTAGGTTAATATACTATTATATCTCCATACAAACGACAGCCATTTAACCCTTTCCTTCATAGAGATTTAGGTTAATATACTATTATATCTCCATACAAACGACAGCCATTTAACCCTTTCCTTCATAGAGATTTAGGTTAATATACTATTATATCTCCATACAAACGACAGCCATTTAACCCTTTCCTTCATAGAGATTTAGGTTAATATACTATTATATCTCCATACAAACGACAGCCATTTAACCCTTTCCTTCATAGAGATTTAGGTTAATATACTATTATATCTCCATACAAACGACAGCCATTTAACCCTTTCCTTCATAGAGATTTAGGTTAATATACTATTATATCTCCATACAAACGACAGCCATTTAACCCTTTCCTTCATAGAGATTTAGGTTAATATACTATAATATCTCCATACAAACGACAGCCATTTAACCCTTTCCTTCATAGAGATTCAGGTTAATATACTATTATATCTCCATACAAACGACAGCCATTTAACCCTTTCCTTCATAGAGATTTAGGTTAATATACTATTATATCTCCATACAAACGACAGCCATTTAACCCTTTCCTTCATAGAGATTTAGGTTAATATACTATAATATCTCCATACAAACGACAGCCATTTAACCCTTTCCTTCATAGAGTTCAGGTTAATATACTATTATATCTCCATACAAACGACGGCCATTTAACCCTTTCCTTCATAGAGATTTAGGTTAATATACTATTATATCTCCATACAAACGACGGCCATTTAACCCTTTCCTTCATAGAGATTTAGGTTAATATACTATAATATCTCCATACAAACGACAGCCATTTAGCCCTTTCCTTCATAGAGATTTAGGTTAATATACTATTATATCTCCATACAAACGACGGCCATTTAGCTATCATGCAGTGGATAAGTAGTTGCCATATCTATCCCACCTCCATAGATATTACTGGGACTACATGAGATTCTGGCCTTAATTATGAACATTGGTTTGGCT
Source organism: Archivesica marissinica (assembly GCA_014843695.1). Taxonomy (NCBI): domain Eukaryota; kingdom Metazoa; phylum Mollusca; class Bivalvia; order Venerida; family Vesicomyidae; genus Archivesica; species Archivesica marissinica. The sequence continues at coordinate 24,544,563 of CM026402.1, read as the reverse complement.
ACTACATTGTCAATGTATGTTGAATTGGTAATGGCGTCAAGAGGTGCTTCTATAAGGGAATGGGTTAATATAATCTCTATGGAGTCCTACTTGTTACCTCAGCCAATTACCTTGGCATGCATATTTCAAATAACCTGTTGTTATGTATGTATGTACCATTAATGTCAAACCCCTTGCGGGGACCTAGACATGTTTTCATGGGCATGCTTAGCCGACCATAGCGGTTAACCAATACTAAGCAATGTGTGTGAGGTGCCTTGCTCAATGACACTACATACGTGGCCTGACTGAGTATCGAACCCGGACCATTTGATTTCAAATCCGACGCTCTACCACTGGACCAACGGACGCCACACGATGCTCACATGACGTGTACAGTTTGAAAAAGCGGCACTTAAGAAGGAACTTAATTGAAACATTCAAAATTGTATTAGGAACAAAGTTTCAAATAAACTTTTATTACTACTTCAAAAGGTCAAATATCTCAGCAACGAGCGGAAATTCTATGAAATTGTATAAACCAACTCTCCACAACTACTGTTACATCAAAACTTTTTCAGCAATAAAATCGTGAATTCCCATCTGAAAGACTGTTCATTTTATTAGTGTCAGATGGGGGATCAAACCTGCGAAAAAAGTTCATTGTTTAGTTAGTTTATGGGGAGGACCGAATCTAATGTTGTTACAACTTGTGTATGATTGTGGTTATGTATACATATCCAATAAAAATATGATTAAACTAAGCTAATGTAACTGAATATCTGATTTTAACCTTAGTATGTAGTTTTGTTTAACATTCTCAATTAACCCATTCAACCCCAAGTAACTGACATGAACTGGTGCATGCTATTTTTAGACCAATAAATTAATAAGAAAATTACCTTTGGACCAGTTCATTTATTAAAATGGGTAATTTTATCTAAAAATAGTAATAATTATTACTGGCAAAAAAGTGCAGATCCTGATGAGACGGCTCGTTACGAGCCGGCTCATCTGGATCTACACTTTTCATAAGCCTATTTAGAGGCCTGTGGGGTTGAACGGGTTAATGAGATATTTTATCACATCCCTGCTAAAGCACTGTGGCGTCCGTGGTCCAATGGTAGAGCGTCGGATTTGGAATCAAACGGTCCAGGTTCGATACTCAGTCAGGCCACGTAACTATGTAGTGTCATTGAGCAAGGCACCTCACACACATTGCTTAGTACTGGTTAACCGCTATGGTCGGCTAAGCATGCCCAGGAAAACATGTCTAGGTCCCCGCAAGGGGTTTGACATTAATGGTACATACATACATACATACATACATACATACATACATACATACATACATACATACATACATACATACATACATACATACATACATACATACATACATACATACATACATGCATGCATGCATGCATGCATGCATGCATGCATACATACATACATGCATACATGCATACATATGCATAAAGTGCCTCCCAGTTATACTCGATATTAAGTGTTGGGTTGTATTACGTAGATAATTCTGAACATTTAGACTAGATAGGAGTCTAGTCACCCGGTTTGTGGGCATTAGTGCAGGGATCTTGGGTTATCATGTTTAAGGGGAAGATAGTCTCACCTCCCAGCGCAGAGTGAAAATGGTTATAGCCATTTAGGGACCAATTTGTAATTATTTGTTACTTGGTTTTGTCTATAAGTTCATCTAGCAGAAATATATATTTGAATACATGTCCTATGCTGTACAGATACCCTGTACATGCATGTATATTTAATTAATTATTGATTACTCATGTCCGCCTCCGTGGTCGAGTGGTTATGGTCGCTGATTTGTATACCACTGTAACCTATCATCACTGATGGTCAGGGGTTCGAGCCCCGCTCAGGCCATTGCTCATTTATATGAAAAAGTAGGCAGTTTCTTACGGAGGTTGGTGCACCCAAGTACTGGTTAACCGTTGGAGCCTGCCCAGGAAAGGTGTTGTTAGGTAAACTGCCCGCCGGCGATATAGCCCGAAAATGGTGCTGATGCAGGCGTAAAACCCGAAATATAACATAATTGATTACTCATATACATGTATTTGTAGATTGTGAGATCAGCTCAGCAATAGGATATGAGATGGCTGCTATCCATGAGCACTGCATCACGTGTTATCAGATTAATTGTCTGGTAATACCGGATGGTACAAGATCATGTGCACTAACTTACTGCCAGGCTGGCTGTGGATTCAGATTCCATTTGTGTAAGAATGAGGAGCATAGGATGTTTTGCATGAAGGAGAAACTGTCCTGCATAAACAATGTGAGCGGTTGTCCTGTTCAACTTACCCGCGAAAAGATGTCTGCTCACTTGTCCGTATGTCCAGCCAGTGTGATAGTGTGTACACGAGAATGGAATCGCTGGTTGAAGTATTCTCCAGAAAAGGGTTGGAAAGCCCCAATGCCTTTCCAAAATTCACATGTCAAATGTGGTCAGATGGATGTTGCATTTGCGATGAGAGATCAAAAGATGCTCGTGGATTCGTTTAAGATACCACATAACACTCTACAGATATTGCGCAATCCTTTGAATCAGTATTACCCTGCAGTGCCGATCCAGTCTCACACTAATGTCGTAGACAGTCCCACTTCAAAAACCTCCCAGCTGTCAGAGTGGGACGTACTGAGCCAGTCCACACAAGGAATGAAACAAATCCTACCAAACCAGTCATCAGAGTACAAGGTAGATAATGCCTTCAATTATGTTTCTGGCAAACAAGGATTAAAACACTTGGCTGAAATGGCCAAATTGTCCATAAAAACAGAGACAGAAACTGAGCAGTTAGATAAAAACCTTGATTCAGCTAATATATCGCATTCAAATAATAACGCCGCTAGCAACATATCTTACATACCGAAGGACAGTTTATCAAATGCCGCTGACAACGAAGAAGAGGACGAGCTTAATATATACAGTACAGAGAAGAAACTGTTTGAAGTGCTTGGTCTCGACCTTGATATAAATTTTACACCGTCATATGATAAACCAAACATACGTACGTTTTTGTGCGGATGTGAATTTCGGAGAGATGAGTACAATTGGCATGTCAAAAACTACCACCTTGATATTCAATGCAATCTGAACAACTGGTTGGAACAGCGCTGCCCTCTGTCCTACCTCGGCTGTACATACTCGTTTCAGAGGTTGAAACCTAAAACTCCAAGTGTTGCGATTGCGCACAGTTCTATTCTGCAGAGCTTTGGAGTGTGTGATTCAGAACCATACAGAAATGATTCAAAACATGACAGAAATGAAACCGAAGAAGATGCTAGAACCATCATGGGATGTAAGCGACTAAGAGAGGCTACACCAGAGTTTCATACCTCTTATAAATATGATTCTGCTCTCCGAGTGATTCCAAGGTTTAAGTCTCGTGAAAGCTCACCAGTCATTGGACAGACAGATTTCAATGAATTTCCTCATTCACTGACGGACCTTCCATTTGAAGTATTGCAGAACATAGCGCGAAATCTGGATAGTTTCAGCATCCAACATTTATCGATAACGTGCATGTTGCTACGGAGCGTGTGCTGTAGTCTGCTCGAAGAACGGGGCATTGTCTCACTTGTCTGGGAGAAGAAGAGTCGTGCAGGATCGAGACCTTGTTGGGAAGTGGCTTACAAGGTATCTATTAGAACTGCAACTCTATTCATGATGTTTGGGCCAGTAGTCCTGTGGTTAACACATTGGACTGCGAATCCTGCGATCGTAGGTTCGATCCTCGTCTGACACTAATAATAGTAACAGTCTTTCAGATGGGACGTTAAACCGAGGTCTCGTGTCTGTGCTTTACATCGTGCGCGTAAAAGAACCAGAAGAGACTCTGGAATGGGTCTCTGTATGTACCATTGCACTATCCTTCAAAAATCTAAAATGTCTAATCTCTTCAGGAGGCGTCGCTCATATGAGCGGCCGGTAGCGACGATAAATAAACGTAAAACACACATACTGGACAAAATTTTGTATCGGTGCGCGGGTTTCAAAAAATTAACATTATTGTATCCAGTTCCATTCGCCTAGTAGATCACACTTACGAAGAACTCAATGTGCGCAAATCATTTTAGCATGTCTTTTTCATATTCCAGTATAAGAAATAGTCCGCCTCCGCGGTCGAGTGGTTAAGGTCGCTGACTTGTATACCACTGTAACCTAGGTTGGTGCACCCAAGTACTGGTTAACCGCTGGAGCCTGCCCAGGAAAGGTGTTGTTACTTAAACTGAACAGAATCTTCTTTTTTGAGACAACGTGAACGAAATATTAATAACACATAAAAAAGAACCAGAGGAGACTGGAATAAGACTCTATCTGTATCATTGTACTATCCTCCAAAAAACTAAAATGACTAATTTCTTCAGATGTCGCACATATGGGCAACAGGTAGCGACGATAAATATTAAAATGTAAATAAAGAAAGATGTTTGCCATGTCATCTGATTCACATTTCATTTTCTATCAATTTCAGTTAATTTCATAACATAGATGTTTGTAATCTACTATAGAAATTTCTAGCATATTCTTGGTATTTCTGGCTGACAATATAGTGCATGTGTCGCACGACAGTCTAGAATTGGAACAATGGAAAATGACCAGACGATTTAACAGGTGCCGGAAATTATTTGCAATATGTAATTGTGCCAAAGTTGAATGTAGAAATACAAAAGTCTTTTCCAACTGTGATTACCATTGTGAACACCCCTGGTTGATGACAGATACAAGGCTAGTAAGTTTCAGTGGTAACCAGAACACAGGGATCATTCTAGAGGGCGATGTGGGCGAAATAGTTGCCCTAGGGACCCTGACACTTCTCCCTAAAAAAAATTTTTTTGTCACATTATAAAGCACTCCTTCTATTCAAATGTTGTATTTAATGGTTGTAAGGTGCATTTTAACCCTATTTTGCAGAAGTATATTAAAGAACACCATTTAAGAAAGCTATCACGCGCTTTCTCACTTCTCCCAAAAATTCTGACCCCTGGAACAGTTGTAACCCGTTGTAACCGATTGTAGCCAGGGGAAGAATCATCTGAGACTCTGTCACAAGGTTATGTTTACCTCAGAAACATATTTGGTTCCCTGCTCTGTTTGTACTACCTGCATCACCTGTATGGTCATTGATTGTGAAATGATCTAACTCATTCCCACATAGGAGCAACACTAGTTGTATGCATGTATGTGTTAACCCTTTCCTTCATAGAGATTTAGGTTAATATACTATTATATTTCTATACAAACGACAGCCATTTAACCCTTTCCTTCATAGAGATTTAGGTTAATATACTATTATATCTCCATACAAACGACAGCCATTTAGCTATCATGCAGTGGATAAGTAGTCGCCATATCTATCCCACCTCCATAGATATTACTGGGACTACATGAGATTCTGGCCATTATTATGAACTTTGGTTTGGCTACTACTACATTCTCAATGTATGTCGTATTGGTAATGGCGTCAAGGGGTGCTTCTATGAGGGAAAGGGTTAATGTATGTCGTATTGGTAATGGCGTCAAGGGGTGCTTCTATGAGGGAAAGGGTTAATGTATGTCGTATTGGTAATGGCATCAAGGGTTGCTTCTATGAGGGAAAGGGTTAATGTATGTCGTATTGGTAATGGCGTCAAGAGGTGCTTCTATGAGGGAAGGATTTATGTATGTCGTATTGGTAATGGCGTCAAGAGGTGCTTCTATGAGGGAAGGATTTATGTATGTCGTATTGGTAATGGCGTCATGGGGTTCTTCTATGGGGGAAAGGGTTAAAGCGTAAATCAGTACATGCATAGTATTTAATCCGTTTTAGTCTCCGGAGTGTAGTGGATATTGTGTCCGCGCTGTAACCAAGTGGTTGCGAGTTTGAGCCCCCCCCCCAACCCTGGTGGTGTCCTTAAGCTAGACACTGAAAACTTCATGACGATGGATTACATCAGGAATGAGGTCTTGAAAGTGATTAGCCATTTCAATTGTGCCCCTTAGACAGGCACTTATATTCCACATTACCTCTTCTCTCTCACTCTCTCTCTTCTCTCTCTCTCTCCTCTCTCTCTTTCTCATAGGGATGTATTCCATCAGGAATGAGGTCTTAAGGGCTATTTAACCAATGTTGTAAGAACTTGTTTCACAATCGAGCTTAATTTGTATAAACAAGTGATTAATCTAGCGATGCAAAATTTTGTTTCGCAATCAAGCTCAAAGAAATTTGTATAAACCATTTGTTTTGTTCAAGTTGTTTAGTTTACACTTTATTTATTTTACAACGATTGAGAAGCAAGTAAATTTGGTCATTCGTGTGGGGGGAAACCGGAGTACCTGGAGAAAACCCACTTGTCCAATTTGGCGACCACCGTACCATCTCACATACTTCCCGGTCCGTGGATCGAACCCGGGTTGCATTGGTGAGAAGCGAGCGCGATAACCACTGCGCTAATAGGACAGTTCAAGTTGTTAGGTTTTGTATAAAATGTAGTTGAGCATGTTTGTTTGTTACTTTTACAGAAATGGCAGTTCAGTACAAGCTTCTCTCCGATTATTGACTGGGACTTCAAACAGGCTGGTTCTCCGATTCATGAACATCTTAAGGTCTGCCCCTTCAATCAACATTTAGATAAGAATGTGAAAGAAGAACCATACCAGATTGTTTACGATCAGCAGTCCTCACGAGGACAAGAAATGTTTGATAAGAAGAAGTAATACTTTAATAAGTGTTATGGTTTCTGCCGGCAATACAACCCAATAGCTGCCTGTTTGTTCCAGCGTAAAGTGACACTTTGCTCCCAAAAAGTTAAAAAGTTATTGTCATGGATTGTCCATCTGTTTGTTCTTCCTTCCTCGAAGCTTAAATTATATTAACGACAACGATTGCGAAGCAAGTTCTAACAACTTATATTAATCACTCTCGTTGGCGCAGATGAAAGCGTAAATGTTGTCATTCATGTGAGAGGAAACCTGAGTAACCGGAGAAAACCCCACCTGTCCGATCTGGCGACCACCGTACCATCTCACATACTTCCCTGCCCGAGGATGGAACCCGGGTTGCATTGGTGAGAAGCGAGCGCGCTAACCACTGCGCTAATCGGACAGCCTTAAATATTGATAACGTTCCTCATCTCTGGTCGGATTTACCTTCATATTCACAATCAATGCGGGTGGGGACATTATTTATTTTTTCCATTTATCAAATTTAAAGTTAAACTGTTTGAGTTATTTTCCCTATATGACATTTTGACAAATTGGGTTGATTCATTAAAATAACGCGGCCACTAGGGATACAATTTGCTGTTTCCTAGCGCCGTACATGGACTTAAGGTGAGCGATTCAGGGCTATCTGGGCCCTCTAGTAGACATACATAAAGCCAGTAGTCCGAGCATTAACTACAGTTTGTGTAAGATTGAAAGAGATCACAATTCACTGGTACTACAGATATAGCTGAATGAAAATCCAACCAATTCATCGCTCGCCCACATGGTTCGCCGGAGACGACGGTAAATAAGCCCAATTATCATTGAATTCATCAATCGCCCACAAGGTTAGCCGGAGGCGAGGGTAAATAAGCTCAATCATCATCGAATTTGTCTTCGATTGAGTTAAATATTAGGCACTTTCTTTCATTTCGTGGGGTCTTATGTGGTTTAAGCCTGTTTCAATGAGAGACATCGGTCAGTTACTGCCCCCTGAATACTCCCTAAAAGTAGATAGGTCCTATTAAGTGTTTTCCTCTGTTTTTATCGTTGTTTCCTTTGCACAACATGCTAACAATTTCATTCCACTATTGCTTCTTATGAGTATTAAATTACTATATCTCGACAGATCTCCTACAGTATATGCAATGGGTACTTATTTGTAAAATAATGTGATCACTTAATTAACACGTTTTTGATAAAATCACATTTATCATACCGCAACATCTGGTTAGGGCACAACAGTAAAAACAAAGGATTCTAACTAAAAGGACCTATTCACATATTGGAATAAATCGGACTGTATCTGCCAAGGGAGGTAATAGAAAATTACAGATGTCTCTCATTGATAATCTATGTGCTGACAGTCTTAATTTAGTTAATGCAATTCTGAATTTTCTATAAAAAAATTTCCAATTAGTCCTTGAATGCAAATGGGAGAAAAGTTTATATGTTGTAGCTGTGGATGATTCATCAATTGAGGTGTTCCACTACTGTATATATGTATCTCTTTGTTTCAACAATGCAATAGATAATATTTCATTTTCTACCCTTGATTAGATAATGATACACATATTATACATACTATTTACATGTGATACAAGCAAATTATAGTAAACATGTTGTTTTGTGTAGAATATTTAGTGGATGAACTTGGAATTTACAAATTGCTTATTTAATATTTATGCGTATATACATGTGCATTTTCACTTGTTTATTCTGGGATACAACGGATGTAAGTTGCCTACTGCTTATTGTACCTACAGCTATATACAGATATATATATATAGGCGTCGGAGCTGGGGCCGCGAGTGCGGCCTCAATATTTTGGCTAGACAGGCAGATTTTTTATACTTGTGGAAGTTATGTCCTCGGCCCCAATATTTTGGCATGTCGGGTGTGTTTTTATTTTATACTTGTGGAATTTATACGCCACATTGCAAGTAACGGCTATGTAGATATACGCTGGGTTCCTACACACTGTACACGGGGTGGGTAACGTACATTTATGTTTATTATTAACCATCGTCATCGGCAACATGTTACCGCAAATTGGCGTTGACGTGGCTGGAACATAATTATATTTTTGTAAAATAATATATTAAAATAGCAACATGTATTATAAAAAATAAGTTTACTTTTTATATCCAGAAGATTAAAGAGGTTAGTGAAATTATATGATATTTAATATCGAAGTTCTTATAGCAATAGCTTGTTTGTAATGCTACATGTATCTTCAATAATATAGTTCAATCAGGGCTTCTAAAATCGCCGATCTCCCGGTCCAGGACTGAATTTTAAACTGGCGGACCTGTTGTAGCAACCTAAAGGTTATAAAAAATCAGTCGAGAATTTTTATGAAAAAGCCAAGAAATCAGTCGAATACATTTTTCTAAAAAACCTAAATTGGTAAATATAATCTCTCGATAAGGTGTATACATTTATTCACACCTGTTGGTGTGTGTGTTTTACGTTTATTTATTGGTTTTTTTATTTATTAGGGAGAAGTGGGGCCCCAGAGGGCGAAGTCAGGGTCCCTAGGGCGACAATTTCGCCCACATCGCCCTCTAGAATGATCCCTGTAGATGCTATATTTCATTGAAATATACGAATGTTCCATGCAGTGGGTTGTTTCATGACGGGCTATGTATGTTAATTTTGTGTGTTCTGGCATGTGCTCACACAAGGCCTCCGTGTTTACATAAGAATGATACGGTGCAGCAACGAAAATGATAAAATATCACCGTTGCACGAGAAAATGATGTGTATACCCTTCTCACCGTGGAAAAAGGACCATATAGTCCTAATTGTGCTTTTTCTTGCCACTTAGTATTCTTGTAAATTTTGTAAATACAGTCAAACCTGTCTTAACCCATTCAACACCAAGTAACTGACATGGACTGGTCCATGATATTTTTAGACCAATAAATTAATAACAAAATTACATTTGGATCCGTTCATTTATCAAAATGGGTAAAAAAAATTCTAAAAATAGTTATATTACTTGAAAAAAGTGCAGATCCTGATGAGACGGCTCATCACGAGCTGGCTCATCTGGATCTACACTTTTTTGTAAGCCAATTTAGAGGTATGTGGTGTTGAAAGGGTTAAGCAGCCAGCCAAGGGAGTCAGAGAAAGTGGCTGCTTAGCACAGGTTGCTGCTTAATAGAGGTCAAATGTATAGTAAAACAACATATAGGGAATCTTGAAACTGGCTGCTTAATACGGGTTGGTTGCTTAATGGAGGTGACCACTAACACAGGTGTGACTGTATTATCATCTTGTCCCCTTAGTGGTTACACTGTGTGTGTTTTACGTTTATTTATTGTCGCTACCGGTTGCCCATATGAGCGACGCCTCCTGAAGAGATTAGTCATTATTTAGAGTTTTGGAGGATAGTGCAATGATACAGACAGAGACCCATTTCAGAGTCTCCTCTGGTTCTTTTATATGCACGGTGTACAGCACCGACACGAGACTTCGGTTTAACGTCCCATCTGAAAGACTGTTAATTTTATTACGGTCAGACGGGGGATTGAACCTGCGATCCCTGGATTACCAGTCCAGTGGACTACAGTTCCACCAGTGGTTATCCTGCATGTTAGAGATATATATTTATAGATAACAGCTGTGTTACATTCTAATTAACCCTTTCAACACCACAGACCTCTAAATAGGCTTACAAAAAGTGTAGATCCAGATGAGCCGGCTTATGATGAGCCGCTCGTGACGAGCCGTCTCATCAGGATCTGCACTTTTTGCCAGTGATATGACTATTTTTAGACATAATTACCCATTTTGATAAATGAACTTGTCCAAATGTGATTTTCTGATTCATTTATTGGTTTATGAATATCATGGACCAGTCCATGTGAGTTACTTGGTGTTGAATGGGTTAATGTCTGCACCCACCTACCTGTGCAACCTTTGTTTTGCTGCTCCTGAAACAATGTCGTGATGTCATACCTCTGTACTTGCAGTCCATTATTATTAATATTGGGCTGCTTTAATAGGCCAGAGTATTGTATTTAATCCTATGCTTAACCCATTCAACACCAAGTAACTGACATGGACTGGTCCATGATATTTTTAGACCAATAAATTAATAGGAACATTACATTTGGACCAGTTCATTTATCAAAATGGGTAATTTTGTCTAAAAATAGCAATATTACTGGCAAAAAGTGCAGATCCTGGATCTACACTTTTTGTAAGCCTATTTAGAGGTCTGTGGTGTTGAAAGGGTTAAATGTACGAAATTAACAATTTTAAATACCGGTAGTAAGATCTTGTAAATATAAGTGTGTGTTTTAAGTAATATATGAGCCTGAAATGGATCCAATATGTAAAATATAAGCAATGTGTTCGGCGCTACGAACCTCGCACAATCCAATATTTTACATACTGGATCATTTTCGGCTTATACCTATACATAGAATATAAACTTATATAAAGTCTTATTCCTTGTTAGAAAGATGAGATTGCATCAAAATCCCGCCTCCCTCCCATCTTTCTTCCAATATAATTTACCAGTAGATAAATACTTGTAATATATGTAGTCAATAAAGAGGTCCGGAGTTCGAGCCCCACTGGAGCCGTTACGATTGTGCCCTTAGGCAAGGCATTTAAATTCCACGTTGCCTCTTCTCTCTCCCTCGTGGCGATGGATTCCATCAGGAATGAGGTCTTGAGAGTGATTTATATAAGTTGAAATAACTTGTTTCGCAATCGAGCTAAAATAAATTTGTATAAACTAATAAAAAGGTTTCACAGGTATGTAAGACAAACTATATTGTCCGCCATGATATAAACCCTATGTATATGCGATATCTATGCAACTTGGTGAAATAAAGATTATTTGCAGTTTTTCAAAGTTGATTTTCATTATTTGTCCAACATGTATGCGAAAAAGGGAGCATGTGACAATTGGTGTCGATTTTGAAATATATGTTCTCCATTGTATGATTCAGTTATGTCTGAAAAGACCCCCCCCCCCCCCCCCCCCGCCGACGAAATAGGTTTGAGGTTTTCCATCCATCCTGCTGTAGACACAATCTTGTGTGCACTGTGGGGCCAGATGGCTTCATAGCATCCATACTTGCCTATAAGACGCCCCCTACTTTGGTCATGATATCTAGGTTTTTGGCATGCACTCGCATAGTTATATAAGACGTGTTGATAAAATGGACAGCAAACTATGTATAAATTGCATGTTTGGCCAGTGCAAGACTGCATATTTAAGAAGTTATCAGTGTCAGAGTGCTTCTTTAATAAACCATAATTATGGATACCATAACATTTAATATATTTTTTAAAAAATGTTTTTTTAGCACTCACTTATAAGATGGGAGGCTACTTAATATGATCTGGTGGTAAAACACTTGTCTTATAGGCAAGTATGGGCAGTATTTGGCAAGGTGACTTCTAGGTATTTAGTTGATAACATGTATTATAGGCAAATATGGGTGGTATTTGGCAAGGTGACTTCTAGGTATTTAGTTGATAACATGTATTATAGGTAAGTACGGACGGTATTTGGCAAGGTGACTTCTAGGTATTTAGTTGATAACATGTCTTATAGGTAAGTACGGACGGTATTTGGCAAGGTGACTTCTAGGTATTTAGTTGATAACATGTCTTATAGGTAAGTGTGGACGGTATTTGGCAAGGTGACTTCTAGGTATTTAGTTGATAACATGTCTTATAGGCGACTACGGACGGTATTTGGCAAGGTGACTTCTAGGTATTTAGTTGATAACATGTCTTATAGGCGACTACGGACGGTATTTGGCAAGGTGACTTCTAGGTATTTAGTTGATAGCATGTCTTATAGGTAAGTGTGGACGGTATTTGGCAAGGTAACTTCTAGGTATTTAGTTGATAGCATGTCTTATAGGCGAGTACGGATGGTATTTGGCAAGGTAACTTCTAGGAATTTAGTTGATATGATCTTGAAATTTTGCTTCAATAATTTTCTCCAGGGTTATGGCCCTTTGTAACTTTTCATTTCTATCTTATATCCTGCCATAGGCACACTCTTGGATTCTAATTTGGCATGGTGACTCGCATTGGTTTGTAGTTGACACTAGTTTTGGATATTTTTGTTTAGTTTATACAAATTTATTTTAGCTCGATTTAGTTTGATCCCCCGTCTGACTAATAAAATTAACAGACTTTCAGATGAAATTTTAAAACGAGGTCTCGTGTCGGTGCTTTACACCGTGTTCGTAAAAGAACTATAGAAGACTCTGGAATGGTTCTCTGTCTGTATCATGCACTTTCCTCCAAAATCTAAATCATGACTAATCTCTTCAGGAGGCGTCGCTCATATGGTCAACCAGTAGCAACTATAAATAAGCGTAAAACACACACACACACAACAATGAATGGAAAATCTAAAGTTTAGAAATGTTCATCATAAAATAGTATTCAATTGAAATCTACAGTTCACACAAAGTTCAAATACTAGAGTCACTACACAATGTACACAATGCACCACAACTTGGATTAGAGGGAAAATAAATCTTTATTGGGTAGATTATTTCATGACAGTGTGGTGTTAATACAAAGGGCCATACTCACAAAGCAACATTGAGCACACATACATAGGGTTAAAGGAGACTAGATGAGGCTATTCATGTATATATATACTGACACCATAAAACAACTGTGCACTTTATAGTCAGCATTACTTTTATATCCAGCATTACTTTTATAGTGAGCATTACTTTTATAGTGAGCATTACTTTTATAATGAGCATTACTTTTATAGTGAGCATTACTTTTATATCCAGCATTACTTTTATATCCAGCATTACTTTTATATCCAGCATTACTTTTATATCCAGCATTACTTTTATATCCAGCATTACTTTTATATCCAACATAGCTTTTATATCCAACATAGCTTTTATATCCAGCATTACTTTTATATCCAGCATTACCTTTATATTATTTTATATCCAGCATTACTTTTATATCCAGCATTACTTTTATATTATTTTATATCCAGCATTACTTTTATATTATTTTATATCCAACATTACTTTTATATCCAGCATTACTTTTATATCCAACATTACTTTTATATCCAGCATTACTTTTATATCCAACATTACTTTTATATCCAGCATTACTTTTATATACAGCATTACTTTTATATTATTTTATATCCAGCATTACTTTTATAGTGAGCATTACTTTTATAGTGAGCATTACTTTTATATCCAGCATTACTTTTATATCCAGCATTACTTTTATATTCAGCATTACTTTTATATTATTTTATATTCAGCATTACTTTTATATCCAGCATTACTTTTATAGTCAGCATTACTTTTATATTATTTTATATCCAGCATTCCTGTTATATCCAGCATTACTCTTATATCCAGCATTACTTTTATAGTCAGCATTACTTTTATAGTCAGCATTACTTTTATAGTCAGCATTATTTTTATAGTCAGCATTACTTTTATATTATTTTATATTCAGCATTACTTTTATATTCAGCATTACTTTTATATCCAACATTACTTTTATAGTCAGCATTACTTTTATATCCAGCATTACTCTTATATCCAGCATTACTTTTATAGTCAGCATTACTTTTAGTCAGCATTACTTTTATAGTCAGCATTATTTTTATAGTCAGCATTACTTTTATATTATTTTATATTCAGCATTATTTTTATAGTCAGCATTACTTTTATAGTCAGCATTAGCATTACTTTTATATAGTCAGCATTACTTTTATATCCAGCATTACTTTTATATCCAGCATTACTTTTATATTATTTTATATCCAGCATAACTTTTATATCCAGCATTACTTTTATTGTCAGCATTACTTTTATATCCAGCATTACTTTTATAGTCAGCATTACTTTTATATCCAGCATTACTTTTATAGTGAGCATTACTTTTATATTCAGCATTACTTTTAGTCAGCATTACTTTTATATCCAGCATTACTTTTATAGTCAGCATTACTTTTATATCCAGCATTACTTTTATATCCAGCATTACTTTTATAGTCAGCATTACTTTTATATTCAGCATTACTTTTATATCCAACATTACTTTTATATTCAGCATTACTTTTATATCCAGCATTACTTTTATATCCAGCATTACTTTTATAGTCAGCATTACTTTTATATCCAGCATTACTTTTATAGTCAGCATTACTTTTATATTATTTTATATTCAGCATTACTTTTATATTCAGCATTACTTTTATATCCAGCATTACTTTTATATCCAGCATTACTTTTATATTGATTACTTTTATAATCAGCATTACTTTTATAATCAGCGTTACGTTTATATTCAGCATTACTTTTTCGTTGCACATTTTAGAATTATGGAATTTACTATCTTGAGTGAAGAAAATAATCCTTCACAATAGTTTGATACCAAATTTGCCTACAGTCAAACCTGTGTTAGTGGTCACCTCTGCTTAAGACATGTTTGACTATATTATTTTCTAAAAGTATATAAATTTTACCTCTAAGGCATGTGCACCATTTCTTTTGGCAGTAAGGTATAAAAACAATGGATAGCAGTTGGGTTTATCAATTATATATGTATATAGCTAAATAGTGTAAAGATGAAATAATTGTTACTGAGTCAGAAATTATGCAAATAATACTAAATAATACACTCATTTCTAATTGATTATTTATTCACACACTTTTCTCATGAATACTTTATGATCATGTATGTTGGATTTATTGTAACCGGCATGTTATGTTTTTGGCGATAACATAACATACATAAGGTTTATTGCATTTTTAAGGCCTCCAGCCCATAATACAAGCAAGTCGTGATAGCGCAGTGGATGCGCGTTCGCTTCAGGTGCGAAAGGTCTGGAGTTCGAGCCCCGCTGGAGCTGTTACGATTGTGCCCTTATGCAAGGCATTTAATTTCCACATTGCCTCTTCTCTCTCCCTCGTGGCGGGCGATAGATTCCATCAGGAATGAGGTCTCGAGAGTGATTAATATAAGTTATAAGAACTTGTTTCGCAATCGAGCTAAAATATATTTGTATAAACAATCATTCAGACGGATATGTAGTCCAGTGGTAACACGCTGAACTGGTAATCCAGAGATCGCAGGTTCGATCCTCCGTCTGACCAAAATAAAATTAACAGTTTTTCAGATGGGACGTTAAACCGAGGTCTTGTGTCGGTGCTTTACATTGTGCACGTAAAAGAACCAGAGGAGACTTTGGAATGGGTCTCTGTCTGTATCATGCACTATCCTCCAAAACTCTAAAATGACTAATCTCTTCAGGAGGCGTCGCTCATATGGGCAACCGGTAGCGACGATAAATAAACGTAAAACCACCACCATACAATCATTCAGAACTTAGTCTTCATGTTAAATAATTTCTACTTTTTGTGTTCATTTAAATTATGCACATACATATAATTACAATGTATGAATGAACAACAATATAAATGAATGTTTCCGGTAAATGCATAGTTAACGCCATGAACATATTGAATATATAAAATATATTGATTTTGATGTATTTATTGAAAAATGATCAGTGGATCATAGTTTCGTAATGTTCTACCTGCTAACGTGCTTTGTACGAATTGAGTGGTTGAAGATACATCTGACAATACCGCCCATGCATCATCACACTCAAGTTGTGTCTTGTCATCTATTCCGTGTTCACAAATGTAACATTGATTCACAAACACTAGCAGTATCTTGTTCCAAGGGTCACAAACACTAGCAGTATCTTGTTCCAAGGGTCATAAACACTAGCATTATCTTGTTCCAAGGTTCACAAACACTAGCATTATCTTGTTCCAAGGTTCACAAACAGTAACAGTATCTTGTTCCAAGGTTAACAAACACTAGGAGTATCTTGTTCCAAGGTTAACAAACAATAGCAGTATCTTGTTCCAAGGTTAACAAACACTAGCAGTATCTTGTTGCAAGGTTCACAAACACTAGCAGTATCTTGTTGCAAGGTTCACAAACACTAGTAGTATCTTGTTCCAAGGTTCACAAACACTAGCAGTATCTTGTTCCAAGGTTCACAAACACTAGCAGTATTTTGTTCCAAGGTTCACAAACACTAGCAGTATCTTGATGCAAGGTTCACAAACACTAGCAGTATCTAGTTGCAAGGTTCACAAACACTAGCAGTATCTTGTTCCAAGGTTCACAAACACTAGCAGTATCTTGATGCAAGGTTCACAAACACTAGCAGTATCTTGTTCCAAGGTTCACAAACACTAGCAGTATCTTGTTCCAAGGTTCACAAACACTAGCAGTATCTTGTTCCAAGGTTCACAAACACTAGCAGTATCTTGATGCAAGGTTCACACACACTAGCAGTATCTTGTTCCAAGGTTCACAAACACTAGCAGTATCTAGTTGCAAGGTTCACAAACACTAGCAGTATCTTGTTGCAAGGTTCACAAACACTAGCAGTATCTTGTTGCAAGGTTCACAAACACTAGCAGTATCTTGTTGCAAGGTTCACAAACACTAGCAGTATCTTTTTCCAAGGTTCCTCGCCATGAAGGAGAGAAGAGGCAATATGGTTTTAAGTGTCTTGCCCCTAAGCTTACCACCACCGTGGATCTGACGGACCTCCCCTCTCGGTTACCTCCTAATTTGGTTACCTCCCCTCTCGGTTACCTCCTAATTCGGTTACCTCCCCACTCGGTTACCTCGTATCTTGGTTACCTCGTATCTTGGTTACCTCCCCTCTTGGTTACCTCCTCTCTCAAGTTACCTCCTATCTTGGTTACCTCCCCTCTCAGTTACCTCCTATCTTGGTTACCTCCCCTCTCGGTTACCTCCTAATTCGGTTACCTCCCCACTCGGTTACCTCCTATCTTGGTTACCTTCCCTCTTGGTTACCTCCTATCTTGGTTACCTCCCCTCTCAGTTACCTCCTATCTTGATTACCTCCCCTCTCGGTTACCTCCTAAATCGGTTACCTCCCCACTCGGTTACCTCCTATCTTGGTTACCTCCCCTCTCAGTTACCTCCTATCTTGGTTACCTCCTAATTCGGTTACTTCCCCACTCGGTTACCTCCTATCTTGGTTACCTCCCCTCTTAGTTACCTCCCCTCTTGGTTACCTCCCCTCTTGGTTACCTCCTATCTTGGTTACCTCCCCTCTCGGTTACCTCCTATCTCGGTTACATCCTATCTTGGTTACCTCCCCTCTCGGTTACCTCCTATCTTGGTTACATCCCATCTTGGTTACCTCCCCTCTTGGTTACCTCCCCTCTCGGTTACCTCCTATCTTGGTTACCTCCCCTCTCGGTTACCTCCTATCTGTTATAAGGTGAACGTCGTATCCTTTACACTACAGAGATTCCACTTGCTTCATGGTTCACAACCAACCTCACATTCCCTTGCTTTTCTTGTTGTCATTTCAAGATTTAAACTTCTTATCGTCAAACTATCGATCTATTCACTGATTGAAAGCTATCGATCTATTCACTGGTTCAAAGCTATCAATCTATTCACTGGTTCAAAGCTATTGATCTATTCACTGGTACAAAGCTATCGATCTATTCACTGGTTCAAAGCTATCGATCTATTCACTGGTTCAAAGCTATCGATCTATTCACTGGTTCAAAGCTATTGATCTATTCACTGGTTCAAAGCTATCGATCTATTCACTGGTTCAAAGCTATCGATCTATTCACTGGTTGAAAACTATTGATCTATTCACTGGTTCAAAGCTATCGATCTATTCACTGGTTCAAAGCTATCAATCTATTCACTGGTACAAAACTATCAATCTATTTGCTGGTTCAAAACTATTGATCTATTCACTGGTTCAAAGCTATCAATCTATTCGCTGGTCAAAAGCTATCGATCTATTCACTGGTACAAAGCTATCAATCTATTTGCTGGTTCAAAACTATTGATCTATTCACTGGTTCAAAGCTATCAATCTATTCACTGGTACAAAGCTATCAATCTATTCACTGGTTCAAAGCTATCAATCTATTCACTGGTACAAAGCTATCAATCTATTCACTGGTTCAAAGCTATCGATCTATTCACTGGTTCAAAGCTATCGATCTATTCACTGGTACAAAACTATCGATCAATTCACTGGTTCAAAGCTATCGATCTATTCACTGGTACAAAGCTATCAATCTATTCACTGGTACAAAACTATCGATCTATTCACTGGTTCAAAGCTATCGATCTATTCACTGGTTCAAAGCTATCGATCTATTCGCTGGTCCAAAGCTATCGATCTATTCACCGGTACAAAGCTATCGATCTATTCACTGGTTCAAAGCTATCGATCTATTCACTGGTTCAAAGCTATCGATCTATTCACTGGTACAAAACTATCGATCTATTCACTGGTTCAAAGCTATCGATCTATTCACTGGTTCAAAGCTATCAATCTATTCGCTGGTACAAACCTATCGATCTATTCACTGGTTCAAAGCTATCAATCTATTCACTGGTTCAGAGCTATCAATCTATTCACTGGTACAAAACTATCGATCATTATAAAAGGATGAAGGTGTAAGACAAAATAAGACACAAGTAAAATTTCAACATGTTTAATAATTTTGTGTTTTGATGATGTACGTTAATATAGGTGGGTTCACATTGAGGGTCATATCGTACAACAGCTAAACTCAAACTAAATCTGGCACTCGTAGCAGTATCTTCACCATTGCAATAGCATTCACATATTTTTAGTATATGCTGTATAATATTATATTCGGCAGTCAACCTTTTTGCTTCTAAAATTTACTCAAAAAATGTTGCATCGACTTATAGCAGTCACAAAAATATCTAAAATTTTGCTGGCGATTTTTCCGACAATTACGGTATATATATTTTAATTAAATATTCAAGAAACTGTCATAGACATAGAATAACATGTAAATATAGCACTTAATTACTCTCTTACCGACTCGTCTATCTACATTCTCCAGCTACAGACAATATATCATAATCACAATTTGTTTCTTTACATAGCAGTAAATAACCAGCTAACGGGAACCCACCTGCAGCAATGGTTATAAATTGAAAAATTACAATGGATCCATGTAGATTATAAATTTGAATGTACTTTATAAATAGATAGATTAAAATGAGGGATAAGTGTAGATCAAGTATAAATTTGAAAATAAGGATGAATGATACCTGAGATTATTTATAATTTAATGTATTTTATAAATACAAATATTAAAATGAAGGATTTATGTAAATTATTTATGAATTTGAAAATTACACTATTTCTAAATCGGAAGATTACAATGAAGGATCCCTGTAGATTTATATATTTGAAAATTACAATGAAGGATCCCTGTCAATTTAAAAATTAGATACAATCTCCGTGGCCTAGTGGTTAAGGCATCCGCCTATGGAGCGCGAGGTTGAATGTTCGAATCTCATCAGGGGTTCGTTCTGATATGGCCGGTTGGTGAGCCGACAGCTAGTTAAATAATGGTTACCGTATAATTGTGCATAAAATGGACCCTGACGAACTGGGTATGTAGCACGAGATAAAGGAAAAACTCGGGAAACACAATCAGAAGAATCGCTGTATCTACTAAAATATGACGTAATAAAGCCATTTACACGAGCGAGAGTTATATATTTAATTGTTACATGATCACAATGGTCAAGACACTGTCGCACTGAGTGATTGACATGGAACTGCTTCCTTACATGGACATGCTTCCTTACACAGAACTACTTCCCTACACGGAACTACTTCCTTAACGGAACTACTTCCTTACATCTTGTTCTGTATACAGTGTACCTCACAAATCAGCCGAAACTCACTTTCTCTAAAATTATATCGTCGAAATTATACCGGAAGAAACATAAAGGCTGTAAAGCAATTGAGAGGCCAGCAAAAATCCTTTGTTTTCATTACTCCATGGATCGCGACACACTGCGGTGTTCATTACAGGATAAAGCTGTGATTTTTTACTTCTAAATTAGATAAATGGAAAAAATCTGCTTTATAATTTTCTTCCAGTGAAGATTTATTTTAAAGAAATTTACCAGCAAGTAATTCAAAAATAGGGCCTCAGACAGACATTACACTATGTATTCTGGGTTACAGATTTACCGGTACAGTAGTGTCAAACTGCAAATAGAAATCACATGTATGCTAGCAGAACTTGTTACATATACATGTACAGTGCTCATCTATACCAGATATAGATATTACATACACGTACAGTCAAACCTGTTTTAAGCAGCCAGCCAAGGGAATCACATGAAGTGGCTGCTAAGCACAGATGGCTGTTTAAGAGGTAAAATGTAAATAAACTGGCTGCTTAATAAAGGTGACCACTGACACAGGTTTGAGTGTATATATAATCTATTGGTTATTTGTTTATTGGATTCAACGTAGCGCCAACAGCAACAGTCATATTGCAAAATATCCAGCTGTTATATAAATGTTCTCCAACCAGAACCAGTTCCCTCTGTCTGAATTTTTGTCTGCGCCACTTCTGTCGGCAATTGAAAAAAACTGGAGCCAACTACGAGCTATATTGTTCACAGATATATATTTCAAGCCATGTATTTGACAATATATGTGCACTTCCCCCCCCCGACAATTCACAAAATTTAGCACCAGTATTTGTTGCAATTCACATCATTGGCGACCGACAGCAGGAACCCTGCAGAACCATCAATAACTTTAACAGACAAATAAGTTAGCCACCAGTCTGCGACGGAAGTCACTAACCCAAAGCCATCGACTAGAAAACATGCACGCGCTAATAAATAGTGGACATGTAGTGGATACATTCCCGGGCAAGTGTTGGGTGGATACATTCCCGGTCAAGTTTTGGGTTGATATATTCCCGGGCAAGTGTTGGGTTGATATATTCCCGGGCAAGTGTTGGGTGGATACATTCCCGGGCGAGTGTTGGGTGGATACATTCCCATGCAAATGTTGGGTGGATACATTCCCGGGCAAGTGTTGGGTGGATACATTCCCGGGCAAGTGTTGGGTGGATACATTCCCGGGCAAGTGTTGGGTGGATACATTCCCGGGCAAGTGTTGGGTGGATACATTCCCGGCAAGTGTTGGGTGGATACATTCCCAGGCAAGTGTTGGGTGGATACATTCCCGGGCAAGTGTTGGGTGGATACATTCCCTGGTGAGTGTTGGGTGGATACATTCCCGGGCAAGTGTTGGGTGGATACATTCCCGGGCAAGTGTTGGATGGATACATTCCCGGGCAAGTGTTGGGTGGATACATTCCCGGGCAAGTGTTGGGTGGATACATTCCCGGGCAAGTGTTGGGTGGAAACATTCCCGGGCGAGTGTTGGGTGCATACATTCCCAGACAAGTGTTGGGTGCATACATTCCCGGGCGAGTGTTGGGTGGATACATTCCCGGGTGGATACATTCCCGGGTGGATACATTCCCAGACAAGTGTTGGGTGCATACATTCCCGGGCGAGTGTTGGGTGGATACATTCCCGGGTGGATACATTCCCGGGTGGATACATTCCCAGACAAGTGTTGGGTGCATACATTCCCGAGCAAGTGTTGGGTGCATACATTCCCGGGCAAGTGTTGGGTGCATACATTCCCTGGCGAGTGTTGGGTGGATACATTCCCGGGCAAATGTTGGGTGGATACATTCCCGGGCAAGTGTTGGGTGGAAACATTCCCGGGCGAGTGTTACGTGGATACATTCCCATGTGATGTCATTACATTAAAGTCCCGTTTCATGCTGGCTGAGGTGGTTGTACCGATCCTGGTAAAATTGAGACGAGACAATAATTGATTTACTCACGACTTCAAGCAAGCATGAGCAAATTAAATTTATATTGACCAAATGAAGCTGACCATTAGCATTATAGCAAGAGAAAATAAACCGGGCATAAAAAATATTAACCGGTGTCTGTAAACTGTGTTAATAATTGATGGAAGTATTTGTTTGTAAATATAGAATTAAACATTTGGAACAGGCACAATTTGTATAGCAAATTCATATAACAAGGAAGTTTGGCACACACGTGAATACTTTGCTTATATTATTATTACTTGCGAAATTAACGAACACCAGCAGATGCCGAAAAATTGTGCTACCGAGTCCAAATAATAAAGCCGACAAAATCGACACTTATCCGAGAAATTGTCTAAGACTATTTTTTCCAGTAACCGACACTTATCCGAGAAATTGTCTAGACTATTTTTTCCAGTAACCTGGCAATCAACGTAGGAATTTGTCAGAATTATGTTCCATCTGTCAATCAAATATAAAGTACACCTTTGTTACACGAGTGTGTAGTTATATGAAAAATTTAACTCTAACCCACAATTTTTGGCCTCGGTTTTGAGCTGCACTCATTGGCCGAACTGGTTCTTACTTGCGGCTGAAATCTATCCGTTTTGCAAAAATGAGCAGGATTTGTTGTTTTGAACGTGAATAATAATGAAATCTGGAATCCATTGCTGTGCCTTAATTTTGCATGTGATAATAAGTGCATTTCAGCTATATCTGGTCTTGTATATGGTATAATGTGTATTACACTCTGACATGAAAATATTAACCAAAACACATTTATTCTCTTCATTTCGTTTTTTATGATATAATCAAAATAATATTACGGCAAGATAAAATTGACATTTTTCATCTGCGAGATGCGCATACAGTCAAACTTGTGTTACTGGCCACCTCTACTAAGCATAAGCAGACAACCTGCAGTAAGCAGCCAGTTTTCAGATTCCCAATATGTTTTTATTATGCATTTGACCTCTATTAAGCCTCCACCTGGGCTAAGCAGTCAGTATCTGTGATTACCTTGGCTGGCTGTTTAAGACAGGTTTCATTGTATGATTATTATTATTTCCCCAATGCACTGCTGCAGGTTTTGATATACAATCCAGAGAAAGCTAAATTACCAATATAGAGACCCAGTTTCTCATTCACTTTCAGCCAATATAACTTTCAAGTCGATGTCTTGCTTGGAAAGTAGTTGGATAAAATTAACTTTTAATAATTAAAGACCATAGTCAGTAATTTCTTTCCTTAATTAATATACTAGATAATGTTTCCCTTCACAAACTGGGGGGGGGGGGAGTAGGTTAATTTGCTGGAAGGCCACAGATTTGTCAGTTGACGCGCGTCAAAGTCTAAGGTCCCCATCAGGGGTTTGACTAATAGGAAGATAGATAAATAGATTTCCCATTCGGCCACAAAATTATAGAGACATGTAAAAACAATGTTTGGCCCGATACATGTATGTTGGAAACATGTTTCAGTACAATATTTGCTGTTGCCATGCCAACAGCAGCGAGTGATTGTGTGTAGAGCCGTATATAGAGCATATTAATACACATTTTCAAGATTCTTACATGTATGTAAATACGTGTTTCACGATTCTTAAATAATGATAAATATGTGTTTCACGATTCTTACATATATATGTGTTTCACGATTCTTACATATATATGTGTTTCACGATTCTTACATATATATGTGTTTCACGATTCTTACATATATATGTGTTTCACGATTCTTACATATATATATATGTGTTTCATGATTCTCACATAAATGTGTTTCACGATTCTTACATATATATGTGTTTCATGATTCTTACATATATATGTGTTTCACGATTCTTACATATATATGTGTTTCACGATTCTTACATATATATATATATGTGTTTCATGATTCTCACATAAATGTGTTTCACGATTCTTACATATATATGTGTTTCATGATTCTTACATATATATGTGTTTCACAATTCTTACATATATATGTGTTTCATGATTCTTACATATATATGTGTTTCACAATTCTTACATATATATGTGTTTCACGATTCTCACATATATATGTGTTTCACGATTCTTACACATATATATGTGTTTCACGATTCTTACACATATATGTGTTTCACGATTCTTACACATATATGTGTTTCACGATTCTTACACATATATGTGTTTCACGATTCTCACATAAATGTGTTTCACGATTCTCACATATATATGTGTTTCACGATTCTCACATATATATGTGTTTCACGATTCTCACATATATATGTGTTTCACGATTCTTACACATATATGTGTTTCATGATTCTTACATATATATGTGTTTCATGATTCTTACATATATATGTGTTTCATGATTCTTACATATATATGTGTTTCATGATTCTTACATATATATGTGTTTCATGATTCTTACATATATATGTGTTTCATGATTCTCACATATATATGTGTTTCATGATTCTCACATATATATGTGTTTCACGATTCTTACACATATATGTGTTCCACGATTCTCACATAAATGTGTTTCACAATTCTTACATATATATGTGTTTCACGATTCTCACATATATATGTGTTTCACGATTCTTACATATATATGTGTTTCATGATTCTTACATATATATGTGTTTCATGATTCTTACATATATGTGTTTCATGATTCTTACATATATATGTGTTTCACGATTCTTACATATATATGTGTTTCACGATTCTTACATATATATGTGTTTCACGATTCTTACACATATATGTGTTTCACGATTCTTACATATATATGTGTTTCATGATTCTTACATATATATGTGTTTCACGATTCTTACATATATATGTGTTTCATGATTCTTACATATATGTGTTTCATGATTCTTACATATATATGTGTTTCACGATTCTTACATATATGTGTTTCATGATTCTTACATATATATGTGTTTCACGATTCTTACATATATATGTGTTTCATGATTCTTACATATATATGTGTTTCACGATTCTTACATATATATGTGTTTCACGATTCTTACAAATATGTGTTTCACGATTCTTACAAATATGTGTTTCACGATTCTCACATAAATACAAGTTTCATTTACTTCGAGTGGCTGGAAAATAAAATTTAACGATAGTGGACAGCCAGGAGGCTGACCATTAAGCCTGTATGTAATCTATGAAGTGTATCCTACATTTAACACATACCTCCAATGGTGCTTAGTTTCAGTACACGCATTAGGGAAGAAAATGTCCGACAAAAGCAAATACTGAAAATCACTGTTATGTTAATGTTTGTAAACCATTATTTACTGGTAAACATATGCAGGGACAAGATGGCGTTGTGTATTTTAAATACAGAAACATTCATAACACAGACAATAAAAACATTCACACCTCCAATCAAAACAATTAAATTGCTTTGTTTCCTCGTTATAAAAACACTGAATACGTACCATTCTCTGGCATACCACAATAACACTATAGAAACGGCCAATACGGCAATAAATTGAAAGACAAAATCGTAAGTTAAATGCAATTGTTGCCTTGATTCACAATGGTTTCTCAGAGGTAACTTTATAACAAGTAACCGACCACGAGTATTTGTATAAATGTAACAACCGTAATTATTTGGTCATACCAACTTGTTTCTTTGCTTACTGACCTCTCCCAGGTAGACTGACCAATCACCAAATAGACTGACCAATCACCAAATAGATTGACCAATTATTGGTAGACTAACCAATCACCAAATAGACTGACCAATCACCAAATAGACTGACCATTCACCAAATAAACTGATCAATTATTGGTAGACTGACCAATCGCCAAATAGACTGACCATTCACCAAATAAACTGATCAATTATTGGTAGACTGACCAATCACCAAATAGACTGACCAATCACCAAATAGATTGACCAATTATTGGTAGACTGACCAATCGCCAAATGGACTGACCAATCACCAAATAAACTGACCAATTATTGGTAGACTGACCAATCACCAAATAAACTGACCGATTATTGGTAGACTGACCAATCACCAAATAAACTGACCAATTATTGGTAGACTGACCAATCACAAAATAAACTGACCGATTATTAGTA
Organism: Archivesica marissinica; assembly: GCA_014843695.1. NCBI lineage: Eukaryota > Metazoa > Mollusca > Bivalvia > Venerida > Vesicomyidae > Archivesica > Archivesica marissinica. Next base: position 24,517,965 of record CM026402.1, on the reverse strand, counting down.
TATTGACCAATCCCAAAATAGACTGACCAATAATTGAGGAAGTAACATTTTAATAACCAGGATTGTATCGATTTTACAATACATGATTGGTAATTATGACGCCATACCTACTGTAACCAACAGTAACTACTTGGACTTAATACAATAAATTATTGCTAAATAAATAAAGCATAGATTCTAGATATGGTTGATCAATCACATACTGTAGGTTTATACAAATTTATTTTAGCTCGATTGCGAAACAAGTTCTTTTAACTTATATTGATCACTTTCGAGACCTCATTCCTGATGAGTCCATCGCCACAAGGGAGAGAGAAGAGGCAATGTGGAATTTAAATGCCTTGCCTAAGGGCACAATCGTAACGGCTCCAGCGGGACTCAAACTCCGGACCTTTCGCAGCTGAAGTGAACGCACATCCACTGCGCTATCACGACCTCCACATAGGTAGGTCCGTTTGTATTCGCAAATATTCTAATTTCGAGTCGATTTCACGATTATTCCATATTATATATGAATTCTTAACCTGCGAAAACAAACATTGGATACCATCTTCGTGTATGTATGGCCCACAAACAGAACCGGATATTTATGAAAACATGGATGTTGTAAATTCATACTGAACTACAACATATGCTATACACGTCGCATCATGAAAATATCCAATAGATCCCATCATCCCATGCTAATGCTAGCAAAATGGCGATGCCGTCGGATCTATTGTTTTAAATATGTCTTTGAGATTTTTGTCTGAACCTTGAGCCTCGTCCATTCTGGGCGGTGGCATGATTTGCAACGAGTCCAAAATATCACGAGTTGTTGGGTCGGGACTCACACTTGGTAATGTTTCACTCTTAGTTAAACTGACTGAAGTTTGTGATTGAGTTTGCACTGGTTGTTTAACGGGTCGAGGTCTATTGTAGCTGTTATACCCAGAACCTTCAGATGTCTGTGACGTTTCACCGCTCAATGGTGAACTGTATTCTGTGCTAGACTTTCGCTGTCCCGAAAAACGTTTAACAAGTGTATCGGGTGATGTACTTGTTTCAGGAATACGTTTCCGTTTAAAACGGGGATCATTTCTATAGTCTAACTTTGGTTTTGGCATATCACAAGCTGCCTCTCGTTCGGCTATAGTCCCAGGCTGACTAGTTTGTCTCTGAACTGAATAGTTTGGGTCAGAGTCTGTAACTTTTGCAAGCCGGGGGTCTGGAGATGGACTAAAACCCAAACCTAAGTCGAGGGGTAAACTTGGTAAATTTTCTAACTTTGTAATTTTTGGTTCATTAGAAGATTGCCTATTTAACATTCCCAGGTCTATTGGCGGCGTGGAGTCACGTGACCCTGGCTGAGAATCGCGACTGTTCTGCCTTGCTAGTCGAGGGTCTAACGGTCCAACTGCACTACCGGTATTCATAACACCAGCATTGTTTGAATTTGAATCTTGTCGTGAGAATCTAGGATCCGTTGGTCTAGGCGATACATTTGGCATTCCCATACCAGGATTAGATGTCATTCTCTGAACACGTGGATCTTGCGGTTTTACTCCATGGTCAATCCCAGGCTTTACACGTGGATCTACAGGTCTTTGCACTGGTAAATCCGATTTGAGATTCTGATCAGCGTTTTCTTGTTTACTACCTTTTCTTGGGTCAACAAAAGGTGCCAATTCTGGTCTTGGTACAACAATTTGAGTTTCTTTAAATACTCTAGGATCTAACAAAACTGGAAGTTTATGTTCACTCGTACTTTTCTGCAGTGTACTTTTCACAGCCACGATAGTTTTTGAATGATCTATCACTTTTCCACTTTCTAATTCCTGTAATTTCAACATTTTCTGAACTCTCGGATCCGTTTTGTATCTCGCGTCATTCAAGTCAACATTGTCCGGTATTCTTTGTTTCACGTACATCACACGGCACAACCTCCACGGACAGTCACCATCTCGGGAATATATCATCGCAGGTTCTCGCTGTGGTACCACAGGCTTGGACATGCTCGTCTGCCTACGTGGGTCACTTGGTCTGAAATACGACATCGTTATGCTTAGTTTATACAAATTATTTTAGATCGATTGCGTACCAAGTGTTCGATTAGATTATTCGCTCTTGCGGCCTCATTCCTGATGGAATCCATTGCCAAGGAGAGAGAAGAGGCAATATGGAATTTATAGCGACTTGCCTAAGAGCACAATCGTTATATGTTATATTTTATATGTTATATTTCGGGTTTTACGCCCGACCATTTTGGGCTATATCGCCAGCAGGCAGTTTACCGAACAACACCTTTCCTGGGTAGGCTCCAGCGGTTAACCAGTACTTGGGTGCACCAACCTCCGTAAGAAACTGCCAACTTTTTCATATAAATGAGACACGGCCTGAGCGGGGCTCGAACCCGTGACCATCAGTGATGAACTAATGATAGGTTACAGTAGTATACAAGTCAGCGACCTTAACCACTCGACCACGGAGGCGGACGGGCACAATCGTAACAGATACAGCTGTTCATTATTAATGGTAGGAGTAAATGTACTTCCTTAATACTTTCCAGACTTACTTTACCTCTTCCACAACTGGTTGTGATAATTTGATAAAGCATGTATGTTCATGGTTCAAGATTTGACTGTTGTTAAAACTAATTAATAAAGGCTGACAAGTTGTCATGTGACCACAGCTGTCGATACAGCTTTACACCCAAAAACAAACAGATATCAATAGAAATGTTTCTAATATTCCTTAAATGTCTAAAATGCCATATGTACCTGTTGGGGGGTGCTGTAGGATTAGAACTCTTAATAGCGTTAATCATTTGCATCACATTTATCGATGACGATGACGACGACGATGTCAAGCTGCCCGGTATACTCTCCATGGACTTTGTCTCCGGCTGAAAGATCAATCACACATGATTGGCATTGTGTAGAATTTAATGGTATATGTTATGTATGAAGGTATATTTATACATCGGCAACGTATTATAATTTAGACGATTCTGCAAACTGGAAAAAAAACTGTCAATTACATTGATTATTACCCATCACCCGTCATACGTAATATATATCCTCGTGTGACTCGAACCGTCTCGAGAAAAGTGGAATAAACTTGTTAAATATACAACTAAACTATGCATACTATATTCTGATCTTGTATTTAATTTATACAAATTTATTTTAGCTCGATTGATAAACAGGTTTTTTACAACGTTAGATTAATCGCTCTCGAGACCCAATTCCTGATGGAATCCATCGCCATGAGGGAGAGAGAAGAGGCAATGTGGAATTTAAGTGCCATGCCTAAGGTTACAATCTTAACGAATAAAGTTGGACCGTTTACATTTAGAAGTGAACGCGCTACCACTGTTACAAGCTTCCACTTCTTTTACTTACCTGATGAAAGGGCCAGGACTTAGTAATTTCTATTACGCAGATATGTTTCGGATCACAGTCTAGTGTTTGTCAGAGAATTATTTATCAAAGATAGCTGCTATACAGAAGCATCACAATCACTGAAAACTTGTTAGACCTTGGTTCGTTTTGGTCGCGAAATTAGGTGACATATTTTTTATGGAGTGAACATAAGCTAAAACACAATAAATCTTAAATAGGTGAAAGAATACCATAAATATTGACCCAATGAACAACCATGTAACGTATGGTCATAAAGCGTTAATCATAGTCGATATTGCTGTATTGGTCGGGATCTTTATTAATGAACAATACATTTTAAAACTGAAACGTCCGTTTCAAAGCTTCGAATTTGGACGAATAATTAATTTAATTAAACGGAAGCATATTGATATAGTGCTTTCATTAGTATCAACTTTGAAATGTATTTAAATTTGGCCAATATGTGAGCCAATGTATACGCCCCCCGTATGTGAGCCAATGTATATGCCCCGTATGTGAGCCAATGTATATGCCCCGTATGTGAGCCAATGTATATGCCCCGTATGTGAGCCAATGTATAGGCCCCGTATGTGAGCTAATGTATACGCCCCATATGTGAGGCAATGTATTTACCTGATTAAGTGAGGTGTTGACATTGAAGTTATCCGGCCTTCCATCATCATCCTCATCACTCGAATACCACTTATCATCGTCCACTGCAACAAAGAGACACACATAGAGGTATTGTCATCTTATTGGATGTTGAACTGCATCATTACTTGATGGAAGAATGAAGAAGCATATGAGGGCATAGTTTCAGTCGTTATACCCCATGCAAAATTTGCCATACCCGACATGTTTCATGTCTCGCCTCTGAATAGTCTCATTTGGAACAAAATCACTCTACTCAAAGACATTACCGTTTAATTTCGATGTGATTTTATTTGTTATGCCGCCATCTTGTTTTCATGTAAGTTTCGAAGAATGTTTTCTTGAAAAATTGTTCGGTAAAATAGAAAAATGTAAATGGACTATCGATAAAATAACACATAAATATTTCATCTCGGTGAGTGCGACGGTGGATATTCCTCGGGGTGACAATATCCACTGTCGCACTCACCCATGATGAAATATCGATATAATAGCACATTCATACGGGCACATTGATTGGACATCATGAAAATTCATAAATTTGAAGCAATAAACAGTAATCATCAAGACTGTCAATGGAAAATTATCATAAAAATAGAGGAACGTTTGTCATTTATTCAATATAATTAGTAAGTCCTTTAAAAAAAAAAGGAGGATATTTGAGTTTCCCAGCAGTCAATTACTGATTCTAATCAGCATGGCCCTTACTTTTCATCGTTTGCGTCTCCTCTTGTTTTTCCGACTGTTGATTTTGGTCTGCCGATTTCTGCATCTTCATTTTCATAGTGTGCTGTTTGATTCGCATGAACATTTCGCGCTGCTTGGGTGGCAGGTGACTCGGGATACCCATATCGTCGTCCATATTTGGTTCAACACCGTCTTCATCCCAGTCCTGTTGTGGCGTATGATCACCTGAAAAAATGGAGCAACGTTCCAGTTACAAAAAAAACAAATTTAACTGTCACATTTATTATCAGGGGGGGGGGGTGTGGGGGGTAAATGATGTATCCTACATACCCTACTTGCACAATGGACTAAATAATGTTATGTAAACTTATGATAAGCTGCACCCTCAATTTTAATTGGGACTGCTAAAGTGGAATTTACCCAAATTGCCATTTGCTATGAGGAGGGGTGGTGGTGTGGGGGTAAATGACGTATCCTACATACCCTACTTGCACAATGGACTAAATAATGTTATAAGCTGCACCCTCAATTTTAATTGGGACTGCATAAGTGGTATCTACCCAAATCGCCATTTGCTACGAGGAGGGGGGGGGTGGAGGTAAATGACGTATCCTACATACCCTACTTGCACAATGGACTAAATAATGTTATAAGCTGCACCCTCGATTTTATTCCCAATTATGGGACTGCTAAACTGGACACTACCAAAATCACCATTTGTCAACAGTAATGCATGCAATCGAAGTGTTATGTTATATTTTATGTTATATTTCGGGTTTTACGCCTGCATCAGCACCATTTTGGGCTATATCGCCGGCGGGCAGTTTACTTAACAACACCTTTCCTGGGCAGGCTCCAGCGGTTAACCAGTACTTGGGTGCACCAACCTCCGTAAGAAACTGCCAACTTTTTCATATAAATGAGACACGGCCTGAGCGGGGCTCGAACCCGTGACCATCAGTGATGATAGGTTACAGTGGTATACAAGTCAGCGACCTTAACCACTCGACCACGGAGGCGGACGCAATCGAAGTGTACAGATAACATACAGTGTATTAATGTCAGTGTATTAACACAACTGAAAGTTTGATCAATAGATGAGCATACTGGTTGTTCTAAATGTCCGCAATTACTGAAGATGATGATGATATTGTACAGATGCATTAGTACATAATGAAATCAAATTCCGAAAACCGAGTGTTCAAAGAAAACTTAGTGTCGCGAAGAATAAAGTTTAAAATTTACATATTTTAGACTTGCGAAACAAGCTTTATAATTTATATATATTTAATTAATCCTTCTTGTTGGCTCGGGTGAAAGCATATATGCGGTCCATTGTGTGGGAATAAACATGAATACCCGAAGAAAACCCATCTGTCCGATCTGGCGACCACAGTACTATCTCACACAAGTCCATAATACAGGGCAGTACTACACAAGTCAGTGTATTAACACAACTGAAAGTTTGATCAATAGAAGTCGTGGAAGTCGTGATAGTGTATTCAAATTTATTTTAGCTCGATTGTGAAACAAGTTCTTACAACTTATATTAATCACTCTCGAAACCTCATTCCTGATAGAATCCATCGCCACAAGGGAGAGAGAAGAGGCAACTTAGAATTTAAATGCCTAAGGGCACAATCATAACGGCTCCAGTGGGGCTCGAAATCTGGACCTTTCGCACCTGAAGCGATAATTGTTTATACAAAATACTGGTGTACATATGTTCTAGATTTACCGTGGTTATTAATGATCTCCTCATGCCTCATGTCAACATCTCGACGGAAATCTTCCTCAACAAACTGACCATGTCCTTCCCCTTGACCTAATCTCATATCGGCATCGGGCATCCCCTGTTCGCCTCTGTTTAATCGCGGATCATTCTGTGAGCCCGACTGGCGTGGATCTCGTACATTTCCTCCTCCCGACATTTGGCCGATATTAGGATTGGTTAGATTGTTCTGTTGAATTTGCTGCTGTTGATCCGCATCGTCGCTGTGAAGCATTGACCCGTGACCTTGATTCATCATCATTGGTTGACTGTGACCCATTCCCATCATTCCATGTTGTTGTTGGTTATCTCCCATCAATCCCTCCTGCCCTGGGCTCATCATTGCTCCGCCGGTGCCCATATTTGGAGGCGGTGTTAGCATGTTCGGTCCATCCATATTTGACCCAGGTCCTATCATATTAGGACCCATAAATCTGGGATCTCCGGGCATGCCACTAGACATGGTGGTATTAGGCCCCTGAGGTCCTGGACCTCTATATTGTTGAAGCATTGGTGCTGCCCGAAGAATGGCTCCTACTAAAGCTGCTGCCTGACTCATCGGTTGACCCATTGGTGGCCCTTGCATACCTGGGCCTGGCATTGCAGGTCCCGACATCATCGGTGCAGGGCCTGGTCCCATCAAACCTGGACCACTGACCATAGGAGGAGGACCTTGCATGCCCATAGGAGGACCATCCATCCCAGGCCCTGGTGGACCCATAAATGGTGGACGTTGTGGTGGCGGTCCTTGATTAGGTCCGTTAAATCTCATGTTAGGGCCCACAGGACCGGTCTGCGGTGACATGCTAGGGTCTGATAAGCTGCCTTGTGGTCTGAAAGACAGAGTCAGAGATATAAATATTGAGAATTCATTACAAGGATTGATGTGTTACGAACATACGATACATTTCCAATATTTATGCAACATTGGCGTTAGTAATATATACTGATGCAGACTGTTCTACTCGTGTGAACAAAGTCCTTTTCTGCTGACAAATGCATTAATTATCATGATTTACTCTCAAGTAGAATTTATACCGTATTATATGTATAGGATATAAGCCGAAAACGATCCAATATGTAAAATATTGGACTGTTTGAGGTTCCGAAGACAGTACCAATATTTTACATATTGGATCCGTTTGAGGTTTATATCTTACTTAACACACACATATATAACAAGATCCTATTAATTAAAATTGTTAATTTCGTACATGTACGCGTAGGATTTAATATAATACTCTGGCCTTTTGACAACAGTCCAATATTAATAATAATGGACTGCAAGTACAAAGGTATGACGTCACGACAGTGTTATAAATACAGATGCAGACTTTGCTCTTCTGATGTGAACAAAGCCCTTTTCTGCTGACAAATACATCACGCATGCATTATGATCATGATTTACGCTCGGGGAGAATTTATACCCGTGTTATTTTCCTACACATACCTCATATTTGGTGGTAGCTTGCCCGGACTTTCTCCTGGCCGGTGGGTCTCGATGTCGAAGATTGAAGGAATACTCTTCATATTCTCTAGCTTCCTTTGAATTTCCTGCTCACTCATTGAAGGCTGGTCTCCTGTTATGATAATTGAAATCAATGGCATTTAAGACACAGTTCAAATCCGTATCGTCATGGTGATGATACAACAATTCTCTTTAGCATAATACAATTTATAGCTGCAAATATGGGTAACTCTTGATTGAATGTGTCCCAATCTGATAATGATTTAGAAATTACCCCAAACTTAGTTTAATAGTTTAGTCTGATATTTTATTGCATTCATTCTATATATACAATGTATAGAACAAAACAAATGAACACACTTGTATAATTATGCATAGTATATACGAATTATGTCATTATTGTGCACAAGAATTGTCAATACCCCAAACATAACGATAGATCGTTCCACTACGAAGATTCTGAACAGTAAATATTTGATCAAAATGCAATTCATTTTTCTTATATAAACAAATTATCTTTAGACATTAGCCATGTAGTTACGAGAGCTTTCAACAGCTTTGTTATTGGAAGTTGTGTAATTATGCATATGAGAATTGTGCAATGGCCCAGCTGTAGCCGTTATGGGTCAAGCCCTTAGGCAAGGCATTTGAAATCCACATTGTCTTCTCTCTCCCTCGTGCTGATGAATTCCATCAGGAATGAGGTCTCAAGAGTAATTAATATATAAGTTATAGGAACTTGTTTTGCAATCAAGCTAAAATAAATTTGCATAAACTAACTATTGTTCATTAAGGTCAGATTCTAGGATAACAAGAGGTCATTTACTCATTACACTGCATGGCGTAGCCTAGAGGGTGATATGATAGTCTCCTCATGCTACATCACTTCTCACTATTTTGAGCTGCATGAGAATTTATTTCATCTAGAATATACATATAATACTAGAGTGATTCAATATACTTCCGCCTTGTGTTTTTTTTGGGGGGGTTTCAAGTCGCACAAACAGCTTAGGTCATATGGCGACTCTTCAGCTATTACTGGTGGAGGAAGACCATGTGTGTCCGAGCACCCAGGTAGAACCACCGACCTTCCGCAAGTCAGCTTCCTCACTTGAAAGAATTCAACACTGCAGTGGGATTCTAATCTGCAGCACTGAGGGGCAAGTGATTTGAAGTCAATGCCCTTAACCCTTTCAACACCACAGACCTCTAAATAGGCTTACAAAAAGTGTAGATCCAGATGAGCCGGCTCATGATGAGCCGTCTCATCAGGATCTGCACTTTTTGCCAGTAATATTACTATTTTTAGACAAAATTACCCATTTTGATAAATGAACTTATCCAAATGTAATATTCTTATTAATTTATTGGTGTAAAAATATCATGCACCAGTCCATGTCAGTTACTTGGGGTTGAATGGGTTAACCGTGTATACCGTAAACATCTCCCTAATTGGAAGATGTAGACCAATCTATGTTCCGATACTATATTATTGCACATACCAAGTAATCCTTTCTTTTTGTGTTTTCGTTCACCAAAATCTTCTTCCCAGTCTTCCCTTTCTTTTAGAAGCTGAAAGTAAATCAGATTACACAATGCAAGTAAACTTACAATTCCAGGTAATAAAGTAAATCAGATTACACAATGCAAGTAATTACAATTCCAGTAAATCAGATTACACAATGCAAGTAAACTTACAATTCCAGGTAATAAAGTAAATCAGATTACACAATGCAAGTAAATTTACAATTCCAGGTAATAAAGTAAATCAGATTACACAATGCAAGTATATTTACAATTCCAGTAAATCAGATTACACAATGCAAGTAAACTTACAATTCCAGGAAATAAAGTAAATCAGATTACACAATGCAAGTATATTTACAATTCCAGGTAATAAAGTAAATCAGATTACACAATGCAAGTATATTTACAATTCCAGTAAATCAGATTACACAATGCAAGTAAACTTACAATTCCAGGAAATAAAGTAAATCAGAGTAAACAATGCAAGTATATTTACAATTCCAGGAAATCAGATTACACAATGCAAGTAAACTTACAATTCCAGGTAATAAAGTAAATCAGATTACACAATGCAAGTATATTTACAATTCCAGTAAATCAGATTACACAATGCAAGTAAACTTACAATTCCAGGAAATAAAGTAAATCAGATTACACAATGCAAGTATATTTACAATTCCAGGAAATAAAGTAAATCAGATTACACAATGCAAGTAAACTTACAATTCCAGGAAATAAAGTAAATCAGATTACACAATGCAAGTATATTTACAATTCCAGGAAATAAAGTAAATCAGATTACACAATGCAAGTAAACTTACAATTCCAGGAAATAAAGTAAATCAGATTACACAATGCAAGTATATTTACAATTCCAGGAAATAAAGTAAATCAGATTACACAATGCAAGTAAACTTACAATTCCAGGAAATAAAGTAAATCAGATTACACAATGCAAGTATATTTACAATTCCAGGAAATAAAGTAAATCAGATTACACAATGCAAGTAAACTTACAATTCCAGGAAATAAAGTAAATCAGATTACACAATGCAAGTATATTTACAATTCCAGGAAATAAAGTAAATCAGATTACACAATGCAAGTAAACTTACAATTCCAGGAAATAAAGTAAATCAGATTACACAATGCAAGTATATTTACAATTCCAGGAAATAAAGTAAATCAGATTACACAATGCAAGTATATTTACAATTCATGTGGCGGAGGAACATCTCAGATGCTGTTCGAGCCCTATTTAGTGGCGGAGCAACATCTCAGGTGCCGTTCGAGCCCTTTTTAGTGGCGGAGGAACACCTCAGGTGCCATTCGAGCCCTATTTAGGCGCCATCAAGCACCCAGTCAGAACCACCGATCTCCCACTAGCGGGCAGGATAGACGTCCTCAGTTGAACAAATATGACCCCAGTAAGGCTCAAAATGTAAATGAGTGCAGTGCCAATGGAGGCCACCAGTTCAACTTCGGCCTCGGACTCGGTGCTCACTGTATACCTACATTTTGCAGTGCTATATCAGTCTCTTCTGTCAAAGGTGCGTGAGAGAATTTACAGTTGTCTCCCTGGTAACACGTAGATCCCGAGTGGAAATATTTACAAGGAAAATCCTGTGAAAACTGTTAAGGAGAAACGCATACAAAATTCGTTAGCACCAAATTAATCGGGAGAAATGTCGTTGGTAACTTTGTCGTAAACAGTTTTGTTATTGTTGTTTGTTCTTTTTGTGAGCATTTTATTTACAAGACATCCAAAAGACTTAATTCTTAGAACATAGAGGACATAGAAAACGCACACTTTGGATAAGTGTGTTTTTACATGAAAAACATTAACGTTATAAATACATAGTTTTAAACATTTTGGAATATTTTTAGTTGTTCAGTTTGTGCTTTGTAATAAAATGTGATATATCTTTGATGGAATCAATCCTTCGTATTTCGTTTTCATGTAATAATAATCATATAAGCGTCCGTCTGTATGCATTACTTGAATGTTCTGTGGATGATTAGGACGTGTGTCTATTGTCTTTTATTTACATGTATATTTCAATAACATTTATTCCTATTTTAAAGCGACATTACATTGCAAAAAGCAAAATAAACGCATTTTTTCACGTATAAATGCATAGCTACTACACATTCAAACACTAACATTGAATCAATAAACAGTGTTTTTGTGGTATACAAACTTACAAAAGTGAAAATTATGATTTCACACAACGGTCATCCACGCTCCTGAATTGACGTTTGTTTGTCATTGGAGTCAATACTAAACACGCGATACTTTCGATTAAAGATAATTTAACTAAGATTAGTCTACAAATAAATATGCATAGGCACAGATGTGAGATGTCACGGTAAATATGTACCATACCTCGTGTTATTCAGGATTACGCATGAATGTCGACCCTATTTACATTATTTTATTATGTCAACAAACCACGTATAAGACGTTTGAGGCAAATATTTACCATATAATAGCAGACATTTGCATTTTCATTGATGTAGTGTTGCTTTAAATAAATAAAGACCTTTCAAAAAAATTACTTTTTTGTAAAATTACTTCCCTTTATTAGTAATTATTTACTAGATCATTATATGACGTAACAAGATCATTAAACAACATAACAGCAGTTCACTAAAGAAAGCACTGAGATGAATTTGTATTTTAATTCCATATCTTAGAATAAATAAACAAACTCTCGACGTAGATCACTGAATGTTATTCAATGTTTAACCCATGCTTGACTTCATCACAAATACAAAACAACATGTAAATATGCACACACGGTAATGTAAAGGATATCATGCATAAAGATGCATCCCTCCTTCCGACAGTACGACTGGAGGTGGTATTTACACAACTCATACCTCTTCTGTGGCTGGTAGTCATGGTTAAATGGACAGTCCGGGCCCTGAAAACACGTGAAACCCTCATGATTCACATATAAATGTTCAACAGAATACATAAATGTTCAAACACAAGTTATACCTGTGTACAGATGTTTCTCTTCTTTTCAAATATGCCTTAACCCTTTCCCTCATAGAAGTACCTCTTGACGCCATTACCAATACGACATACATTAACCCTTTCCCTCATAGAAGCACCTCTTGACGCCATTACCAATACGACATACATTAACCCTTTCCCTCATAGAAGCACCTCTTGACGCCATTACCAATACGACATACATTGACAATGTAGTAGCCAAACCAATGTTCATAATAAAGGCTTTAATCCCATGTAGTCCCAGTAATATCTATGGAGGTGGGATAGATATGGCGACTACTTATCCACTGCATGGTAGCTAAATGGTTGTCGTTTGTATGGATATATAATAGTATATTAACCTAAATCTCTATGAAGGAAAGGGTTAACAACATATTTAGCCAACTTTTCTGGACTGCCTTTGGATGAGAAATTATTCCAATTAAGTTTTTCTCGATCAGAGTGATTAACAAACTCTATACAATTAAATGTATCATTAAACGCATAGATTCTAATGGTAATATAAAAAGAACAATTTATGAGGAAATGTGTTTCATCTTCAACATCTGAGAGTTGCAAAGTTTACAAATTCTTTGTTCAGGAGATTCCATAATGTATCTGCCTGTCTCAATTCCCAAGTGGAAGTATACCAGAAACGGAATTAAGCAAACAACGCCCTTTCATTCCTTTTGAATATATATATATGTGTATATGAAATAGCATACTTTTTGACACTTGCCCTCCTTGAAGAAGCGGCACAGAGGTCGCTCCTCCATCGGAGTTTGAAGAAGGGGCTTCTTTTTGACTGGAGCCTCATCTTCAAAGTCATCAGATCTATCATTCCGTTGCCGCCTTCGATCAAATTTCTTCTGCTGTTGTTGTTGTTTTCGTTTGCCCTTGGGCACTGGCTGCTGTTGCATCTAAATGTGTGTTTGGATAATTAGTCGTATTTCAAGGCAATGTGATTTTCTCAAATTTTCTCTTAACATTAATTTACTACAATTTTCTATAATGAATGTATCCTGTATTTATGGTGACACTTGCCGTTTGGTAAATTATATGTCGCAACACGCTGGACTGGTAATCCAGGGATCGCAGGTTTCATCCACCGTCTGACCATAATAAAATTAACAGTCTTTCATATGGGACGTTAAACCGAGGTCTTGTGTCGGTGCTTTACACCGTGCACGTAAAAGAACCAGAGGAGACTCTGGAATGGGTCTCTGTCTGTATCATGCACTATCCTCCAAAAATCTAAAATGACTAATCTCTTCAGGTGACGTCGCTCATGTGGGCAACCGGTAGCGACGATAAATAAACTTAAAACAACACATGCTATAGTATATATCTAACCTCCATCTCCATGTCCACGTAGTCACCTTGAACTTCCATGCCAAACCCTTTGGCTTTCTTCTCTGTATACCTGTGAACAAAATAATGTGTTTTTTAAATACAATCATACTGGTAGAGCTATATGTAACTTTAAATTAATGGTAAATATCCATTGGATGATTTGGCAGCTAAATATCAATAAAGGGAGGTAACTCACAAACAGCAAGTTCACACAAACACATTGGCAGATCTTCATACGTATACATAAAACCGCAATAAATTGACAAATAGTAATTACAGGTTCCATGGACATTTACTATTTCCAATTATCTGCTACTATTAATGGCATCTGTTGCTAAGCAACATATTGTAAGTTCATTTTAAAATATAACATAAAGAGTGCAGTCATGAACTATATAATAGCGTAATCGTGTATGTATAGGTCGCACTGGAGTATAAGACGTGGTTAAAAAACAGAGAAATTCCAGGGGGAAAAACTTATTTGCTGTATAAAACGCATCTTTGAAGAAAAGCTTTTGAATGATTTTCCACACGATATAGATATATAGACACAAACGAAATCCGGAACAAATACGGGACGTTACGGGACTTAGAGAAAAATATTATGAAACATTTATTTCCCTTTGTTGTAATACGCCATTTATCGTTATTGAGTCTTTGAAACAATGGAATTTAGTTCTAAACTGGAGTATACGACACACCAGACTTTTGGATACTATTTTGGAGGGAAAAAAGTGCGTCTCGTCTTATACATACACAATTACGGTAGTGACCTTGATTCATGATAGACATGCAAAGATATAATTAGTCAACGTTCCTACTGTCGATCGCAAATAGTGAGAATTGCAACAACAAACAAACTAGCGTTTACTCTAATATTGTATCTAGTACTGCTAATTGCAAAAGCATGGTAGGACATGCGTAGAATTGCAAGGAAATCGCTATATTTACAAACAGGTTATCCGGATAATGCAGTATGTTAGTTGGGAGTTCTTACGAAACTTTTCATTCATTTCCAACTTTGGCTGTCTAAAACCAAAGTGAGGCAAAAACCATATTCAATACGGATCACCTCTAACATTGATAAAAGATACTCTATTTCTATCGTGACATCCATTGTCGAATAACGGCTATCATGTATAGCCGAATAACGGCCACTGTGCCACAGAATCAGCCCAAAAAAAGCACTGTGGAACTCTGTGAAAAGTTGAAAATCGCTACCATTTTCAGAAGTATCTTCAACAAACCTGCTTGCATCGTATTCATCATCAGAGGGACTATCGTAGATACCCGGCGGGCTATACTCATCATTGTAGCCATGTGCCTTCGCCCTGTCCCTATTATCTCGCGCCATGTGATCTCTCTCCTTCTTCTCAGACTTGTCTCCCCTATCGCGATCATGCCTTTCACGTGAACGGTCCCTAGTTTTCTCCTTATCAACGCTGCTTCTGTCTCGACCCCTGTTAATCAGAAACAAAACTGAATATAGGGAAGAAATTAATTTACATGTAGACAAGTACTGCTAATATAGGGAAGAAACTAATTTACATGTAGACAAGTACTGCTAATATAGGGAAGAAACTAATTTACATGTAGCAAAGTACTGCTAATATAGGGAAGAAACTAATTTACATGTAGCCAAGTACTGCTAATATAGGGAAGAAACTAATTTACATGTAGCCAAGTACTGCTAATATAGGGAAGAAACTAATTTACATGTAGACAAGTACTGCTAATATAGGGAAGAAACTAATTTACATGTAGACAAGTACTGCTAATATAGGGAAGAAACTAATTTACATGTAGCCAAGTACTGCTAATATACCGGTTGGGAAGAAACTAATTTACATGTAGCCAAGTACTGCTAATATACCGGTAGGGAAGAAACTAATTTACATGTAGCCAAGTACTGCTAATATACCGGTAGGGAAGAAACTAATTTACATGTAGCCAAGTACTGCTAATATACCGGTAGGGAAGAAACTAATTTACATGTAGCCAAGTACTGCTAATTTAACTGCTAATTTGTCTTTGGATGGGAATACAAATATTTTTTACAATTGTCAAAAATACCTAAAACTGAAATGTCTCGCTCAGCCCTATAAACAAGCACCAAAACCCATCTCTAACACCTTTATTCTTAAATAGTCATTTCCATTCATTGGTGCCATGCCTAAAATAAAATACTTCCTATTTCTATTTTTGAAGCCTAAATTGTTCAAAATGACTTGTCACAATTTCCAAATTTTAACAGTATTATCCACACATGTTTCAGTAAAAAATGTCAACACAAGACATTTTAATGGTACTCGAAACCTACAAAATTTAGTCTTATGTGTTGACACTGAAAAGTCATTATTTCAGTCATTATTTCGGTAGATTGTCTCCATTTCTTATCATTATATCTATATAATTTATTGCTTTTGTTGTTGATATTTATCTACCTGCATTTTAGTGATATATACTTGACATTGCTGGAGCCTTCTCTGATATTATTGTGATATATGCTCCACGTTCAAATAGTAGCACACCGTGTTCAAGTTACTAAATTAGCATCACCGAAAGTATTCTCGAGTGGCGACGACATTGGCTGTGGTATCAAAATGTGACAGGTTTATACCCAGTTTCCTCATAATAGCGAAGAAATTAAGATGCTCGAATGACGTTTACCATTTTCTATTCAAATTGACATAGCGTCCATACTCGCTAATAAGACGAGTTTTTTTACTCCCGTCTTATAAGTGAGTCCTAAAAAACAAAATTGGAAAAAATTAAAATGCATTAAAATTTATGGTATCCATCATATTCCAGTGCATTCCAAAACCCACCTATTTCATGACCAAAGAAGTAGTGGGGGGGGGGGGGTAGTCTTATAGGCGAGTATGCACGTAATAAAAAAAACAGGACACTTGAATACCGTGCAATTTCTCCGGAATATGGAATAATCAGAATATGACAAATAACATACCGATCTCTCTCGCGTCCACCATGATGTCTTTCATTCTCCCCAGACCCGCGCCTTCGTTTATCTCCACCCTTCTCCTGTTTACCGGCATATCGAGTGTCAGTGTCATGTGTAGGACTCTCACGTTTTCTATCGCCTTTTTCACGTTTAGTGTCAGAGTAGGAACTATCATAATCCTCGCCTGATTTATCATAATCTATGTATTCTTTGTGACGTTTCTTTTTCTGTTTGTCTTTATGCGTATCTTCTTTAGATGTTCGTCTACGCTTCGAGTGTCTGTCGCGTTTCTCATGACCACGCCTCTTATGCTCTTCACGATGTCCACTACCACGCTGCTTTGGTGGACTAGATTTGTTTGAGCTCGTTTTTTCCTCTATTTCTTCTGAAACAAAATATAAATGGAAAATGTTGGAATGAAATCTGACATAATCATGATGATTTAGCATATTTACCCTCGCCACCCGCGAAACGTAGCTTTAATTTAACCAAATTGTGGCCTCCATTTAACAAACTGATTTAAAGTCTCTATATGCATAATTTTCTTTCAGTTGGAAAAATAATACTATCCTAGTGTTAACATTAGTAAATCACCATTTACAGAGTTTTTGTTAAAAAAATACCCATAAAGGGAGGCAATTTATAAACGGTAATTTCACAAAAACAGGTTTGTTCTAAATCTAACAACATTTAACCGTTATTTAACATAATCAAATCTTAAATTAATAAAAAATCTAGCCTTAAATTAACCAAAATGTTCAATATAGTCAAACATGTGTTAAGCAGCCAGCCAAGGGAATCACATAAAGTGGCTGCTTAATAGAGGTCAAATGTATAATAAAACAATATATTGGGAATCTGGAAGCTGGCTACGTAATGCAGGTTGGCTGCTTAATGGAGGTGACCGCTAACACAGGTTTGACTGCATATAATTAATCATAAAAACATTTATAAAGGAGAAACCTATAAATAATACTAGTAATGTTTAATTTAAAAATCAACTTCTCACCAAAGTCTTAAATAAATAGTATAAGTTATATGCAATGTACTTCAAAAAACATAAGACTCTTATATTAGTTTATACAAATTTATTTTAGCTTGATTGCGAAACAAGTTCTTACAACTTATATTATATTTGTACAACTTTATTAGGAAATGCTGCCGTGTGCTAAAAACCCAACCATATCATAATCACAGATTTGTGTATGTGGCAATGGTATTCTGTATATGTATTATATATATACCTTGAACTTCGAGTCCTTCTTCCTCATCATTGACCTCTCCTTCCACATCACTAGCGATTTCCCCGTCTTCAAGAATCTCCCCATCTTCTGCATCATCAACAGCACCCTCATCATCTGCAGACATAATTTGTTCAACTTTCCTTTCAATGGTTGTCAGACCCAGATTAGAACCCTCAAATTTCCCATTCATCTGCAATGGGTCTTTGTTTTCTTTTTGTTCAAAATGACCCATATCATCGCTGTCACTAACAACACCCTCAGGGTCCTGTGGCGCCATACCTTCCTCTGTATCCGCCAACCCCTGTGTATTCTCTATAGACTGGTTCTGAGATTCCATGATCATTCTAGCCTCCCATTCTTCTCATTATGAAGGTCCAGTTTAAACACCTGCAATGAGAGACATGTCAAAATCACATTCAGTTATGGAAATGGGATGTTAACTTAAAACATACGGAAATGGGATGTTAACTTAAAACATACGGAAATGGGATGTTAACTTAAAACATACAGAAAACAATCAAGATGTCTTACTGCTAGCGACATGCATGTCTGAACATATTACAGACCACTGTAGTCAAAGACCAATCAGTATTTCAAAAGCCAGAGAGAAATAACCTCCCTCACAGGGCTCATTCTAGAGGGCGACATGGGCAAAGTAGTTGCCTTTGAGACCCCGACTTTGCCCCACTTCTCCCTAAAAAAATATTGTCCAGCAAGATACACTGGCCATTGTAAAGCACTCCTTCTATTCAGATATTGTATTTAATGGTCATATGTATATTTTAACCCTATGTTAAAGAAATTTCTTTAATACTATTAGATGACGCATTCGCGGCTTTCTCACTTCTCCCAAAAATGTGGGTCTAGCTTGAGTGAGCCCTACCTCAGCTGTCACACTTCTGTCTATGTTGGACTGAGGCAGATCTTGAGACAGTTTTTCAGATATAAAAGATATCAAGAAAGCGACCATTAGTCTTACAGGCGGATATATATTCCAGTGGTAACACACTGGACTGGTAATCCAGGGATCACAGGTTCGATCCCCCGTCTGACCCTAATAATATTAACAGTCTTTCAGATAGGACTTTAAACCGATGTCTTGTGTCGGTGCTTTACACTGCAAGTAAAAAGAACCAGAGGAGACTCTGCAATGGTTCTCTCTGTATCATTGCACTATCCTCCAACAATCTAAAATGACTAAATCTCTTCAGGAGGCGTCGCTCATATGGGCAACCGGTAGCGACGATAAATAAATGTAAAACACACACCATTAGTTCAGTCAACAAATATTCTTTGTACATGCAGAATGTTCTCTCTATTGAAGGCTTCATTGAAGTCCTAATTAACACATACTGTAAGCTGACAACATGGGTCAAATCTTATCAATTGTGATGTCATCATTATTCAATATTGGTCATAGGATATCACAATGCTGTTCATGACAGATCTATTGATTGTGCTGTCACCATTCAGGTATGACAATGATTATGGCATGCCTCTGAAGCACAGATTTGCTTATGTGTGCGCAATAAATTATAGAAGAGGTTTAGGTCGATAGCATTTCCATCTGGCTCCTTATGATTAGTTTTGATTTTGGGGTCTAAAAGCCACACCAGCAGCTGATGGCATACAGCAAACTCTCCAGCTAGTATTGGTGGACGAAGACCCAGTTACCCTGCAAAGCAGTATTGCCGGCACAGACGGGTACCCGGGTAGAACCCAGCGTTTGCTGGTATTCCATGGGGTGGTATTTCCCGTCCCAGTCAAATACTGGGAAATAAGAAATGTTAATGTTTTTTATTTAATTAGTTTGCTATATTACATTGAAATGTATGTTAGTATATATTAATTGAAGGTGTAAAACCATTTCGTCCTGACCATCAGACAAAGCAGCCATGACAGTTTGATTTTTTGTCCGTTTTTAATATATATATATATATATATATATTATTTTTTTCCTATTATAGTTGTTTTTGTCCATTTTTGATTTCTTATAAGAAGTTATTACACACCACTCAATTTCTTCTGTACCTCTCAAAAACGTAACTGTTTTAAGCTCATGTCTAAGATAGTTGACATATTTTGTTAATGAATTAAATGACTCTTAAACAAACACTGGAACCATACCTTGCTTGCTTGCTTGAGTTAAACAGTGTAAATATGAAGTCATGTATACTGTACATTAACTGCCATTCTCAGTCATTGTACTACTGTATTTTTCAGACAATGAATATTCACACCTTTTTTTGTGAAATGTCACTGTAGGGAAGAGTAAGGGATCATGTTACAGATAAGATAGGTAATGTGTTATTTATGACAAGTCATATGACCCACGTACATATTATAATAGCATCAAGTGTTAAATAACCAGGTAAGAACATACCTTCCATATTTCCAGGGTGCGAAAATATTTCCTGTATTTCGCACCCTGGAAATAGGGAAATTGCCAACACTGGTAGAACCACCGACCTACCACAAGCTAGTAAGATAGCTTTCTCACATGAAATAATAACACCTGGATTCGTACCTATAGCAGTGAGGGGCAAGTGATTTGAAGTCAACAACCGAAACCACTCGGCAACAGAGGCTTCTTAGTTTTACTGTATTTATATTTGTCACGAGACTGAACTTTGTTCAAATAGTTTATAGACAGCTAGCTTGACTTCAGAGTTATACTGTATTTATATTTGTCACGAGACTGAACTTTGTTCAAATAGTTTATAGACAGCTAGCTTGACTTCAGAGTTCTACTGTATTTATATTTGTCACGAGACTGAACTTTGTTCAAATAGTTTATAGACAGCTAGCTTGGCTTCAGAGTTATACTGCATTTATATTTGTATAGACTGTAGTTTGTTCAAATAGTTTATAGACAGCTAGCTTGACTTCAGAGTTCTACTGTATTTATATTTGTATAGACTGTAGTTTGTTCAAATAGTTTATAGACAGCTAGCTTGACTTCAGAGTTCTACTGTATTTATATTTGTCACGAGACTGAACTTTGTTCACATAGTTTATAGACAGCTAGCTTGGCTTCAGAGTTCTACTGTATTTATATTTGTCACGAGACTGAACTTTGTTCAAATAGTTTATAGACAGCTAGCTTGACTTCAGAGTTCTACTGTATTTATATTTGTATAGACTGAACTTTGTTCAAATAGTTTATAGACAGCTAGCTTGACATTCAGAGTTCTACTGTATTTATATTTGTATAGACTGAACTT
Organism: Archivesica marissinica; assembly: GCA_014843695.1. Classification (NCBI taxonomy): domain Eukaryota; kingdom Metazoa; phylum Mollusca; class Bivalvia; order Venerida; family Vesicomyidae; genus Archivesica; species Archivesica marissinica. The sequence goes on along the minus strand of CM026402.1, from coordinate 24,496,694 downwards.
TGTTCAAATAGTTTATAGACAGCTAGCTTGACTTCAGAGTTCTACTGTATTTATATTTGTATAGACTGAACTTTGTTCAAATAGTTTATAGACAGCTAGCTTGACTTCAGAGTATCAGATTTGAGCCTTGTGAAGCATTGTTTGGTGATGTTAGTCTATACCAAATCTGTTTCTCCATGTTAACACCTGCAGGTTGGTAGACTTTTTTTGTTATTCATAGATACACACAAACTGTCTTGCAAATGTCAGTCACACTATAATTGGGGGGGGGGGGCTGGATTGTTTTCTATTTAAACAAGAGAGTTTTGTGACTCCATCACTTGCAGAGTTGGATCTAATTCTGACCATTGATTTAAGGTGTCGTTTAAAGCCTTTCACAGTGGAAGTTGTGATTGCGCTGTGGTAGCGTGTCCGCTTCAGGTGTGAACGGCCATGAGTTTACGCCCAGCTGTAACCGTTACGAGCGTCCCCTTAGGCAAGGCATTTAAATTCCACATTGCCTCTACTCTCTCACTCGTGGCGATGGATTCCATCAGAAATGAGGTCTCTCGAGTGATTAATATAAGTTGTAGGAACTTGTTTCGCAATCGAGCTAAGAAATTGTTTGTATAAACTAAAGCCTATCATTTAATGTGACCTCATATAGGTTTAAATACATTGACCTAATTTGAACATATCTGAGGTATATCACCACTATAGTTTAGGTCAAATTCTGACCTTTAGTTTCAGATGTGGTTGAGTAGTTTCAGCTTAGTTTATTCGCAATGACCTGAACAAATATAATACGTTATAGCCAGATGCTTCAGGGCAAGTTTCATCAAACTCTGGTGAACCGTCGGCTTTAATTGACTTTGCATTAGTTTATACAAATTTATTTTAGCTTCATTGCGAAACAAGTTCTTACCACTTATATTAATCACTCTCGAGACCTCATTCCTGATGGAATCCATCACCACGAGGGAGAGAGAAGAGGCAACGTGGAATTTAAATGCATTGCCTAAGTGCACTATCATAACAGCTCCAGCAGGGCTCAAACTCCAGACATTTCGCACCTGAGGTGAACACGCTACCACGGAGCTATCACGACTGCATTTTCTTGGTGCCTAACAAACAACTGATCATTCTGATCAAAATCTACCATGTATTGTCTTTTGAACTAGTTGATAGACTCACAAAGACGGATTCTGGACAATGGGAATAGGAAAACCTCACATCCAGAACTGCATGCCTAGATAAGCTAGCTAACCTGAATGGATGTTTAGCATAGATAAAGCTTGCCGTGACCATACTTTATCAATGGGTCGGTCATATACAGCTCTGGCACTAGGCTGTCACATTTATATCACCAGTTTGAGACAAGTGCCACAAGGCATTTTAAGAAATTCTTGACAGGTGATTTGGCAGTACTCGGTGATATATATATAGCTACATGGACTGGACCTTCATACTTGATACAGCTTTCAGTTTGATACTGGACTTGAGGACTGGGCCATTGTTGGACAGACTTGTGTTTATTGATTTGCAATTGTGTCCAGTAGTTGATGATCCTTCCTTGTTCTGCAGGTCCACAGATATAATGTCACTAATCTGTAGTGTTGATGGTTTTTGCGATGAGGGGAATTAGATAGCAAGTAACAAATGATTCAGATACTTTATGCAAGATTTCAAAGATAATTATGTCCATAAATGAAATTGATTTCGTGTAATTACGATCTGTAATCATTTATGAATATTTATTTACAAGATCATCAATCACAATCATCACAACCTTTGCAGTTTTGCGCACAGCCGATTCATTATTTTCAAATTTACAATATTTATTTACAAATCAAGCCATTAACTTCATAAATGGTTGTTTGTTAAAGACACCTAAAGTTAACCCCATCATAAATATTTTGTTAAAGTTAACACTATCATAAATAAATTGCACAATTGGAAATAGTGGTTTGTTTTCTTTGGTGGTAAAGCACAGTTTGAAATGTGGTATTCACGATAATTTATAAATAGCACCTACCGGTATGCACAAATCAATAGTCCATGTGCCCATATGGTTTGACGGGCTCGACAAACTGCATTAACAACGGCGGTTATTCAATTATTTAAGACCGGAATAAATTACTACAGAAAAATTAAAATATAATTCAGTTGAGCATTAGGCCGTGTTTTTCAAGTTTTTGGGGCTTTAACATATTTACTAATTTAGTTATTCATTTTGTTCCATTATGATTTACTATAGTCTATATGAAATGTCTTGGGCAAATAATCCCCAGATTAAAGTACAAAATTGGCACAGTAGAATCTGACACAATAAAACCACATAGCATACCATGTTTTACAATATATTGGTTACTATTAACACTAAAGCATCTATTTCTGAATTATAACATTCCACCTACAGTAACGTTATAACATTTCAGGGGCATAGCTAGCGATATTGAATTTGTATGCCTAATAAATTCAAAATTGAGCACCGAAGAATATGCAAATATGCTAGAGGGGTCTGGGCATGCCCCCCCCATGACATTTGGAATCCTAGAATGTCAATGGTGCACAGTGACGCATTTAAATAAAAAAAATATGTCTATGTTCCAATTTCGATAGTTTGATTGACTTTTTATGTTGTACATACAGAATGTATACCACCTCCAAGTTGACAACCAAACTCTACCCACCCCCCTTCAGCTTTTATTGCATTTTTGGTTTGGTTTTTATATTCAGGGACATTCTGCAGGCCTGGGCCTTAAAGTAGCTATGTGCCTGCATTTAGATAACGGTTGTTTGGGATAAGGTGTTTTCATATGAAAATATATTTATGAACATAATTATTATGAGATTACATCAATATTAGATTAATTTTCCGCTTGATTGGGCAGCGTTATTAGTGGGTGTGTCAAATTATTAATAATATAATGGTTAGTATTGTGAAGAAAATTTGGTTTTAGCTAAAACATGATCTAATTATATAAAAGCAAAGTATGATATAGTTATTTCTAAACACTGCTTAATTCTGATGCTTTTGTGTGTTTATGCATTTGTATGATGAAATAAGTTGTGTCTAATTCATTTAATTGAACAGTTATTACACAATGTTGTTGCACTGTTCATTATGTTGTATGCATGAGGGTCTTATTTCGCTATAATATATTACTTCCCTTTATTATAATTATTACGACAAATTGTTTATTTCACTTTATTTGAACTAGGCCTACATGTACGACAATTTAACAATCAAAATAGTGGATAATGTACTAAAAGGACATTGTAATAATTATAGCACGTAAGGTTTCTTAATTTCACACACAGAACAGTTAATTAAAGTTGGCAGCCACAATTTCACAGGCAACAGACACAATAATTTAATATGCCCTTTGGTCTTATAGTTGTCTTTTTAGAATCAAAAGACTACTATAAGTCAATAAGAACATAAATAATTAGTGTGCATAATTTCTAAGATATTTAAAAAAACACTGCTAAAAGACAACACAAAATAATGTTTCTGCATTCTGTAGGTCAATTTTATCTCTGAATTGAAACTTCCATGTCCAAACATACAACACAGTAAATACTAGTGTTCTAACGTGTGTAAATACAGTATCGGTGTGAACAATACAAAGGGGAGATAATGCACACAAATGTTACTTTTGCATTTATCTAATCCAAAAGCACTTTACACTAATAAACCTGTTTTTATTATTATTAATCGACAAGTTGTGTGGGATTTCTTAACGATATTTGTGAAAATTAAATGCTAATTTAAGAATCCATGTTATCGAGTATGTGGAATAACTGATATCCGCTGCGTACATGTCTGTAATGTTTGTTGATAATGTTTGAACTTACCTCTAAATCCTCGCGTTTTTAAAGCTATGTCAACTGAATAGTAGTGTATGATTATTCGAATTAAGTTCTTTTAAAAAAAACATAATAAGTGAGGACATTAGCCCTTGGGGACATTTATGACCAGGTCGTGTATTTATTTCTCACACCTCATATGGATCAACATATTAAACCAAAGACCAAACACCGGTTGCTGTATGCCCATACGAGAATGATAATGCAACCCCTTTGATCTCCGTTAATTGGATGGTCTATTTTTAGAATCCCCGTCATTTATCACATGACTGAGAAATGGACACGTCATGTGACTTTGCTGACACGTCACCAGCTACAAATTGTTGACCTAAAAAAACCGCCCAAAAAACTACTCATTGATCACCAGGAAAAACAATACTTTTTGTTTGCACATAGAAGTTTAAATGTGACCAACTCTTACTAGCTAGCATGAATTATGTTCCAAATGTGTAGAAATGAAATAATCAATGTTCCGGCCCCGGCCTCATCCGTACCACGGCGCCGCTTTCAATGGCGGGTTACTTTTGTCCGATATATATAAACTATCGTATGTGCGGCTTCATCAGTTCTCAACAACTATTTTATGTCAACTTCCTTCAAAATTAAGAACACATTTTAGAAATGTAGGTCTCCATCATATCAACACACCAACACCTCTCTTGTCCGTAAAATATCTGCCACCATATTGAAATATTTGTGTATTTTTCAACGACCTCGTAAAGTCTGAATAGAATGTGGCTATAAAAACGTGGGATTTTGCGGAAAAGAAGGGATTTATACCATATAGAAAGAGATCCATATAACGAGAATAGCCTTATATTTTAAATGTGAATATTATCGAGTATATTGCGAATCCTTTTTCATGTCCATTTCTCACATAAACTTCTCCAACTACATGAACAAAGACTGTTCTAACTGTAACACGCAAAATGGCGGAGTAATTTTATCTCCATGTGACGTCAATGGCCTTGCATTGGGCGGAAAGAGGTTCACGAGGGGTAATGTACAGTGTACAATGATGCGTATTATTAGATTTTGTGCATGAAAATCCCAGAGTAACCCCGATCACGCGCTTGTTTCGTGATAAGCGGAAATCGATCAACAAGAGGGGTCCTACACAGGGAAATACAGTGACAGGGGAATATGTTTTGCAGATCTATAACGATGCCGAATTGATATATTTACGAAAATAATTGGAGAAATGTAGTAGATCTAGATCCCTAATTTTCTAAATAAGCCTATAAATTCAATTAATGAAAATGTCTACGTAAAAACTTTTTTTTATTAATTAACTTTAAAGACAATAGTCACGATTATGATATATCTATCCTAGTTTGTGCTGAATATGTAATTAACAACATATTACTTTTGAAAAATCCATTTGTTTGTATTAATATCTATAATTTTCACGGTTCCATAGATACGTCTGTTGCTTGTATAAAACCTCGACTACTGTAATGAAAACCAGTTATAAAGTAGGTCACTGGAAAATATTTGTTGTTGCCATGGGCGACATGTACCTAAAGTAATATGATCAATTACATTTACACCATGAAACCGTTGCGCTTTGATGAGTTTTTACAAGTAGTTGTATTAAAAATCAAATTTATTCAATACGTATCGATCCTAGTAGATCTATCACAAACATGCAAAAGTACAAAAACTGTTTTCAAATGCAAATAAAAATGTACTAGCTACTGAATAGCACTGAACAATAGACATTTACACGGTTATTGCAAGCACTGTTCCTTGTTGAAATATACGCATTCGGGTATGAATGTAATACTTGCCTATGAATTGTTTTTTGCACACTATTATGAATTCTTAGATCTAGATTTCTAATTGATCTACATTAGACCAACAAGAAACATTTGATATTTCCTTCCATTTTGTCTCCCAGTAAATAGAATCCTTTTGTCCTTCAGGTTAATTGTTTAGCTGTTTCACTCGTTTAGACCAGCTTAATATTACAATGTTCTATACAATCGGTTACTCGTATATATCTAGTTCTATTTGCTGAGAACTGTGGCTGAATATAAATCATTTCAATGCCTTAATTTGCTTCAAACAACTACAAGCTAACCGTCTTCAGCTATACTTTTTCAGCCTTCTGCACAAACCCGGTAATCTATTCAGTTCGCATTCCACGCATGATCGATAGCTGGTAACATAAATTACAACTAAATATTATTTCCCTGTGGTGCACCCCACAATGTTTACAGTCACATTACAGCTTTACATGCTAGTAATGCCTGGGGCGAACAGAGATGTCTGTATATTGTTTGGGCGGGGGGGGTCACGTTTGACATGTACTGTCATTTTCCAGACGTTTTGGACAGGTAATGACCACAGGGATTCGGCACGTTTGGGGGTACTAGTATATATATTTAAATAAAGGGGTTTCTAGGTTGGATTTAAATATATATACTAGTACCCCCAAACGTGCCGAATCCCTGTGGTAATGACTAAAACAACTCCTGAGGAGTCAATTTCGTAGGCCTCCTGAGTCTGTCATTTTGTTGGAAAGACTTTTTACATTTATAAATTCGAACATCTGCCAATAAAATGGTTAAATCTAAAGTAATTGCATCATTACAAAATGATCATTCCGATAATATGGATTGGACATTATGAATAGCGATGCCATAAACATACTCAGTCCCGGAAACACCCACGAGTAGTGTAATGCCGAGACTGTGCTGACACAACTACCGTGCCCCCTGTAACCCTCCTCACAAAAGGTTGCAGAATTTGCATTTATGTGGGTCATGCTCTCCATTATTGTTGATGATAGAGTCTGATTTTGCCATTATAGCCCCCCCCCCCCCAATTTTAGGCAACACTCACCATGGAAAATGGCGTGACAGGGTCTCCTTCTAGGCAGGGCAGGGTCTCGGTCTCCTTCTAGGCAGGGCAGGGCCTCCTAGGCAGGGCAGGGTCTCCTTCTAGGCAGGGCAGGGTCTCCTTCTAGGCAGGATCTCCTTCTAGGCATCTAGGCAGGGTCTCCTTCTAGACAGGGCCTCCTTCTAGGCATCTAGGCAGGGCCTCCTTCTAGGCAGGGCAGGGTCTCCTAGGCAGGATCTCCATCTAGGCAGGGTCTCCTTCTAGGCTGGGTCTCCTTCTAGGCAGGGTCTCCTAGACAGGGCCTCCTTCTAGGCATCTAGGCAGGGCCTCCTTCTAGGCAGGGTCTCCATCTAGGCAGGTCTCCTTCTAGGCATCTAGGCAGGGTCTCCTTCTAGGCATCTAGGCAGGGTCTCCTTCTATGCAGGGTCTCCTTCTATGCAGGGTCTCCTTCTAGGCAGGGTCTCCTTCTAGGCATCTAGGCAGGGTCTCCTTCTAGGCAGGGTCTCCTAGGCATTTAGGCAGGATCTCCTTCTAGGCAGGGTCTCCTTCTAGGCAGGGTCCTTCTAGGCATCTATACAGGGTCTCCTTCTAGGCATCTAGGCAGGGTCTCCTTCTAGGCATCTAGGCAGGGTCTCCTTCTAGGCATCTAGGCAGGATCTCCTTCTAGGCATCTAGGCAGGGTCTCCTTCTAGGTATCTAGGCAGGATCTCCTTCTAGGCATCTAGGCAGGGTCTCCTTCTAGGCATCTAGGCAGGGTCTCCTAGGCATCTAGACAGGGTCTCCTTCTAGGCATCTAGGCAGGATATCCTTCTAGGCATCTAGGCAGGGTCTCCTTCTAGGCATCTAGGCAGGGTCTCCTTCTAGGCATCTAGGCAGGATCTCCTTCTAGGCAGGGTCTCCTTCTAGGCTTCTAGGCAGGGTCTCCTAAGGCTTCTAGGCACAGAGTCTCCTTCTAGGCAGGGTCTCCTTCTAGGCTTCTAGGCAGGGTCTCCTTCTAGGCAGGGTCTCCTAAGGCTTCTAGGCACAGAGTCTCATTCTAGGCAGGGTCTCCTTCTAGTCTCCTTCTAGGCAGGGTCTCCTTCTAGTACGTACACAATGCGCTCGTATTCCACATTTCATTATAATTACCCGACGGGGGACGGGGTGGTGCACTCACTGGTATATAGAACTTCTAAGGACTACCTAGTTCCTGTTGGCGAGTGATAGTCGCTTCATAAAATTGTACACCCGTTCTAGACCTAATTCATATGTGTACATGTACATGTATACATACCTCTACATGGGTGTATTCCCACCAGGACCGGACATAATACCCCCATATAAAAACACAGCATGACATATGATAACCCGCTATTCAGATTCATGGTAGGACCCTGACGGGGGGGGGGGGGGCGTATCACCCCTGTGTTAAACACATGCGAATGGGCTATGTTCGGGAATGTCTGTATCCACTTCCACACAGTATTGGTCAATACACACCACAAACTCCTGATGAGTAACATGGGGTTCATTGCAACGTCTTACATCAGACCATAAATATACTGACTTCCAAGTTGTTATTCATAGAGAATGACCCCTGGATGAACCTACGAGCAATATTTCACGCACGGACGGACGGATACCCGGATATAAACACAAACCGTCAGCAATCCATCTGGATGACTTCCTCACATGAAAGAATTCGACACCCCTACAGATATTCGAACCTACCGTGAGAAGCAAGTGAAGTCAACGAAATTCACCTCTCGTCCTCTGAAAATTCCAACTTCATTGTAAAACTGGTGTGTGTGTTTTACGTTTATTTATCGTCGCTACCGGTTGCCCATATGAGCGACGCCTCCTGAAGAGATTAGTAATTTTGGAGGATAGTGCAATGATACAGACAGAGACCCATTCCAGAGTCTCCTCTGGTTCTTTTACGTGCACGGTGTAAAGCACCGACACGAGACCTCGGTTTAACGTCCCATCTGAAAGACTGTTAATATTAGTAGGGTCAGACGGGAGATCGAACCTGCGATCCCTGGATTACCAGTCCAGCGTGTTACCACTGGACTACAGATCCGTCTGTATTTTATATTGTAAAACTAACATTGCCATCCTTATTTATACCAGAGGCCAGTCGGCCTCAATGGCCGAGTGGCTATGGTCGTTTACTTCAAATCACATGTCCCATTTTATTACCGCTGTAGATTCGAATCCCAGTGTGTCGATTTATTCAATGTGAGGAAGTTATCCAGCTGGCTTGCGGACGGTCGGTGGTTTTACCTGGCTTTTTTTCTTTACAGTGTCTCGGTTTCACCCTCGGTATATTATTTATAAGACCATTGTTATAAACACACCACGCGCTACCCACATAACCCTGCTGAGATCCAATGTGCAGCCAAGCCAAAATAAATGTTATATGAACTAAATATATTAAAACTAAGATTAACGCGAGCCAAATATGTCGAGTATACATAGACTTATGGGACACGCATATATTCGCTTAAAGGGAGAGAACCTAAACACAAAATAGTCAATATACCAATTAAACCCGACAGAGTTATTGGTATTATATCTTTACAATTCTGTTCAACGGTATTTTATTGTTGTTAAACAAAAATAACTTGTTTTGTGTGTGTGTTTTACGTTTATATGGCCATATGAGCGAAGCCTCCTGAAGAGATTAGTCAATTTAGATTGTTGGAGGATAGTGCAATGATACAGACAGAGACTCATTCCAGAACTTCTTCTGGTTCTTTTAAGTGCAGCACCGACAGGAGACCTGGGTTTAAAGTCCGATCGGAAAGACTGTTAGGATATAATTGTATTAGGATCAGACGTGTGATCGAACCTGCGATCTCTGGATTCGCAGTCCAGCGTGTTAACCATTCCAGAGTCTCATCTGGTTCTTTTACGTGCACAGTGTAAAACACTGGCACGAGACATCGGTTTAAAGACTGTTAGTTGTATTAGGGTCAGACGGGGGATCGAACCTGCGATCCCTGGATTACCAGTCCAACGTGTTAACAATTGGACTACAGATCCGTCTGTAACTTGTTTTGTAGACCATCACACAGCTTTTAACATGATTATTAAACGATTACACAGTGTGTACGCCATTCCACTTGTTACAAGCATATCCTACACATAGAAAACCCAAATGTGTTGCACATGTTTCCAGTTGTCAACATTCACGTATTTATGTATATTCGTTATATAATTTCAAACTATCATACCCATGCTTTTGTCATGTACTATAATATGTACTGTTCCGTCTTACATATTGTATGGGCGACGAACAATTATGCTGTCTGATTAGCGAAGTGCGTGGTTAGCCCGCTCGCTTCTCACCAATGCAACCCGGGTTCGATCCTCGGACCGGGAAGTATGTGAGATGGTATGGTGGTCGCCAGATCGGACAGGTGGGTTTTCTCCGGGTACTCCGATTTCCTCCCACACGAATGGCCACATATACGCTTTCATCCGCGCCAACGAAAGTGATTAAATGAGAGTTTAAATGCTTCGCAATCGTTATAAAATAAATTAAGTTTAAACTTTTAAACAATTATGCCTAATAAACGGTTAAACTTGAGACTACACTACCGCTGCTCATGTTGCAAGCCGCTGCTACACTATGCCACATGTGTTTGTGTTTCTAAGATTAGTTATCGTCGATACCGGTTTGTCCATATGAGCCTCGTCTCCTGGAGATATTATGACATTTTAGAATGTGGAAGATAGTGCACTGATACAGACAGAGACCCATTCCAGAGTCTCCTTTTTTATGTGCACGATGTAAATCGCCATGCCAATAGTGCACGCTGTAAATCACCAGGCCAATACATCGGTTACCTCGGTTTAAAGCAGCATTACATCGTATGAAATAAAAGATATTTGAAAAATTCAATTTTTACGTATGGGTAGCAACGCTGCTACACATTCTAACATTATACTTTGGATGCTTATGTTCATTTGGTAAACAGTGTTTTTTGGCGATAAAACAAACACGAAACCGAAAGTAGGACTTTCCGAGTCGATCGGTCACGCACTTGTTTACAACCGGAACGTATCGTCCGCACTTGTTTACATTCGGAATGCATCGTCCCCATTTGTCCCACGTTGTATTTTTTAATTAAATTACTAGATATGTTGATTCATACCTCTGTTAGCTAAGTCTTTTAGGGATATGTCTACATCCCCGCGAGGGATTCGACATTAGAGGAAGATAGATAGATAGTCTTTCATGTTCAAAATATATACGTTGTTTTCTACATCCTCAGTCTGTTGTTTCACGCATGCGCGCTGTGCATGCTTACATTTCGTGTGTTGATAAACAAATTCGCGTATACGACGGTTTAAATTTATTGGAATTTTATCGTTTGTGAGCGACTATTTCGATTTTTGTAAACACACACACATTAGTATTTATATTTTACCCAAAACATCCTTTATTACGATGTAATGCTGCTTTAAGTAAAACGACTGAAATACTGCCACTATTGTTATGGCCAGACGGGAGATCGAACCTGCGATGCATGGATTCGCAGTACAACGTGTTAACCACTGAACGTGTTAACCACTGGACTGCTGGCCTGTCTGTGTATGCCACATTGCAAACACATAATATGCAATTTCAATAAGCAATGTACCCCTTTATGGAAATCTATGGAACGCCATGACTGTTACATGCTGAGAGTGGAAATGTAATCATGTTGAATAGTTAGATCATTATATCATTGTTTTCATATGTATTTAATATGTCAAAATGACGTTTTGGCGTGTTGTGAAAATGCGCTATTATGTCATATTGTTGTGTCGTTTTGTTAAAATTATGATGTGTCAAATTGATGGTCTTGATGAAGAAGTAGGTATTTATGTCAAGTTGATCTATTGTTTGATATAGGTAGTTGTTATGTCAAATTGATGTGTTGACTTGTTGCATTTTGTTTGCGGACGTAGCGACCACAACACAACTAATAAACCACGAGTCTCCAACGATGGGCACATGCCGTTGTCAATACATTGCACATTTATCATTGTAGCAACGTTGTAAGTATCAACGACATCGGATATCTTACGTTTCTACAACATCGGATTATGGTTGCCGTAGTGGCGAACACAGTCAGGACAACGAATAAACCACGTCTTTCAAGCACTGCGAATATGACGTTGTCATAACGTAGAATGCTTAACGTTGTGCGCATAGCAACATGGGATATCTAACGTTACTACAACGTCGGGTTCTGAATGTCGTAATCGCGACCACATTGCAACGAATAAACCACGTCTTTCAAGCGCTGCGAATATGACGTTGTCACAACGTCGAATACCTAATGTTGCGACAACGTCGTTAAAATCACGTTGTCGTCAACGTCAGACAATATTGGATTTCGGTGGCCGACGTCGCAACCACAATATAAGTAACAATTCACATCTTAACACTGGAAACATGACGTTGTAATGACGTGGAACTTTAATCGCCGTAGTAATGTCGTAATGATGACACTGTCAACAACGATGGTTGTCTAACGTTGGATTCTGGTTGTCGTAGCCGCGATAACAATACAACGAATAAACCACATCCGTCCAACTCTGTGCATATGATGTTGTCACAACTTCGACGAATATTTAACGTTGTAGCAACGTCGAATACTTAACGTTGTGCACATAGCAACGTTGTTAACGACGTTGTGTATCTAACGTTACTACAGCGTCGGATTATGACCACAATGTAATGAATAAACCACGTCTCTCCAAGACGCCAGATTCATAGCGTGACGACAACATAAGATTATGGTTGCCATAGTTGCGACAACAATACAACGAATAAATTACGTATTTCAAACGCTGCCAATATGACGTTGTCAGAACATCGAATATTTAACGTTGTAATAACGTCGTTAATATGACGTGGTCATCGACGTCTGAGTTATAACGTTGCTACACTGTTGCCTATGCTGCACCCACAATACATGTAATAAATCCCGTGTTTTTAACTTTGGGAACATAACGTTGTAATGGCGTGGAACTTTTAGCTTTGTAGCAACGTCGTAAAGACGACATTATCAGCGAAATCAGTTATCTAATGTCGCTATAACATGTCTAATGTCGCTAATCTAGTTGCCGTAGTACAACTGATAAACCACGTATTTCCAACGCTATAAATATGACGCTGTCATAACATCACATATTTAACGTTGTAGCAAGGTAATACTGACTTTGTCAACGATTTGGGTATCTAACGTTGCTATTACGTCGAATTTGGTTGCCGTAGTCGTGACTATAATGTATCGAATAAACCACGTACATCATACGCTTTCTATATGGCATTGTCACAGCGTTGCATATTTAATATTGTAGCAACGTCGTAAAAATGACGTTGTTAACGACGTGGGATATCTAACGTTCGTTGTTACAACGTCGGGTTTTGATTGCCGTAGTCGCGATCACAATGCAACGAATACACCACCTACTTCCAACGCTGCGAATATGACATTGTCACACCGTGGAATACTTAAACGTAAAATTGTTACCGACGTCTGCTATCTGATCTGGCTACAACGTCGGATTCTGGTTACCATTGTCGCGACCACAATACACATTTCCGACGATGTGGGTATGATATTGTCATAACATAGATTACTTAACGTTGTAGCAACGTCTTAAGGATGACGTTGTCAACGAAGTCGGATATATAACGTTGTTACAATTTCAGATTCTGGTGTGTCGTAGTCGCGACACAATGCAATAAACCACGTATTTCCAACGCTGCGAATATGACGTTGTCACAATGTCGAATATTTGTAGCAACGTCTTAAAGATGACGTCAATGGCGTCGGATATATTACGTTGTAACAATGACATATTCATGTTACCGTATTCATCATCGTCATCGTCGTCATCGTCAGCAGCGGCAGCCGCCGGCAGCCGGCAGCGTCAGCGTCATCTTCATCGTCAGCATCATCATCATCGTCGTCGTCGTCATCGTCACCATCAGCAGCAGCGTCATCATGATCATCATCATGATCATCATCATGATCATCATCATGATCATCATCATCATCATCATGATCATCATCATCATCATCATCATCATCATCATCATCATCATCATCATCATCATCATCATCATCATCATCATCATCATCATCATCATCATCATCATCATCATCATCATCATCATCATCATCATCATCATCATCATCATCATCATCATCATCATCATCATCATCATCATCATCATCATCATCATCATCATCATCATCATCATCATCATCATCATCATCATCATCATCATCATCATCATCATCATCATCATCATCATCATCATCAAAACCATTTGTATCATTTTCAATCATCAGCGAATAAACAGGCTTCAATTACTTCTATTACTGCATGTTGTGTTGGCGAGAGGACCACCACCTGTGCTATACTGTTCGCTATGAAACATCGCCGTATTGATATCGTGTTTGCTACACTCTCCATAAAGTACATTGTTCCACAGGAACTTGAAATGTTATCAATAAGCCACCAAAAAAGGTATTGTACCTCTATCCTAGGACACCCCCTCTATTAAAAAAGTATAGAGAGGGTGTCCTAGGATAGAGGTACGAGACATTTGGTGGCTTATGGATAACATTTCAAGTTCCTGTGATTGTTCTATCCATCCAATATTATAATTCAACAATGAATGGTGAAGTTAGTTGTAAAATCTCTGTAAAAAGTACGAGTAAAACATTTTCAGAAGGATTCATATACTGTATAGACATGCTAAGAAAGCTATACCATACATTTCAAAAAGGGTGTATAGTTGAATTAAAAAACATCTGAAACAAAAACATCTGAAACATAAACAATGCAATTCAAGAAGGCTTGGAAAACAACAACAACAACAACAACCCTTCTGGTTATACGTAAAGTCACAGGAGAGGTTAATGTCGACACCTCTCCATTGAAGAAAATAGTAAACCTCGCCAGTAATAGCAACGACCAAGGCACTGCTACTAGTTAAGCAGTTCCAATCCGTCTTGACATACTAGGTCCACATTACCTAAGTCACTGGGGTGATAACCTCTCTAATGTAATATTAAAGAACTGAGCGACCCAACTCGCACCAGGCTCCAGTAACACCTACCAGACTTCCACAGACACAGGAACACTATATGTAGTAGTGTTTGTTCATTATAATGTCACCCCTATTGAAAGGGCCAGTCATTACTGACTTATGAAACACTTTTGTTTTATGAGAACCAGACCAGGCGCCAGGCTGATAGCCAATCGGTAACCATTATTTTACTAACTTGCGACTAACCAACCGGTCATATCAGACCGAATCCTTGACTTAGTTCGAACCTTCAACCTTCTGCACCTTACTAATAGGCCACGGAGACGGTATTGTAGTATTTTCTGTGAACTATTATATATTCATGTATATAGACTGGAACCATCTGGACGATACAAAAAACGTGCACCACATCAGCCAAGAGTTCTAAGAGTGTTTTCCAAACGTGTTTATTTATCTGTACAACATCTCCCTATCAACGTTTGTTTGCAATCAAATGCCGCTAGCACTATACAAATACGTGTACACTTGTCACATGGTTTACCTTGTAATAAAAATATGGTGTAGATTCGTATATACATGTATATTCTTTATTTATGACATATAAATACCATTAGAAATTGAATTTGGAAGATTTAATGGTATTGATAGAAACAATAGATTATGTAAATTATGCAATCAAAATGTAATTGAATCAGAATACCATTTTATATTATGTTGTGCAAAATACAGAGATATAAGAATGACATATTTGGGCTACATAGCATGGCCATCGATGAATAAATTTATATCTATCATGTCATGCAAAAATAAAACATATTTGATAAATGTTTGTATATACATCAAAGAAGCTATGTCATTACGTAGTAATACCCTGTCAATTACTACTGTTTCTTAAATGTATTGTATTTGTTTATATATGTATATATGTAACATGTTTTGTGATATCTTTCCCATATTTATGTCGTTGTAAATGGTCAAAGGCAATATAGATGCTGATTATGCCAATAAATTTGAAACTTGAAACTAAAATTAAATAGGCCGAGTGCATTAATAATACTATTTAAGAATTAATATGTATCAACCGTGGTATATCGCAGAATAACCCGAGTTTGAAGTTCTTATGCTCACTTCCGCGAATTCCCACGGTAGTATTTACAAACATCACGTGACTTTCATTCATAAAACTTTACACGCATTGTATAAATGGAATAGCCAAAACACGATGCGCGCGCAGCATAGTTCAAGGTAGGTATATCGCAGAACAACCCGAGGTAGATTTTACTCTACAAGTATGTATGTTATTAGCTGGGTCGTGTTAGAATTATAAATAATTAATCATAATTGGTATATTCTACTGTGTCATCTAAGTTCTTGTCGCAATACCCATCAGCGTGATGGTAATCATTTCTGCTATGCGCGTGTAACGTTACCTGCATCTAGTAAACTCCGCCAAACATTCCGAGTCTTCCACAATCCACAATGTAACCTTAACCAGGGGCGTAGCATGGGCTTGTTATGTGTGTTGGCATAATAATGATTCGGGATACGGGGTTATCTGCCCGGAATATTTTGAAAGTATATATCGCCGCAGTAACATTATGAGTCATTATAAGTCATGTTTTGACAAGAAATAAGGAACATAGCAGTTTTGAAAATCTTCTTTTGCCAATTAAAACGTTAATACCGACTTGTGTTCATATTCGATGGATTCGCTGCACAACATAAACATCCAACCCTTTACCCTTCATATTTATGGCATTTTTCAAATTTTAATATTTTGAATAAACTCTGTAGGCAGGCACGCGCCTACAGTGCCTATTGGCAGCTACGTCACTGTTGATTTGTGGGAATCACAAGATGATAGGATGGAATATGGTTATTTACTCGCATCCATTGTTGACTTATCTTTGTACATACGTCACCAGGCGTTACCTTTGTACATACGTCACCAAGCGTTATCTTTGTAAATACGTCATCAGGCGTTATATTTGTACATACGCCACCAGGCGTTATCTTTGTACATACGTCACCAGGCGTTATATTTGTACATACGTCACCAGGCGTTATCTGTGTACATACGTCACCAGGCGTTCTTTTCATGATTTATCCCAGTTATTTTGCTCTAATCAGACTTGTTATACTTGGAACACATGTTCAATGATCATGTTGGTATGAATGAATGAGTTTGTTGTAGTTGTTCTGGATTTGTTGCTGATCTTTTGTTCTAGGAACATGGACAGTCGGTAGTATCAGTGGACTCAATCTCCTGTTCTCTATGCTTACTGTCTTGTAGGTAACTTGGAAAGTCTACTGCTTCTATAGGCCCATCTCTGTGTTTGTTCTACCTACTTGGGAGGTTTGAGTAGGAGCTCGGATAGCCTGGGAACAGACGTTGATATAATTCGTCTAGTCAGTCATATAAATATATTTTAACACCGAGAACAATAATTGGGCCGTATTGAGTTTCTGATAATATCAACTGTCATTTTTACCAGAAATAATTTAGTGAAAAATCGACAGACTGGAACCAATGCTAGAGCTCGGACTGACCGTATGATGTATATGTTTGTTTATTCTTCGCGTAAATGCGTTAATTCTAGAAATTATTACTGTTTCATTAGGGAGGGGGTTGCACAATTAAATTTTATTAGCTTAGTTTTTTATTCTTTCTTAAACAATTTAGGCTGTTGTCTCTTGTTCGTGTGTAGGCCTACCCATGCAGCCGGATACAGGAGACGATAACTGGTGCCGATTGTATGTAGGCTATGTATGCTCCGTTTATGTCAAACCCCTTGTTATGACATAGAAAAGTCTGTTTTGGGGAGTTTTCGTATTTGCTTCTTCATATGACTAGCACAGAAGCTTATCACTGATGTACGGCCAAAATAAAGATAATAAGTGATAGCTTTTTGGGGATTTAGTGGTACATAACCAAAAATGTTACACTGCAAAATAACAAAGATATTCCGATATATTGACATCCGGCAGAATAATTTTCCATGTTTTTATCGTTTTTGTGATTATAATTGGTAAAATAAGTATTATTTGGTAGTGTTTTGTCGTTTAATATCGAAAGGTATTGCTCTTGGCATATGTGTTGTTTTATTTCAGTTGTTGAGTCATGTATGTTCCATTCACAGACGCTTGGGGTCTGGACAAATAGTTTCGAGTTCAAAACCCAAAACAAAAGTTTTGTTTTGTTTTAAAGAACGCTTGTCACATATCCCGGTGTTACTGGTTTTCGACGACGTAGTACATAACGGACTCCTATAGGTTTAGAATTGTCATACACTGCAAACAATTTTATGTCACCAAATAAACAATATTTTACCTTTCATTCCCCAAAATCTCGAAGAAAACCGATTGTTTACTTATTGAGAAAAATTTACAAAATAGCGGTACCTCATTCTCAGTAATCCGGAATGACGTCACATGTTTTCGCCTAACTTTGGAAATTGCCTACAGCGCGAGCATTAGTATGTAAGCAACAATTTTTTTTAACAAAACAATTTGTTGGAGAGCATTTTGTCTATATACCCTCGAGTTTCCGGTTTCCGTTATAAGAAATGATCGGCATTCAACCAAACGAATCTTAAAACTACATAGTTTCTAAATGTATGATGTAAATAAAGTAACGTTCCTCTTTTATTCCAAAGAATTAGAAATGAATATGACTACGTAAATAACAACGGGCGCTGTCATTTTTACCATGACCCGAAACCGACATCTGTGGTGACTGGTACCGGAGTTTTCGTGACCTTTCAGAAAATCAATTTTGCGTAACATCGAATGAGTGTAAATATAAAACGAACACGTTTTATGCAGCATAATGATAATTTCTATTATTTTGATGAATATTTCTTTTCACAGTGAACACTTTCACAGTTTAACAAGCATATTCACATGTGGACACCTGAATTCATCACCTAATCTTGTAAACCTGACTTTTGAACAGTAAATGAGGTGGGTCCAGTGGTCACACTGTGCCCATTTGTAAGGGCTGTTGATGAATATTGCCTGTACTTTCGCTTTGTAGGTGGTGGACTGCCATAAACCTAAAACAAAATTAAAAACTATTCCTTTAAGTACACTACACTACAGGATACATCGCTTAGTTGACGATGACAGTAACACTGTATGGACCTCAAAACAATATAGGAGAAGTATCCAAAACTATCTCCCCTTACACTAATTAAAATTGTAACCCAGTCTATTTTGACCTTCACTTTAAATGACAGGTAGGTAAACAAATCAGACGACGCAAAACAAAACTGGAAATGGTCAATATTTTGCAGTAAATCAAATGTACAAATGGTGATGCAATATTGCATTATGAAAAACAGCATGTTTTATACCAATGCAAGGAAAATAACCGATTACTTACGCCTACAAGGATTATACCGCGCATTGTTGTTGCCAAATATGGAAAATGACCTTTGACACTATCTATTCCTGATTGGTGACGTCAGAAAACACCGATCACGCGCAGTATTGTAAATACTTATGGAGTAACGAAAACGAAGGTATCACGATTTGAGGACACTAGAGGATACTATATCTAAAACACTAATTTAGTTTAACTTAGACAAACACACGGGGCATAAGAAGTCGTCGCCCCTCCTAATTACTCTGACTGGGTGCAGAACCGTAACTGGACCCATCCATCGAACACATCACACGGTGCCTAACAGAGAATAACTAGGTTTACACAACCATGTATATCAGTTGGAGAACCTCTGTGACAACACATGGACCTGAAGGCGAAAAACGGTGAAAATCGATATTATGCATAAGGACCCCTTGTGTGTAATAACGGACATAACTCATAAACACGGAGCAGTGAGACTATAATGACATTTTTATTCGTAAATATATTGGCGTGGCAGACGATGCATATGTCATTCTGGAGAAAAAATTGCCAATTTCTTTAAAAAATGATATTTATACGGTGACATAAAACTGATATAGTGAAATTAGTGACAACTGGGGTAGGTTTAAAGTTTTCACCGCTAATTTACCTTGTCTGATATATTATGATCAGTTAGAAATAGATTGGAAGTGCACAAGGTATGTTTATTTATAAATTATAATTTCGGTAACTGGAGCGTGAAATATTGCGTGATATCTCGCGACTTGCTATTCCCACAGTTAGGCGAAAATCTGTTCTGGGCGAAAACTCGTCACACCGGGATACAACTTTTTTAGAACATATCCAACAAATAACACCCGTCTGTCAAAGCCATGTACTGAAAGGCCATAATGTCGGAAATGTAAACAAACAGCTTGCTACATACACAATTCAATGTGTAAACTAAACTTACCTGCAGAGCCACTATTTCAGTTCTCTATCAAACGCTGGCGGTCTGGATGTCTTACCTTCGCATGCAGTGCTCGAAAATAGGACAGCTGCATTTTAATGTCGCATGATTTCCGACCACAACTTATTTCTCATTACTTTCTTATAATTATCCATTTAACTACTCATACTTTTAACTTCTTTCTGATGCGCAACATGTCTACATCCCCGCGAGGGGTTCGACATTAGAGGAAGATAGATAGCTAATCTCGTGTGAAACATTTTGAGGACGAATCAATTTCGAGTATGAAACATTTTGAGGACGAATCAATTGTGCAATCTATCGCGTATTTCAATTCAAAATATATTATAAGGCATGACAATGGTGTGGTATCCGTGATAATTATCTAAACAAAAATGTAATCCAGAAAATTACAAAAATAATGCATTTACATTCATTTAAATAGAAACCTACATATAAAATTGACATCAGTTGGCGGAATACCGTCAGGTGCAATCAAGCCATCCATATGCTGTGATCTGCACAGTACCCAGTAAGACTAAAAACATGAGTATAAGAACACATTTGAGTCAATTAGCGCCAATTATGAGATTTGCACACATGGGACAATATGTCTGTGACTTCACTATAGCGCTTGTCGATATCGCTGGTGTTTCTATTTTTAGAAAGTCTTGTAATATTAACTCCGCCCACAAGCGCTGCCATGTTGATTTCGGACAAACAATTATTGATTTTATCGCAGCTTCCATTACGTTGACATTATCGATCGAATTTATCATCAAAACTACGCTTATTAATTGAAAAATAATGGTTACTACTAAACATTGTTGCTGGGGAGATTGTAAAAGTGATTCGAGGACAGGAAATGTGAATGAAGTATATTTTATTGGATTTGGAAACGGTTTTCCGAAACCAAACAAAGAAGAATCGAGATGTAAACAATGGGTGAATAGTTGTGGACGTAAACATTTCACGATTAAAAAGGTTAACAAGGACACTTATATTTGTTCTTTGCATTTCATTGGAGGCAAAGGACCCACGGCTGACAATCCAGATCCGATTATATGCGGAAAAGAGGTAGTTATTTACTATTTACTTAAAATTTATAAACCGTTATGCAGTAGCAAATAACGGTATTCGGACAGTACTAGTACCCGGATATTTTTTACTTACAACATACTTTAGAACGAGTTGTCTTAGCGGGTGAAAAGAAGCTGGGTTAACTACTTTTTCCTTCTATCCTTTTTTGTATTCCTTTATTGGACCAATATATGGCGAATATGCTTCCATTTTTATAATATATATCAAGTTACATAATGTGTATATGTCTTGTTAATTATTTTTCTTATATCCTGTTACTATTATTTCTTTTCTTACCTTTAGCAAATCGCTGCATGAGGATTGACAGATTTATGTAGATTAAATAATCTCTATATTTACCGAACTTTTCACAAATATGATTTTATCTGCTTCAGGTAACAAGGAAAAGAAAAGCCCCAAGAGACCGGCCTGATTTTAGATCACCTAAACAGAAACGACTTGATAGGATTGAAGCAGCTGAGGCACTTGTCCTATTACCAGGGTCACCAACAAATCCAACCGGGGAGGCCACATTTACGGAGTCGCCGAATCGAGCTTCAGGGTCCAATTCAGAAATATTTACAGCGACGCCAATTTATAATTATCACGAGCCACTATTCAAAGATGTGGGAACTATGTGTCAACCGGACACCACATCTACCTGTAGTCAAACTCGGAAAACTTCAAAAGTAGTTAAATTAAGGATACAAAATAAAATTTTAGAAAATGACTTAAAGACAAAACAATCTGAATTCGAAATAAAAAAGCCTGTAAAAAGAACAACTACTACAAAGACATCTTTTCATGATGGTTTCGGTGTAGACAATGTAAAGGATGATGATGTGGCGTTTAATGTAGACAATGTAAAGGATGATGATGTGGCGTTTAATGTAGACAATGTAAAGGATGATGATGTGGCGTTTAATGTAGACAATGTAAAGGATGATGATGTGACGTTTAATGTAGACAATGTAACGGATGATGATGTGGCGTTTAATGTAGACAATGTAAGATGATGATTGGCGTTTAATGTAGACAATGTAAAGGATGATGATGTGGCGTTTAATGTAGACAATGTAAAGGATGATGATGTGGCGTTTAATGTAGACAATGTAAAGGATGATGATGTGGCGTTTAATGTAGACAATGTAAAGGATGATGACGTGGCGTTTAATGTAGACAATGTAAAGGATGATGATGTGGCGTTTAATGTAGACAATGTAAAGGATGATGATGTGGCGTTTAATGTAGACAATGTAAAGGATGATGATGTGGCGTTTAAGTTTTACACAGGGTTAACATTTGCTCAGTTTTTATGCTTGTGGGATTTTGTGGGTGATAGTACTCAAAAAATAAACTACTGGAATACATACCCCAACAATCCAGACAAGACACCAAGCAAGAGGCCCGGTAGACGGAGAAAGATGTCGCCTAAAGATGAACTTTTTATGACACTAATTAGGTTAAGGTTAGGTTTATTACATCAAGATTTGGCTTATCGTTTTAAAACAAATACTCGTCAAGTATCTACATGTATAATTACTTGGATTCAGCTTTTATATAAACAGTTTAGTTCAATACGTGCTGCTATGTTTGCTACAAGAGACAAAATCAGAAAGCATTTGCCAAAATCATTTAAAAAATATAAAAATATCCGTTGTATTATTGATTGTACAGAAGTTTTTGTCCAACAACCTGGCAACTTTGCAGCTGCAGGAAACCAATATTCTTCATATAAAGGACATGCTACATTTAAATTTTTAGTAGCTATTGCTCCAAATGGTGCTATTGTATATGTAAGTGATGCTTATGAAGGGAGCATAAGTGACAAGGATATTGTAAGCCAGTCTGGATTTCTTGATTTCCTCAATCCTGGTGATGTCATCATGGCAGATCGTGGATTTTTAATTGATGAAATGCTAAATGATCGGCATGTTAAGATGGTTAGACCACCATTTTTGGGCTCCAGACATAGCTTTACGCCACAAGAAGAGGCAGCAACAAAAGACATTGCTAAACACAGGATTCACGTTGAAAGGTCCATTGAAAGGATGAAGAAGTATAAAATTCTTCAAAAAATTATTCCTCAAAAACTGCAGCCTGTGTTTTCGCAATGTGTATTTGTAATAGGTTGCTTAGTAAACTTTCAATCACCTCTGGTGACATGAACAACTTTGCTTGTGGAAAGTCAGTTACTGATATTAAAGTGGTTATTATCAACTGGAGTCATCATGAATTTTATTGCATCATTTTAATTAATTTAAAGTGATGGACCATAATTTTAATATTTAAGAAATAATAAGTATCAACCGTGGTATATCGCAGAATAACCCGAGTTTGAAGTTCTTAGAAATATATCACGAAGGCCTGAGTGATATATTTCTATGCACAAGAACGACAAACGAGGGTTATTCTGCGATATACCAAGGTTGATATTTATTATTTCGATTCTAACACGACGGGGGTGATGACGTTATTTTTTATGGAAAATATCAATCAATAAATGAACAAAAGTTGTAACTGATCAATAATTTTATTTATTTTGTCAAATAAAACTGTACAGAATAGTAACTGAAACGTTACTTAACCCTTTCCCTCATAGAAGCGCCTCTTGACGCCATTACCAATACAACATATATTGACAATGTAGTAGTCAAACCAATGCTCATAATAAAGGCCAGAATCTCATGTAGTCCCAGTAATATCTATGGAGGTGGGATAGATATGGCGACTACTTATCCACTGCATGATAGCTAAATGGCTGTCATTTGTATGGAGATATAATAGTATATTAACCTAAATGATTTAGGTCTTGTTTTTCTGTTAACCCTTTCCTTCATAGAGATTTAATCTCTATGAAGGAAATGGTTAACAGAAAAACAAGACGGACAAGAGATTATCTGATTCTAAAAATAGCTCACTTCCGTGAATTCCCACGGTATTTTTTACAAACACCATGTGACTTTCATTCATAAAACTTTACACGCATTGTATAAATGGAATAGCCAAAACATGGTGCGCATGCAGCATAGTTCAAGGTAGGTATATCGCACAATAACCCGAGATAGATTTTACTCTACAAGTATGTATGTTATTAGCTGGGTCGTGTTAGAATTGACAGGGCTTTTCAAGCTTGTGCGAACCCTGTGTCAGCTATCTCTATAGGTAACTTATAACCTCCCCTATATATACACAAGTTTATATGCAGATAATTCCCTTGGAATTCTCATCTCAAATAGTTCAGGGCATATGTAAGAGTGATGGAAATTAATAAGTTTTTCTTTTATGCCTGCCCAGAATTGTTCATCAAAGTACACCCGTTTGATGAATGTCTCTTTGTCCGACCATATGACAAAATCGCAGAAGGATAACCCAGTAACTCCCATTTGCATCTGGTAAAAATATGCATGTGCTTCTTTCAAGTTTATATTTCCTGAATCTGTCACTTCTAAAGGAAATTTTTTTAACTGTTGTTTTGTCAGATGGAACTTGAAATCTGATACTGTTTTCCCTCCAATATCTTGGGACACTTACTTTCTAGGACCCCATAGCGTGATGTCTCATCCAGGTCCAATATCAGTCCATCTGGGCTAGCGGCCAGTTCTGGAGAGTTTTGGCTGACCCATAGCCCTGTTGCTATAACTTTCAGTCTAGCGTCGTCTTTCATTTGCTGATAGGACTCTCTTGCCTTGCCTTCATTTTTAACGCCATAAGCCATTGCGCCAGTCGTAACTTTTTCAGTACGCCAAAGATGGTCATATAAATAGTTTGAAATGGCGGACTGGGACGTTAACGAGGAAACCCTTTTACATTCAGACGCTGTTACGCGAAGCCTTCGATTGTTAGACCAATCCTCACTTCCCTGTTGCTTCACAAGCTCCACAGGGTAATCCCCGGGACCATCAACCTTCAAATTCTCCAGCAGCATTGCAGATTGCAGTTTTAGATTATTTATGTGTGTTTCATCAATATTATAGTCCTCGTAATTATATTGTCGGAGTGTCATCCACATACTGTTGGACTGATTTGCCTTCCCAAGGCACCATAGCAAACTTTTATTCAGTTGTTTATCATCTTTGACAGTAGACGGTGCCCTTGGGTCAAAGTTTATGACATTAGAGACCTTCTGTTTTTTTGCGCTATATGAGGAATCTTGAACCTTCTTAGGATCTTTATTTTTCTTACGACTTTGATTCCATGTGCAAGGAAGAGATGTGCAACTTGAAGTTGATGGGTCGGATTTAAGTTGATCGCTTTTTTCAATGTAGTCAACTAGTGCATATAACACTGCAGTTACATGACTACATCTTCCCATAGCTGATGCGACACATGTTCATGATGAATCACGAACAAAGCCCGAAAGTTGAGAAAGTGTCACTGTGACATCATAAAAAACACCTGTTCTATAGGAGGCCATAACTTTTGATTTCACAAAATAATGATTTGACTTGACACAGTCCTGCATTTTCTGAACATGTCCACTTTCAAAGTAGGTTAACCCTTTTTTAGCGGTTTTGATGTATGTACATCCTCAACGTCATCACTGTCGTCACTTATAGTTGATTGGTTGATAAATTGTACTGACTCGACAATGTGGTGATGGATGTGTCCATTATTGAAGTGTCTTGGCATATCTGAGGGCCTGGATGGAAATTTACCCCATCCACAGTATGGTAAAAGTGGTACATCCAAGGTTGGAGCTGTCATACTCGAAGCCTTTACATTCTGAAGCTTGGCAGTAAACCATTTCCCACCATCTATGGCCACAGAAATGTCACCATCTTGTTCAGCATCTATACAACTGTGTATCCTGCAAATAAAATAATAATTTTTTTAAACCGTTGAAAGTATGATCTAGCATTGTAAAATTACAAAAGTGTCAAGCAGTGTATACAATAACAGTGGCCAGAGTGGTTGGTCACTTGGTGTAAACAAAAAACATTCTTCCTAAAATTATATTTAAAACTTTACAAACTGCTGTATTCAAGTTTTATTCCTATGTATTACCATAATAAAGAAATATAAACTAAATTCACCAGCTTTCGCAGCATAACAAGGTATTCGAGCAATATTATAAAAGTTTCGTTCCTCGTCAAAAAAGAAAACACAATCTCTGAATCTGATATTTTGTCAATAATCTCACCTTTTAAGCAAATTGCTTCGATCTCCGTTTTTTGATAACCCTCTGCATTCGAGCCACCTTTTAAGTTGCGTATTTGAATGCTTTTCAATTGATTCATAAACAAATTTAGCACCGGGAACATCATTTTCACAAAGTTTCACAAGATTTCACGCTGGACGCCATATTGTGTAGATTTGTTTGTCCGAAATTTCGTCACGTGACAGGCTTATACTATTTTTAGGTATGAGCGCATAGATCGTGACGTATTGGATACTCGATATTGTACAAGCGCTATAAAGAACTCGTAACTGGACATTGTGCTCCGATAATCCCCTAACAATGACTCAAATGGAAATTGGGGCATAAATGTGCGAAAATTGACTGATTGGCACGTATCATGATTACTGATTAATGATTTATTTCCTCTTTAATATACATAACCAGCCGACGACACATTAGTCTCTTGATTTATTTATGTTTTGAATTTCTATTAAATCAATATTAAGATTACGACAATTAACATACAAGCTTGCTAGATCCCATTGCATGCCCTATTGCATTGACGGGAAAGATATGACGTAGTCAGTTCAAACACGGGAATCAATATCTTGAGCAAAGTCAATGTTGCTCTAGGCTAACTATACAGTGCATAGATGGACATTTCACAGCATAGTGATAGTAAACCTCTATATTCCAGATTATAGCATCAGTCTAACACAGGACTGGTGTTTGTTGAGGGATTTCGGGCAATATTGCACTACTTATCAAGTTTTATTGAGAATTTAGGCACTCGAGGTCGGGCATTTTCGGGCACAAGGGCGGCCCCCAAAAGGGGCAGGACGGGCTGCCCTCCTATTCCTGCTTAGGGGAAACACTACTAGTAGTATGACAGAATACAGACATGTGCTCTATATATTGTAACTTTCTGAGAAATCTAAAACGTTTGAATTATTGAATAGATGCACCGGAACGTGACATTGGATTGTGCCAGGTCTGTGGTGTCTTAGACAACCCGTCTATAATGTTTACATTTTGTTTATTTTCAGATTGTGAGTCATGTCAGACAGTGAAGGTAGCGGATACTCAGATGCCGAGAGTGCTGGAGCCGGGTCTGGAGCCGGGTCTGGAGCCGGGTCTGGAGCCGGGTTGGGGGGTTGGGGCTCTGGAGCCGGCTCTGGAGCCGACAGTGAGGTTAGAGGATACTGTGAATGTGTGTTTTAGGGTTGTTTCTAGAGCGGAATGGCAGGACGCACCACCCTGCCCATTTCAGCCCCGCCTTTTGTCTTTTTAAAAACCAATTTTTGTTTTTATATAGGCCCCAACAGGTGTCTTCGGGCTATATAACTTAGAACTCGTCCCCCATTTTCACCAATATGTACTGCCTTACTGCCTCATTGATCAATCACTGTAATTTAGCAACATTTTCTAGGGGATAACTCCAAAATACCCCTCCCCCACACCTCATCGCAGATCAAAATGCACACTGCCTCATTTCTGACTTGCCCTGCCTCTTTTTCCACTCTAGAAGAAACCCTAGTTTATGATATCAGTAGTCAGTTGTGGAAAGTGTTGCTTTAATTATTCCCCAATTATTTTCAGCAGTAATACAGTCAAACCTGTGTTAGTGGTCACGTCTATTAAGCACCCAACCTGTATTAAGCAGCCAGTTTCCAGATTCCAAATATGTTGTTTTATTATACATTTGACATCTATTAAGCAGCCACCTGTGCTAAACAGCCATTTTATGTGATTCCCTTTGCTGACTGCTTAAGACAGGTTTGACTGTACGTAGGAAGCGAAGGATATATAAGACCTTATAAAATTATTTTTACAGACGGATATGTAGTCCAGTGGTAACACACTGGACTAGTAATTCAGGGATCGCATGTTCGATCCCTCGTCTGACCCTAATAAAATGAACAGTCTTTCAGATGGGACATTAAACCAAGGTCTTGTGTTGGTGCTGTACACCGTGCATGTAAAAGAACCAGAGGAGACTCTGGAATGGGTCTCTGTATCATTGCACTATCCTCCAAAAATCTAAAATGACTAATCTCTTCAGGAGGTGTCGCTCATATGAGCAACTGGTAGCGACGATAAATAAACGTAAAACATACATTTTAAAATTCAATTGAAAATATCTACCATGATCAGGACTTGATGTCGTTCACTTAAAAGTTGTACGTGCGCCATCCATAGCTGTCTGATTGACTCGAAATCTACGGACCAATCAAATGACATTATGCTAATCTTTTATTTACAAATAGCCTGAAGAGAACGCATCAAATCCTGGATCCGATGATGATACCATGAACATGCCACACAAGAAGCGCAACATCATTAACAGTGACGACGATGATGATGCTGAGAGTGATGGCGGCTCTCCAACAACCAAGAAGCGAAAAATCAGCGGTAGTGATGATAATGATGAGGAGGAGGTTGAGGAGGAGGAAGAGGATGTAAGTTGATGCTTGTCTTGACCTGTAGTTATGTATACATGTAGTTCTCTATGTTAACAGTAGCAACGTTATTTCATGTAGTGTAGTCCTCTATGTTAACAGTAGCAACGCTATTTCATGTGGTGTAGTCCTCTATGTTAACAGTAGCAACGCTATTTCATGTGGTGTAGTCCTCTATGTTAACAGTAGCAACATTATTTCATGTAGTGTAGTCCTCTATGTTAACCGTAGCAACGCTATTTCATGTGGTGTAGTCCTCTATGTTAACAGTAGCAACGTTATTTCATGTAGTGTAGTCCTCTATGTTAACAGTAGCAACGCTATTTCATGTGGTGTAGTCCTCTATGTTAACAGTAGCAACGTTATTTCATGTAGCGTAGTCCTCTATGTTAACAATAACAACGTTATTTCATGTAGTGTATGTAGTCAGTCCTCTGTGTTAACAATAATAACATTATTTCATATGAGAGTGCTAAATACTCAATATCTCAAGTTTTAAATAATTACCGAGTGTTTAATGGTGGTATAATATGGCACTAATTGAAATTCAAACCACATACATGTGGCCTCTGTGGCACAGTGCTTACGGTCTTTTGACTCCTAAGTCATTTGCCACTCACCACTGTAGGTCGAATCTCACAGGGGGTGTCAAATTCTTTCCTGTTGAGGAAGCAATCCATCAGACTTGCGGATGGTCAGTGGTTCTCACCGGATGCCCATCCGTGCCTGAAATACTGCTCGGAAGGGCATCTGAGGTTTTTTCTCCATCAATAAATTAATAGTTTGAGAATCGCCATATGACCTAAGCTGTTGGTATGGTGCAATTCGAATTCCCCAAAACAAACAAAGACCACATACAGTCTACATCCGTTATGTCGAATTCTGTCGGACCGAACAAAATGCTTCGACATAACCAAAGTTTGACTTAATTCGATATAAACGGAGCCAGTTATATGTAAAATGATAGTGTCTGAAACGGGATTTGATCCGACTTCGAGATAACCGGATAATTCGACATAACCGACTTTGACATAGCAGATGCAGACTGTATATCATATGTGGAGAGTCCCCCTTTCTTGAGAGCATTTTACTTTCTTTAGAATGAGTTATGGTTTCACCAGTATATTACAAGTCCCCACTTATAAACTATGCCCATTCATTGTTTGTTTTGAGTGTTCCCAGGAGAGATGCCTCCCTTGGGCTGTACAAATAGGACCTGCAGGATACCAATGAATAATAGATTTACAATGTATATTCCGAGATAGCTGAGATGTGCATTGTCTCTCTCGAGTATTTTACCCAACATTATCTCAAGCGGTGCAAGTAATCAGGGTTCATTCTAGGTCAGAATTTTTGGGAGAAGTGAGAAAGCGCGTGATCGCTTCCTTAAATGGTGTTCTTTAATATACTTCTGCAAAATAGGGTTAAAATGCACAGTACAACCATTAAATACAACATTTGAATAGAAGGAGTGCTTTATAATGGGCCAGTGTATCTTACTAGACACGCTGGACTGGTAATCCAGGGATCGCAGGTTCGATCCCCCGTCTGACCCTAATAAAATTAACAGTCTTTCAGATGGGACGTTAAACCGAGGTCTCGTGTTGGTGTTTTACACCGTGCATGTAAGAGAACCAGAGGAGGCTCTAGATTGGATTTCTTTCTGTATCATTGCACTATCCTCCAAAATCTAAAATGACTAATCTCTTTAGGAGGCGTCGCTCATATGGGTAACCGGTAGCGACGATAAATAAACGTAAAACACACATACTAGACAAAATTTGTTTGAAAATCGTAAAAACCAAAAAAATATTTTTTTAGGGAGAAATGGGGCCCCCAGAGGGCGAAGTCAGTCGCCCACATCGCCCTCTAGAATGATCCCTGAGTAATGTAGAGCATGAGTTCTGCATGTGTACGGTTGATGATCACTCACCTTCTGTAATGATCTCAAACATATTATGTTCAAAACCCGTTTTCTATCTTATACTTGCAACTTTATTATTATTACCAAATGTTTCATGACCAATCGCCACGCTTCACATTTTCACATATGATAAAAAAAGCCTCCGGCTGATGTGTCAATTGAGTAGATGCCTTGGATTATTGGTGTTTTATAATAAGTTGATTGGTTCTATTGTATAGGTGGAGGAAGAAACCAACCAAATAAGAAAGAAGAAGAAACCACGCCACGGAGGATTCATTCTGGACGAGGCCGGTATGTGTTGTATTGAGCTTCATTATGATGTGTGCAATTGATATTCTCTGTGTTGGTGAAACCTCTATCGTAGAATTGGGCTCTATTGTTTGTATATTTCATGCAGTCGGCCTCTGTGGTCGCTGACTTGTATACCACTGTAACCTATCATCACTGATGATCACTGGTTCGAGCCCCGCTCAGGCCGTGTCTGTTTATATGAAAAAGTTGTCAGTTTCTTACAGAGGTTGGTGCACCAAGTATTGGTTATCCGCTTGAGCCTGCCCAGGAAAGGTGTTGTTAGGTAAACTGCCCGTCGGCGATATAGGCCAAAATGATGCTGATGAAGGCTTAACCCTTTATTGCATAGAGATTTTGGTTAATATACTATTATATCTCCATACAAACGACAGCCATTTAGCTATCAGTGGATAAGTAGTCGCCATATTTATCCCACCTCCATAGATATTACTTGGACTACATAGAGATTTTGGTTAATATACTATTATATCTCCATACAAACGACAGCCATTTAGCTATCATGCAGTGGACAAGTAGTCGCCATATCTATCCCACCTCCATAGATATTACTGGGACTACATGAGATTTAGGTTAATATACTATTATATCTCCATACAAACGACAGCCATTTAGCTATCATGCAGTGGATAAGTAGTCACCATATCTATCCCACCTCCATAGATATTACATGAGATTCTGGCCTTTATTATTAGCATTGGTTTGACTACTACATTGTCAATGCATGTCGTATTGGTATTGGCGTCAAGAGGTGCTTCTATGAGGGAAAGGGTTAAAACCCGAACAAACAGACAGACAATCCATGCAATAGCATGTTCCTGGCCTTTTCCTACACATATCAAGCGTGTTTATCACCAGGTATCATCCTTTAAATGCCGCAGTGTACTTCCAAGCATTGGTTATTGATTGGTCTGCTACTATAATTTCTATCATTATACAATACCAACAAAAATATTATACAGTTGTGACAATGAAGGAACTTTTCGACACTGTTGATTTTAAATACATTATTGCATAAATTGTAAAGTTTTACTGGTTTATAAACAGTTTTACAACTGACGTTTTTTTACAGCTTGATCATTTTTACAGCTTGATCATTTTTACAGCTTGATGATCAATTTTGTTGCAATTGAACTTTCGTCATTACAATTTTACTACATACATGTATTTTATCTACATACATTTTTAACTATCTTGTATACAATATACTTAACCCGGCGCGATATAGCCTGAACTGTGCTGATGCGCCGTTAAACCAAATACTCACAAATACTGACATGTACTGATCTCGAACCTTTTCTTAACACTTGCAGAGGTTGATGATGATGACGATGATGAAGATGAGCTTGACTGGGAGGAAGGTGCTGCTGAGCTCATTGAGAGGAAGTCGACGTATGAGGGGCCGACTGCCAAGGAGATGGAGAGCAATAGGAGGCTTAATGAACTGATGAAGTAAGCTGTTTTGGTATTGTAATTTGAAGTAAGCTGTTTGGGTATTGTAATTTCAATTTAACTCTTTGGTTTGTACAAATTTATCTTAGTTGGATTGCGAAACAAGTTCCTATAGCTTATATTAATCGCTTTCATTTATTGCCACAAGTTTTTAAACTTTATTTATTTTACAACGATTGCGAAGCAAGTTCTAACAACTTATATTAATCCCTCTCGTTGGCGCAGATGAAAGCGTAAATGTGGTCATTCATGTGGGAGGAAACCGGAGTACCCGGGGAAAACCCACCTGTCCGATCTGGCGACCACCGTACCATCTCACATACTTCCCGGTCCGAGGATCGAACCTGGGTTGCATTGGTTAGAAGCGAGCGCGCTAACCACTGCACTAATTGGACAGCCACAATTATGCCACAAGGGAGAGAGAAGAGGCAATGTGGAATTTAAATGCCTTGCTTGCCTAAGGGCACAATCGTAATGGCTAGAGCTGGAACTGTAATTTTAACCCTTTGTACACTAACAGTGAAAATAACTGTGAAATATTGTCGTGTGATTCCAGTCTGCTACAACTATTTGAACTACTTATAACCTTTATTTTACCCAGCATGCAAAGAGTTAAATACCATGTACATGACTCGAACAGATGCTTTGGTCGTTTATTTTATTTTAAGCTTTCCAATGAAACATCGAAATTTATCAGTGAAATAAAATCTGTTATTGCACTGGTTGAAAGCAGAATAACACATTTTTATTTCTCACCGCTGAATGTTTGTGGTTCCTAGTCGCTGCATGCTGAAATGTGAACGCGACCGTGTTTGGACTGAAACCATTTGTGATATTATATATGACGTTGTCGAAATGCGACATTCTATCGCCATTTAGTGCACAGTGGCATCATTTTCAATCGTAAAAATACTTTTCACTCTAATATAAAAAGAATATTTGTCAAAAGTGAACATAGAAGTTAATATTATAATGTTTTCAATATTCATTCGGTGAAATCTAATTTGATCATACACTGAAGCAAACGTATATCCTCTAACTGTTGATTGATTGTCTCTGCAGCAACCAGACAGAGGATGAAATTGAGGCGTACTACCGACAGAAATACGGCGACAGTTCTGCCCTGGACCGATTTGGTGAAGGCGAGGAAATGTCTGATGAAATCACACAGCAGGGCCTCCTACCTGGTGTAAAGTAAGTAGCAGGGCCGGCATGATTTAAATCACCCCAAAAAAGTAAAAAAAGTCGACTTTTTTGTTTTTGGCAACGAATAGCGATTTCGGTATTCGAATATTCGGTCGGGAAGATATTCGAATATTCGATATAATTCTGTGAAAAACTCAAAATATCTCAAACACATACATTTTCACAATTAATCTACTTTCTGTTTTATGCCCTACGTCATATCTTCTTCCTGTAAATTTGACGACGACTCAATCAGTTATTGTTATCGTACACTGTACACGCTACCATTCCCGATGAGACTTAAGTTAGTACACCAAATTAATACCTATGCTACTATATATAATAAATGAAGAATTCTATATAAGAACATGCTAAACTTTATTCAAATTCAATTACTGTACTAAATTTCACACATACAATATATATGTCCATAAATGTCAACGGGTAGTACCGTACGCACCATGCGTGCACATTAAAACTCAATGTCACAACCTTTTTGAACGTTGTTCTTGTTCAAAAAAATAATGTTGTCAACAAGAGAAGTGGATAATCTGTTCCTTAGCTTGTTGATAAGTAGACAAGTTGCGAAGAAGATGCATTCGGATGGGACTGACATTGCTGGCACTGACAGTAGTCTACGGGCGACGTGAGCGACAGTGGGGAATTTCAGTTCATTTTTCCGCCACCACTCAAGGGGTTTCACATGGGGATCCATTTTCTTGAGCAGATAGCTCTTTAACTCATCTGTTCCTTTTCGTTTTCAGTAATATTATAATATTATAGGTATTTTCTCGACAAAACAATTTTAAAATCATATCAAAGACCCCCGATATTTACCCAGCAGCAACAATTTGCAAACAGATTAGGTTTGCTCTATTGAATTGGTTCAATCAGTAATATAGATTAACATGTTTATAAATTAAACAATAAAATTCAAACAATACCTACCTTAGAACCTACTGTAATTATCCAATTTCATGGCAAGTGTCAATTAACACCTGCCATGGTTGCGATCACAACATGGTTTATTCACACCTCCTCGTGCGATTTCTTTTGTATTGTAACTTTGTAAGGTTTTATGATATATTGAAAAGAAAACAACAACGACGTATCTGATTTTATGACAGTTTATTTAAATTTTGCAAATATTTTTTTTCTCTCCGTTTGAGCAAATATTCGAATATTTGTCTATTCGTTGCCATCCCTAAAAGTAAGTAATCAATATTTATATTCCTGTAGCCAATCAGAACACGATTGGTTGAATCACCGACCGGGGAATATTTGTCTGCGTAATGTGTTTCACACTCGAGCATGCAAAACAACCAAAGGGTTTAATCAACAAGAGTTGGGTATCATGCCCAGGTCACTCTATATGTGGGTTTAATCAACAAGAGTTGGGTATCATGCCCAGGTCACTCTATATGTGGGTTTAATCAACAAGAGTTGGGTATCATGCCCAGGTCACTCTATATGTGGGTTTAATCAACAAGAGTTGGGTATCATGCCCAGGTCACTCTATATGTGGGTTTAATCAACAAGAGTTGGGTATCATGCCCAGGTCACTCTATATGTGGGTTTAATCAACAAGAGTTGGGTATCATGCCCAGGTCACTCTATATGTGGGTTTAATCAACAAGAGTTGGGTATCATGCCCAGGTCACTCTATATGTGGGTTTAATCAACAAGAGTTGGGTATCATGCCCAGGTCACTCTATATGTGGGTTTAATCAACAAGAGTTGGGTATCATGCCCAGGTCACTCTATATGTGGGTTTAATCAACAAGAGTTGGGTATCATGCCCAGGTCACTCTATATGTGGGTTTAATCAACAAGAGTTGGGTATCATGCCCAGGTCACTCTATATGTGGGTTTAATCAACAAGAGTTGGGTATCATGCCCAGGTCACTCTATATGTGGGTTTAATCAACAAGAGTTGGGTATCATGCCCAGGTCACTCTATATGTGGGTTTAATCAACAAGAGTTGGGTATCATGCCCAGGTCACTCTATATGTGGGTTTAATCAACAAGAGTTGGGTATCATGCCCAGGTCACTCTATATGTGGGTTTAATCAACAAGAGTTGGGTATCATGCCCAGGTCACTCTATATGTGGGTTTAATCAACAAGAGTTGGGTATCATGCCCAGGTCACTCTATATGTGGGTTTAATCAACAAGAGTTGGGTATCATGCCCAGGTCACTCTATATGTGGGTTTAATCAACAAGAGTTGGGTATCATGCCCAGGTCACTCTATATGTGGGTTTAATCAACAAGAGTTGGGTATCATGCCCAGGTCACTCTATATGTGGGTTTAATCAACAAGAGTTGGGTATCATGCCCAGGTCACTCTATATGTGGGTTTAATCAACAAGAGTTGGGTATCATGCCCAGGTCACTCTATATGTGGGTTTAATCAACAAGAGTTGGGTATCATGCCCAGGTCACTCTATATGTGGGTTTAATCAACAAGAGTTGGGTATCATGCCCAGGTCACTCTATATGTGGGTTTAATCAACAAGAGTTGGGTATCATGCCCAGGTCACTCTATATGTGCCATCCCTCTATGGTGGCGCAGCGTGTTGAAGGGCTGTCAAGAGTTGGGTATCATGCCCAGGTCACTCTATGACGGCTCATCATGTTGAAGGGCTGTCAAGAGTTGGGTATTACGCCCAGGTCACTCTATGACGGCTCATCATGTTGAAGGGCTGTCAAGAGTTGGGTATCACGTCCAGGTCACTCACTATATGTGCCATCCCTCTATGGCGGTGCATCATGTTGAAGGGCTGTCAAGAGTTGGGTATCACGCCCAGGTCAATCTATATGTGCCATCCCTCTATGGCGGTGCATCATGTTGAAGGGCTGTCAAGAGTTGGGTATCACGCCCAGGTCAATCTATATGTGCCATCCCTCTATGGCGGTGCATCATGTTGAAGGGCTGTCAAGAGTTGGGTATCACGCCCAGGTCACTCTATATGTGCCATCCCTCTATGGCGGTGCATCATGTTGAAGGGCTGTCAAGAGTTGGGTATCACGCCCAGGTCAATCTATATGTGCCATCCCTCTATGGCGGTGCATCATGTTGAAGGGCTGTCAAGAGTTGGGTATCACGCCCAGGTCAATCTATATGTGCCATCCCTCTATGGCGGTGCATCATGTTGAAGGGCTGTCAAGAGTTGGGTATCACGCCCAGGTCAATCTATATGTGCCATCCCTCTATGGCGGTGCATCATGTTGAAGGGCTGTCAAGAGTTGGGTATCACGTCCAGGTCACTCTATATGTGCCATCCCTCTATGGCGGTGCATCGTGTTGAAGGGCTGTCAAGAGTTGGGTATCACGCCCAGGTCAATCTATATGTGCCATCCCTCTATGGCGGTGCATCATGTTGAAGGGCTGTCAAGAGTTGGGTATCACGTCCAGGTCAATCTATATGTGCCATCCCTCTATGGCGGTGCATCATGTTGAAGGGCTGTCAAGAGTTGGGTATCATGCCCAGGTCAATCTATATGTGGGTTTATCAACAAGAGTTGGGTATCATGCCCAGGTCACTCTATATGTGGGTTTAATCAACAAGAGTTGGGTATCATGCCCAGGTCACTCTATATGTGGGTTTAATCAACAAGAGTTGGGTATCATGCCCAGGTCACTCTATATGTGGGTTTAATCAACAAGAGTTGGGTATCATGCCCAGGTCACTCTATATGTGGGTTTAATCAACAAGAGTTGGGTATCATGCCCAGGTCACTCTATATGTGGGTTTAATCAACAAGAGTTGGGTATCATGCCCAGGTCACTCTATATGTGGGTTTAATCAACAAGAGTTGGGTATCATGCCCAGGTCACTCTATATGTGGGTTTAATCAACAAGAGTTGGGTATCATGCCCAGGTCACTCTATATGTGGGTTTAATCAACAAGAGTTGGGTATCATGCCCAGGTCACTCTATATGTGGGTTTAATCAACAAGAGTTGGGTATCATGCCCAGGTCACTCTATATGTGGGTTTAATCAACAAGAGTTGGGTATCATGCCCAGGTCACTCTATATGTGGGTTTAATCAACAAGAGTTGGGTATCATGCCCAGGTCACTCTATATGTGGGTTTAATCAACAAGAGTTGGGTATCATGCCCAGGTCACTCTATATGTGGGTTTAATCAACAAGAGTTGGGTATCATGCCCAGGTCACTCTATATGTGGGTTTAATCAACAAGAGTTGGGTATCATGCCCAGGTCACTCTATATGTGGGTTTAATCAACAAGAGTTGGGTATCATGCCCAGGTCACTCTATTGTGGGTTTAATCAACAAGAGTTGGGTATCATGCCCAGGTCACTCTTATGTGCCATCCCTCTATGGTGGCGCAGCGTGTTGAAGGGCTGTCAAGAGTTGGGTATCACGCCCAGGTCACTCTATGACGGCTCATCATGTTGAAGGGCTGTCAGAGTGTGGGTATTACGCCCAGGTCACTCTATGACGGCTCATCATGTTGAAGGGCTGTCAAGAGTTGGGTATCACGTCCAGGTCACTCACTATATGTGCCATCCCTCTATGGCGGTGCATCATGTTGAAGGGCTGTCAAGAGTTGGGTATCACGCCCAGGTCAATCTATATGTGCCATCCCTCTATTGCGGTGCATCATGTTGAAGGGCTGTCAAGAGTTGGGTATCACGCCCAGGTCAATCTATGTGTGCCATCCCTCTATGGCGGTGCATCATGTTGAAGGGCTGTCAAGAGTTGGGTATCACGCCCAGGTCACTCTATATGTGCCATCCCTCTATGGCGGTGCATCATGTTGAAGGGCTGTCAAGAGTTGGGTATCACGCCCAGGTCAATCTATATGTGCCATCCCTCTATGGCGGTGCATCATGTTGAAGGGCTGTCAAGAGTTGGGTATCACGCCCAGGTCACTCTATATGTGCCATCCCTCTATGGCGGTGCATCATGTTGAAGGGCTGTCAAGAGTTGGGTATCACGTCCAGGTCAATCTATATGTGCCATCCCTCTATGGCGGTGCATCATGTTGAAGGGCTGTCAAGAGTTGGGTATCACGTCCAGGTCAATCTATATGTGCCATCCCTCTATGGCGGTGCATCATGTTGAAGGGCTGTCAAGAGTTGGGTATCACGTCCAGGTCAATCTATATGTGCCATCCCTCTATGGCGGTGCATCATGTTGAAGGGCTGTCAAGAGTTGGGTATCACGCCAGGTCAATCTATATGTGCCATCCCTCTATGGCGGTGCATCATGTTGAAGGGCTGTCAAGAGTTGGGTATCACGTCCAGGTCAATCTATATGTGCCATCCCTCTATGGCGGTGCATCATGTTGAAGGGCTGTCAAGAGTTGGGTATCACGTCCAGGTCAATCTATATGTGCCATCCCTCTATGGCGGTGCATCATGTTGAAGGGCTGTCAAGAGTTGGGTATCACGTCCAGGTCAATCTATATGTGCCATCCCTCTATGGCGGTGCATCATGTTGAAGGGCTGTCAAGAGTTGGGTATCACGTCCAGGTCACTCACTATATGTGC
This sequence comes from Archivesica marissinica, assembly GCA_014843695.1. Lineage (NCBI taxonomy): Eukaryota > Metazoa > Mollusca > Bivalvia > Venerida > Vesicomyidae > Archivesica > Archivesica marissinica. The sequence goes on along the minus strand of CM026402.1, from coordinate 24,457,577 downwards.
CATCCCTCTATGGCGGTGCATCATGTTGAAGGGCTGTCAAGCGTTGGGTATCACGCCCAGGTCAATCTATATGTGCCATCCCTCTATGGCGGTGCATCATGTTGAAGGGCTGTCAAGAGTTGGGTATCACGTCCAGGTCAATCTATATGTGCCATCCCTCTATGGCGGTGCATCATGTTGAAGGGCTGTCAAGAGTTGGGTATCATGCCCAGGTCACTCTATATGTGGGTTTAATCAACAAGAGTTGGGTATCATGCCCAGGTCACTCTATATGTGGGTTTAATCAACAAGAGTTGGGTATCATGCCCAGGTCACTCTATATGTGGGTTTAATCAACAAGAGTTGGGTATCATGCCCAGGTCACTCTATATGTGGGTTTAATCAACAAGAGTTGGGTATCATGCCCAGGTCACTCTATATGTGGGTTTAATCAACAAGAGTTGGGTATCATGCCCAGGTCACTCTATATGTGGGTTTAATCAACAAGAGTTGGGTATCATGCCCAGGTCACTCTATATGTGGGTTTAATCAACAAGAGTTGGGTATCATGCCCAGGTCACTCTATATGTGGGTTTAATCAACAAGAGTTGGGTATCATGCCCAGGTCACTCTATATGTGGGTTTAATCAACAAGAGTTGGGTATCATGCCCAGGTCACTCTATATGTGGGTTTAATCAACAAGAGTTGGGTATCATGCCCAGGTCACTCTATATGTGGGTTTAATCAACAAGAGTTGGGTATCATGCCCAGGTCACTCTATATGTGGGTTTAATCAACAAGAGTTGGGTATCATGCCCAGGTCACTCTATATGTGGGTTTAATCAACAAGAGTTGGGTATCATGCCCAGGTCACTCTATATGTGGGTTTAATCAACAAGAGTTGGGTATCATGCCCAGGTCACTCTATATGTGGGTTTAATCAACAAGAGTTGGGTATCATGCCCAGGTCCACTCTATATGTGGGTTTAATCAACAAGAGTTGGGTATCATGCCCAGGTCACTCTATGTGGGTTTAATCAACAAGAGTTGGGTATCATGCCCAGGTCACTCTATATGTGGGTTTAATCAACAAGAGTTGGGTATCATGCCCAGGTCACTCTATATGTGGGTTAATCAACAAGAGTTGGGTATCATGCCCAGGTCACTCTATATGTGGGTTTAATCAACAAGAGTTGGGTATCATGCCCAGGTCACTCTATATGTGGGTTTAATCAACAAGAGTTGGGTATCATGCCCAGGTCACTCTATATGTGGGTTAATCAACAAGAGTTGGGTATCATGCCCAGGTCACTCTATATGTGGGTTTAATCAACAAAGAGTTGGGTATCATGCCCAGGTCACTCTATATGTGGGTTTAATCAACAAGAGTTGGGTATCATGCCCAGGTCACTCTATATGTGGGTTTAATCAACAAGAGTTGGGTATCATGCCCAGGTCACTCTATATGTGCCATCCCTCTATGGTGGCGCAGCGTGTTGAAGGGCTGTCAAGAGTTGGGTATCACGCCCAGGTCACTCTATGACAGCTCATCATGTTGAAGGGCTGTCAAGAGTTGGGTATTACGCCCAGGTCACTCTATGACGGCTCATCATGTTGAAGGGCTGTCAAGAGTTGGGTATCACGTCCAGGTCACTCACTATATGTGCCATCCCTCTATGGCGGTGCATCATGTTGAAGGGCTGTCAAGAGTTGGGTATCACGTCCAGGTCAATCTATATGTGCCATCCCTCTATGGCGGTGCATCATGTTGAAGGGCTGTCAAGAGTTGGGTATCACGTCCAGGTCAATCTATATGTGCCATCCCTCTATGGCGGTGCATCATGTTGAAGGGCTGTCAAGAGTTGGGTATCACGTCCAGGTCAATCTATATGTGCCATCCCTCTATGGCGGTGCATCATGTTGAAGGGCTGTCAAGAGTTGGGTATCACGTCCAGGTCAATCTATATGTGCCATCCCTCTATGGCGGTGCATCATGTTGAAGGGCTGTCAAGAGTTGGGTATCACGTCCAGGTCAATCTATATGTGCCATCCCTCTATGGCGGTGCATCATGTTGAAGGGCTGTCAAGAGTTGGGTATCACGTCCAGGTCAATCTATATGTGCCATCCCTCTATGGCGGTGCATCATGTTGAAGGGCTGTCAAGAGTTGGGTATCACGTCCAGGTCACTCACTATATGTGCCATCCCTCTATGGCGGTGCATCATGTTGAAGGGCTGTCAAGAGTTGGGTATCACGCCCAGGTCACTCACTATATGTGCCATCCCTCTATGGCGGTGCATCATGTTGAAGGGCTGTCAAGAGTTGGGTATCACGCCCAGGTCAATCTATATGTGCCATCCCTCTATGGCGGTGCATCGTGTTGAAGGGCTGTCAAGAGTTGGGTATCACGCCCAGGTCAATCTATATGTGCCATCCCTCTATGGCGGTGCATCATGTTGAAGGGCTGTCAAGAGTTGGGTATCACGCCCAGGTCAATCTATATGTGCCATCCCTCTATGGCGGTGCATCATGTTGAAGGGCTGTCAAGAGTTGGGTATCACGTCCAGGTCAATCTATATGTGCCATCCCTCTATGGCGGTGCATCATGTTGAAGGGCTGTCAAGAGTTGGGTATCACGTCCAGGTCAATCTATATGTGCCATCCCTCTATGGCGGTGCATCATGTTGAAGGGCTGTCAAGAGTTGGGTATCACGTCCAGGTCAATCTATATGTGCCATCCCTCTATGGCGGTGCATCATGTTGAAGGGCTGTCAAGAGTTGGGTATCACGTCCAGGTCAATCTATATGTGCCATCCCTCTATGGCGGTGCATCATGTTGAAGGGCTGTCAAGAGTTGGGTATCACGTCCAGGTCAATCTATATGTGCCATCCCTCTATGGCGGTGCATCATGTTGAAGGGCTGTCAAGAGTTGGGTATCACGTCCAGGTCAACTATATGTGCCATCCCTCTATGGCGGTGCATCATGTTGAAGGGCTGTCAAGAGTTGGGTATCACGTCCAGGTCACTCACTATATGTGCCATCCCTCTATGGCGGTGCATCATGTTGAAGGGCTGTCAAGAGTTGGGTATCACGCCAGGTCAATATCTATGTGCCATCCCTCTATGGCGGTGCATCGTGTGAAGGGCTGTCAAGAGTTGGGTATCACGCCCAGGTCACTCATATATGTGCCATCCCTCTATGGCGGTGCATCGTGTTGAAGGGCTGTCAAGAGTTGGGTATCACGTCCAGGTCAATCTATATGTGCCATCCCTCTATGGCGGTTGCATCGTGTTGAAGGGCTGTCAAGAGTTGGGTATCACGCCCAGGTCACTCACTATATGTGCCATCCCTCTATGGCGGTGCATCATGTTGAAGGGCTGTCAAGAGGGGTATCACGCCCAGGTCACTCACTATATGTGCCATCCCTTTATGGCGGTGCATCGTGTTGAAGGGCTGTCAAGAGTTGGGTATCACGCCAGGTCACATCACTATATGTGCCCATCCTCTATGGCGGTGCATCGTTGAAGGGCTGTCAAGAGTTGGGTATCACGCCCAGGTCACTCACTATATGTGCCATCCCTCTATGGCGGTGCATCGTGTTGAAGGGCTGTCAAGAGTTGGGTATCACGCCAGGTCACTCACTATATGTGCCATCCCTCTATGGCGGTGCATCGTGTTGAAGGGCTGTCAAGAGTTGGGTATCACGCCCAGGTCACTCACTATATGTGCCATCCCTCTATGGCGGTGCATCGTGTTGAAGGGCTGTCAAGAGTTGGGTATCACGCCCAGGTCACTCACTATATGTGCCATCCCTCTATGGCGGTGCATCATGTTGAAGGGCTGTCAAGAGTTGGGTATCACGCCCAGGTCACTCACTATATGTGCCATCCCTCTATGGCGGTGCATCGTGTTGAAGGGCTGTCAAGAGTTGGGTATCACGCCCAGGTCACTCACTATATGTGCCATCCCTCTATGGCGGTGCATCATGTTGAAGGGCTGTCAAGAGTTGGGTATCACGTCCAGGTCAATCTATATGTGCCATCCCTCTATGGCGGTGCATCATGTTGAAGGGCTGTCAAGAGTTGGGTATCACGTCCAGGTCAATCTATATGTGCCATCCCTCTATGGCGGTGCATCATGTTGAAGGGCTGTCAAGAGTTGGGTATCACGTCCAGGTCAATCTATATGTGCCATCCCTCTATGGCGGTGCATCATGTTGAAGGGCTGTCAAGAGTTGGGTATCACGTCCAGGTCAATCTATATGTGCCATCCCTCTATGGCGGTGCATCATGTTGAAGGGCTGTCAAGAGTTGGGTATCACGTCCAGGTCAATCTATATGTGCCATCCCTCTATGGCGGTGCATCATGTTGAAGGGCTGTCAAGAGTTGGGTATCACGTCCAGGTCAATCTATATGTGCCATCCCTCTATGGCGGTGCATCATGTTGAAGGGCTGTCAAGAGTTGGGTATCACGTCCAGGTCAATCTATATGTGCCATCCCTCTATGGCGGTGCATCATGTTGAAGGGCTGTCAAGAGTTGGGTATCACGTCCAGGTCACTCACTATATGTGCCATCCCTCTATGGCGGTGCATCATGTTGAAGGGCTGTCAAGAGTTGGGTATCACGCCCAGGTCAATCTATATGTGCCATCCCTCTATGGCGGTGCATCATGTTGAAGGGCTGTGTCAAGAGTTGGGTATCACGTCCAGGTCAATCTATAATGTGCCATCCCTCTATGGCGGTGCATCATGTTGAAGGGCTGTCAAGAGTTGGGTATCATGCCCAGGTCACTCTATATGTGGGTTTAATCAACAAGAGTTGGGTATCATGCCCAGGTCACTCTATATGTGGGTTTAATCAACAAGAGTTGGGTATCATGCCCAGGTCACTCTATATGTGGGTTTAATCAACAAGAGTTGGGTATCATGCCCAGGTCACTCTATATGTGGGTTTAATCAACAAGAGTTGGGTATCATGCCCAGGTCACTCTATATGTGGGTTTAATCAACAAGAGTTGGGTATCATGCCCAGGTCACTCTATATGTGGGTTTAATCAACAAGAGTTGGGTATCATGCCCAGGTCACTCTATATGTGGGTTTAATCAACAAGAGTGGGTATCATGCCCAGGTCACTCTATATGTGGGTTTAATCAACAAGAGTTGGGTATCATGCCCAGGTCACTCTATATGTGGGTTTAATCAACAAGAGTTGGGTATCATGCCCAGGTCACTCTATATGGGGGTTTAATCAACAAGAGTTGGGTATCATGCCCAGGTCACTCTATATGTGGGGTTTAATCAACAAGAGTTGGGTATCATGCCCAGGTCACTCTATATGTGGGTTTAATCAACAAGAGTTGGGTATCATGCCCAGGTCACTCTATATGTGGGTTTAATCAAAAAGAGTTGGGTATCATGCCCATGTCACTCTATATGTGGGTTTAATCAACAAGAGTTGGGTATCATGCCCAGGTCACCTATATGTGGGTTTAATCAACAAGAGTTGGGTATCATGCCCAGGTCACTCTATATGTGGGTTTAATCAACAAGAGTTGGGTATCATGCCAGGTCACTCTATGTGGGTTTAATCAACAAGAGTTGGGTATCATGCCCAGGTCACTCTATATGTGGGTTTAATCAACAAGAGTTGGGTATCATGCCCAGGTCACTCTATAGTGGGTTAATCAACAAGAGTTGGGTATCATGCCCAGGTCACTCTATATGTGGGTTTAATCAACAAGAGTGGGTATCATGCCCAGGTCACTCTATATGTGGGTTTAATCAACAAGAGTTGGGTATCATGCCCAGGTCACTCTATATGTGGGTTAATCAACAAGAGTTGGGATCATGCCCAGGTCACTCTATATGTTGGGTTTTGAACAAGAGTTGGGTATCATGCCCAGGTCACTCTATTGTGGGTTTATCAACAAGAGTTGGGTATTATGCCAGGTCACTCTATTGTGGGTTTATCAACAAGAGTTGGGTATCATGTCCAGGTCACTCTATATGTGCCATCCCTATGGTGGTGCATCGTGTTGAAGGGCTGTCAAGAGTTGGGTATCACGCCAGGTCAATCTATGACAGCTCATCATGTTGAAGGGCTGTCAAGAGTTGGGTATTACGCCCAGGTCACTCTATGGCGGTTCATCATGTTGAAGGGCTGTCAAGAGTTGGGTATCACGTCAGGTCACTCTATATGTGCCATCCCTCTATGGCGGTGCATCATGTTGAAGGGCTGTCAAGAGTTGGGTATCACGCCCAGGTCAATCTATATGTGCCATCCCTCTATGGCGGTGCATCATGTTGAAGGGCTGTCAAGAGTTGGGTATCACGTCCAGGTCAATCTATATGTGCCATCCCTCTATGGCGGTGCATCAGTTGAAGGGCTGTCAAGAGTTGGGTATCACGTCCAGGTCAATCTATATGTGCCATCCCTCTATGGCGGTGCATCATGTTGAAGGGCTGTCAAGAGTTGGGTATCACGTCCAGGTCAATCTATATGTGCCATCCCTCTATGGCGGTGCATCATGTTGAAGGGCTGTCAAGAGTTGGGTATCACGTCCAGGTCAATCTATATGTGCCATCCCTCTATGGCGGTGCATCATGTTGAAGGGCTGTCAAGAGTTGGGTATCACGTCCAGGTCAATCTATATGTGCCATCCCTCTATGGCGGTGCATCATGTTGAAGGGCTGTCAAGAGTTGGGTATCACGTCCAGGTCAATCTATATGTGCCATCCCTCTATGGCGGTGCATCGTGTTGAAGGGCTGTCAAGAGTTGGGTATCACGTCCAGGTCAATCTATATGCCATCCCTCTATGGCGGTGCATCATGTTGAAGGGCTGTCAAGAGTTGGGTATCACGTCCAGGTCACTCTATATGTGCCATCCCTCTATGGCGGTGCATCGTGTTGAAGGGGGCTGTCAAGAGTTGGGTATCATGCCCAGGTCAATCTATTGTGCCATCCCTCTATGGCGGTGCTCGTGTGTGAAGGGCTGTCAAGAGTTGGGTATCACGCCCAGGTCAATCTATATGGCCATCCCTCTATGGCGGTGCATCGTGTTGAAGGGCTGTCAAGAGTTGGGTATCACGTCCAGGTCAATCTATATGTGCCATCCCTCTATGGCGTGCATCATGTTGAAGGGCTGTCAAGAGTGGGTATCACGTCCAGGTCAATCTATATGTGCCATCCCTCTATGGCGGTGCATCATGTTGAAGGGCTGTCAAGAGTTGGGTATCACGTCCAGGTCATCTATATGTGCCATCCCTCTATGGCGGTGCATCGTGTTGAAGGCTGTCAAGAGTTGGGTATCACGTCCAGGTCAATCTATATTTGCCATCCCTCTATGGCGGTGCATCATGTTGAAGGGCTGTCAAGAGTTGGGTATCACGTCCAGGTCAATCTATATGTGCCATCCCTCTATGGTGGTGCATCATGGTTGAAGGGCTGTCAAGAGTTGGGTATCACGTCCAGGTCAACTATATGTGCCATCCCTCTATGGCGGTGCATCATGTTGAGGGGCTGTCAAGAGTTGGGTATCACGCCCAGGTCAATCTATATGTGCCATCCCTCTATGGCGGTGCATCATGGTTGAAGGGCTGTCAAGAGTTGGGTATCACGTCAGGTCAATCTATATGTGCCATCCCTCTATGGTGGGCATCATGTGAAGGGCTGTCAAGAGTTGGGTATCACGTCCAGGGTCAATCTATTATGTGCCATCCCTCTAGGCGGTGCATCATGGTTGAAGGGCTGTCAAGAGTTGGGTATCACGTCCAGGTCAATCTATATGTGCCATCCCTCTATGGCGGTTGCATCATGTTGAAGGGCTGTCAAGAGTTGGGTATCACGTCCAGGTCACTCACTATATGTGCCATCCCTCTATGGCGGTGCATCATGTTGAAGGGCTGTCAAGAGGGGTATCACGCCCAGGTCACTCACTATATGTGCCATCCCTATATGGCGGTGCATCGTGTTGAAGGGCTGTCAAGAGTTGGGTATCACGCCAGGTCACATCACTATATGTGCCATCCCTCTATGGCGGTGCATCGTTGAAGGGCTGTCAAGAGTTGGGTATCACGCCCAGGTCACTCACTATATGTGCCATCCCTCTATGGCGGTGCATCGTGTTGAAGGGCTGTCAAGAGTTGGGTATCACGCCCAGGTCACTCACTATATGTGCCATCCCTCTATGGCGGTGCATCGTGTGAAGGGCTGTCAAGAGTTGGGTATCACGTCCAGGTCAATCTATATGTGCCATCCCTCTATGGCGGTGCATCGTGTTGAAGGGCTGTCAAGAGTTGGGTATCACGCCCAGGTCACTCACTATATGTGCCATCCCTCTATGGCGGTGCATCGTGTTGAAGGGCTGTCAAGAGTTGGGTATCACGCCCAGGTCACTCACTATATGTGCCATCCCTCTATGGCGGTGCATCGTGTTGAAGGGCTGTCAAGAGTTGGGTATCACGCCCAGGTCACTCACTATATGTGCCATCCCTCTATGGCGGTGCATCATGTTGAAGGGCTGTCAAGAGTTGGGTATCCCCCAGGTCACTCTTATGTGCACCCTCTATGGCGGTGCATCTGTTGAAGGGCTGTCAAGAGTTGGGTATCACGCCCAGGTCACTCACTATATGTGCCATCCCTCTATGGCGGTGCATCGTGTTGAAGGGCTGTCAAGAGTTGGGTATCACGCCCAGGTCACTCACTATATGTGCCATCCCTCTATGGCGGTGCATCATGTTGAAGGGCTGTCAAGAGTTGGGTATCACGCCCAGGTCACTCACTATATGTGCCATCCCTCTATGGCGGTGCATCGTGTTGAAGGGCTGTCAAGAGTTGGGTATCACGCCCAGGTCACTCACTATATGTGCCATCCCTCTATGGCGGTGCATCGTGTTGAAGGGCTGTAAAACAAATAATAATAGGACTAATAAGACTATAATAAAACTATTATTTCCATATAAAATATTATTGCATGTAAATCTTACAATTATTTATTCATGGCCGTATATGTGTTTATGTAAATTGTGCTGCACACCAAGATTTTGTAAGGATCCCATGATTGGTGATGATGATTGAGCTTATTTACCCTCGCCTCCGGCGAACCATATGGGCGAGGGTGTATCGTTGTTACTGTTTTCCATTTATCGATAATTAATTATTACAGATGTTAAAGTCTCCTTCAGTCTGAAAAAATAAATATATTTCATATGTAAATTTATCTTAGTGTTAATTTTAGTAAACCACCATTTTCATTGTTATTGGTGCTTTTGTTAAAATATAACCATAAAGGGAGGCAATTTACAAATGGTAATTTCACAAAAGCAGGTTTTTGTTTGTGGCCATATATTCCAAATGTTACTTTTTACCCCAATAATTTATTATTGAAAAAAGATAATAACAATAATGACAATATTGTCAAAGAATGACACGAGGGCCAGCTTATCTCAGGGTCACGGATACCAGGATCAAGTGTATGCATAAAGACTAAGTAGATTTACAATTTTTAATACACATCAAACAACACTTGCAACACAGACAATGGATGGTAAGAGACGTATGTGTGTCCGTAGTTTGGCTCTTCACAGATGATTGCTTCACTTCCGGTATAGAGTCCGGTCTACGGCTGGTAATGCCGTTAATTTATGTCACAGTTCCGAGATCTAAATCTCTGCCGTTCCACACTCGGCTTTAACTTTAGGCTATAATACACCTATTTAAACATTGGCACGTATGGCCATCACAGTGCTATAATGCACACATTAAACGCTTGGCAAGTATTGCCGTCACAGTGCTATAATGCACACTTTAAAGATTTACAATACACAAGATCACTAACTCCCTGCGTCCTAAGGACCCTGTCCACTGACGGCGGACTCGATGCTGTACAGCTACCGCTAACCGCCGACACTCTCCAGTATATGGACGTCACCAGCTCACGCCGGCAAACTATCCCAGTCGGCTCGTGCCCCAGCTTGTTATCTTGATCGTTCCGAACGGGATCTACGTCCATGAGCTACACCTCTCACGGCCTGGTCTCTACGCTCCTGGTTCAGGTCTACGCCCCTGAGCTACACCTCTCACGGCTCCTGGTTCAGGATCTACGCCCCTGAGCTACACCTCTCACGGCTCCTGGTTCAGGCATGAAGCGCCCCTGAGCTACACCTCTCACGGCTCCTGGTTCAGGCATGAAGCGACTACAACAATAACAAATATAAAACCCTTGTGCTACGTCAATCTACTCGGCTCTTCTTACCACCTTATATTATAGCATTGTGGTACAACAACAAGACAATAGTTACCATAATGCTTAGACATAGATACACACACGTCTATGTAGAATCAATACATATGGTGACCTTCACGGTCTAAATATACAACGACTCCGGACCCATCATGACCTCATATGGTATATCTATATATATATACACACAAACTTAGAACTACTCGATAACCTATTACACCGCTCCTGCAATTTGAGCGTACATGACACCCCTTTCAATAACAGCTGATCACCACTCTGCCCCAGCCATATATTCAACACTGGATTCAACAGTAGTTATTAGTTAATTATTATGTATGTAATGAACAGTAGATATCCATCGTCGTAAATCACTAGAACCACATTTAATAACGATTTACTACAACATGTTTCTGGTAACGTCTCGGACAGTTGCTTTAGACGACGTTCAGATAAAATAACCTAATGACAACTACGAACAATATATTTACATACCCAAATCTGTCGCATGTACAATTCCACAACAGTCAAGTGTGATGTTCCGAAAGCAATGTCCGTGCACTGTACGGGACCGAATTTATATAGAGCCTTCACCTGAGTATACGCACGCTTTTTCCATGCATTTTATCAGCCGATATGAAACATACCATATTGACTGCGCGTTCTTATCAGGCCCTGGAGGTTAATTTCACTGATAAAGGGAACAGTGATTTGAAAAGAATAAACCCAAATCTGCTAATACTAGTCGGATTTATATCAAATAAACGGGACTTTCCCTTATAAGTGATATATAATAATACACCACTGTCCTTTATCTGGTATAGATACATTCGTCCCAATTTATGATAAAATCACTGAATAAATGTTTCAATGGTACGGCAAAATGCTCTGAAATCCATTGATAAAGAGGCCCAACTACACATTAGTTAAAATGGTCACTTTCATTTTGTTACAAATATCTAATCATCATCTCCTTACAATATCTTGGTGTGCAGCACATTCTAGGTAAATGCACAATGGGGTTTTAAGTAAAAATGTTGAACGGTTTGTTCACAAATTGTAGATTACCTCCCTTTATTGAGATTTATTTACCAAATCACAAATAACTTTATAAAGGTGTTATTAATATAATAGTATGACATATGATTTGTATTTTTACCATTTAAAGGGGAAAGTATGCAGATGGATCTGTAGTCAAGTGGTTAACACGTCGGACTGGTAATCCAGGGATCGCAGATTCAATCCCCCATCTGACCCTAATAAAATTTATAGTCTTTCAGATGTGACTTTAAACCGAGGTCTCATGTCGGTGCTTTACACCGTGCACGTAAAAGAACCAGAGGAGACTCTGGAATGTGTCTCTGTCTGTATCCTCCAAAAATCTAAAATGACTAATCTCTTCAGGAGGCGTCTCTCATATGGGTAACCGGTAGCGACGATACATAAACGTAAAACACAGTATGCATACAGCGACATTGTCATATGTTACTGAATAGTTGGTATCTGTTGTTTAGTGTACATCATCTCACAGTGTACATGAGTATGACTGCATGATTTTCCATTAACAGAGACCCCAATCTGTGGTTGGTGAAGTGTCGTATTGGAGAGGAAAGGCAGACTGCACTTCAGCTGATGAGGAAGTTTATAGCTTACCAGTTCTCAGATACGGTACAGTTCTATAGCAATTAATATCTTGTCCAGATTCTCTATTTATTATCACACAAATCTTCTGTGAAAACATAGTACTTCTTTTATAATTATTGATTTCTTAGAATGGAATTTTAGCATATTATGGGCGTACCACAATACTGTACCACCCAGATTAATACTCTGTGTTATTCATATCTGATATTACGTTTAAACGAAAAAACGTATCATAACTAGTTCCTGAGAGTTGATACCTATGCTAATATGAAACTAGCCAAGTAATAACCTCCAAGTACCAGGCTAAAATGTAGCTTGTGTATTTTGGACTGTCGAAACATCTCGTGTTCGATAGTATGTTGTCGCTGGATATTTTGGCGATGTGACAAAGCATTTTGAACAATTGTAAATATCAGCTTGGACGTAAGAATATCAGATGAGAGATTGGACCATTTGAACTGTTCTCTTAGTTTATACAAATTTATTTGAGCTCCATTGCAAAATAAGTTCTTATAACTTATATTAATCACTCTCGAGACCTCATTCCTGATGGAATCCATCGCCACGAGGGAGAGAGAAGAGGTATGTGGAATTTAAATGCCTTGCCTAAGGGCATAATCGTAACTGCTCCAATGGGGCTCAAACTCCGGGCCTTTTGCACATGACGCGAACACGCAACCACTGAACTATCAAGACTTCCACAAAGCGTACTGTTCTCTTGTTTTCAGTGTCTGGTAATTTTACATGGGTAGACGCAAGTTGTACTTTTATAACATTTTATCCGTTAGTTTGTTGTCCAGTAGTCTTAGTAAAACTTATTTTTGCGAACATGCACAAGCTCACATGTTCTTGTATTATGTTTCCAGCCAATGCAAATAAAGGCTGTGATAGCGAAGGAGAGTTTGAAGGGGTATATCTACATAGAGGCCTATAAACAGACTCACGTGAAACAAGCCATTGATGGTGTGGGCAGCCTCCGAATAGGACAGTGGGCTCAGATGGTACGTAGTTGAGGGAATTCAATTTATTGTTTCAAGTTTGAAAGGACACCTTAGAATTGAGTTCACTATTTAATGATTCGATAGAATGCGGTTAATTATATAGACATAAGCCAAGTTTCTTACCAGCATCGTTATGGAGCCATCACCTAGTTTATATCAAATCTCACCTGTATTACAAGCAACGTTACAGCGACATCACCTAGCTATAGCAAATCTCACCTGTACTACAAGCACCGTTACAGCGACATCACCTAGCTATAGCAAATCTCACCTGTACTACAAGCACCGTTACAGCGACATCACCTAGCTATAGCAAATCTCACCTGTACTACAAGCACCGTTACAGCGACATCACCTAGCTATAGCAAATCTCACCTGTACTACAAGCACCGTTACAGCGACATCACCTAGCTATAGCAAATCTCACCTGTACTACAAGCACCGTTACAGCGACATCACCTAGCTATAGCAAATCTCACCTGTACTACAAGCACCGTTACAGCGACATCACCTAGCTATAGCAAATCTCACCTGTACTACAAGCACCGTTACAGCGACATCACCTAGCTATAGCAAATCTCACCTGTACTACAAGCACCGTTACAGCGACATCACCTAGCTATAGCAAATCTCACCTGTACTACAAGCACCGTTACAGCGACATCACCTAGCTATAAGAAATCTCACCTGTACTACAAGCACCGTTACAGCGACATCACCTAGCTATAGCAAATCTCACCTGTACTACAAGCACCGTTACAGCGACATCACCTAGCTATAGCAAATCTCACCTCTATTACTGCATGACTGCAATAACCAAATTATAGTGCATAACAACGCTGGCTTATAGAACAGGAACACTATTTACAGCCTTCACACTATACAAATATAGCTGTGGCGAATTTTCTATGCTCTACCATAAGTCAAAACTTATTTGCTTCTTAAACTTGCATTAAAACGGTCAGTTGAATTTCGGGCTAATCACACTCAAAATAATGTAAACAAAAAAGAAAATCAATACATTTTTTCTACTGCCCATGCTCGCCTCTATTTTTGTTGTTTGTTTGTTTTTGCACTCAGTTACAAGACGAGAAGCCACTTTGAGGTCATAATCTGTAATAAGAAAACTCGTTTTATAGGCGAGTATGTACTGTAAATTTTGTTGTTGTTGAAAACCAAACCAGTCTCGTCGTTGATAGTACATGTACTTGGATATTTTATCTCGCTCATTTGTTGATTGTAATTCTTGTATTAAATTTAAAATATAAATATATGACGGTTGTTCCTAGCAGGGAACTAGTAATATATATATAGTCCTCACTGTTACCGAAAATTCATAGGAAATCCTCATCTATTCTCCTTTAAATAACGATTTGTACGAACACTGTATATAAGTGTACCAGTTCATGTGTAGACATTGTATCTTGTTGTTTGCCATATATTAGCCAATGGCTACTCTGGCTATTGCCAGCGTGGGCCCTGTAATTTGTAACGTGTGTACATAAATGAATGCAAAACAGAAAAACCTGAATATATTGACTTGCAGATGGTTCCCATCAAAGAGATGACAGATTGTCTCAAAGTTGTTAAAGAGACAGCAGTTTTGAAACCTAAATCGTGGGTGCGGTTAAAGCGGGGAGTGTTCAAGGATGACCTTGCACAGGTGGATTATGTTGAGTCCGCTCAGAATGCCGTGCATCTAAAACTGTTGCCAAGAATCGACTATTCACGACTTCGAGGTCTTCTAAGAACATCACAACCAGTTAGTATTGTTATTATTAGTGTTCACACCCAGTCTGTCCGTCCGTCCATCCTGAGCCAGTTCTCGGTAAGCAATAGGTGGAATTTTATGAGGCTTGAACATAGACATGTATCACTAGTGTGCGATTGTGCACTTGCAATTTTCGTAGGGATTTGCCCAGTAACACCAGATTTGTTGCCCTTTAATGGATGGACTAAGAATCAACATATTTGCCTATTCAAGCTCCGGGTGGCTGACGGGTGGAAAACACAACCAGTTAGTACTGTTATTATTAGGTTTTGGTAAATGTTTTATAGCTAACCCATCATGGTGGAATGTTTACATTTCCAACTTCTGCTTACTAATAAGTTTGTTTAAACGGTAATTATTCATGTAGATAGCATGCATACAATGAAGTTATGTTTTCTCTGAGTATTTCCTTTGATTTATACTGTCTCTGTGGCCTAGTGGATAAGGCGTCCGCCTACAGAGCGGGAGGTCGAAGGTTTGAATCTCGTCAGGGGTTCGTTCTGATATGGCCGGTTGGTGAGCCGCCAGCTAGTTAAATAATGGTTACCGATTGCCTACCAGCCTGGCGCCTGGCATACAAGTATAGGATTCGGGAAGTACTGATGTTCATAAAAAAGAGGTGTCTCATAAGCCAGAAATGGCTGGCCCTTTAAATAGGGGTGACACTATAATAAACAAACACACACACACACACTATACCAACATTTTTTCTACTTGTCTGCAGACAAATTAGATGCACGATTCCACTTGTCCGTTCGACAAATTGTCCGAGTTAGACGCATGATTTCCACATCTCTGATTAGTTTATATTCTTGTTTTTATTTCAATCTTAGGAAGCAGACCGAAAAAAGAAGAAAAGAAAGCCAACACAGAAGCTATTCAATATTGACGAGATTAAGTAAGTTTTATTTAGGACTGTCCGATTAGCGCAGTGGTTAGCACGCTCGCTTCTCACCAATACAACCTGGGTTCGATCCTCGGACCGGAAGTATGTGAGATGGTACTGTGGTCGCTAGATTGGAGAGGTGGGTTTTCTCCGGGTACTCCGGTTATCTCCCACACGAATGACCCCATATACGCTTTCATCCGCGCCGACGAGAGTGATTAATATAAGTTGTTAAAACTTGCTTTGCAATCGTTGTAAAATAAATAAGTTTAAACTTATTTAGGAGATCCTGGTTGCAAATATTAATTTAAGAAATACTATTTGTCTTTCCGTTGTTTATTGGCAAATAAAACATGGTTTGGAGTTTTATAGTGCATAAATCACAAAATTAATGTCACATTTTAAATCACGCGTTAAGCCATGTTTCATTGCATACCAAAATCGTGTATGTATAGGTCGCACTGGAGTATAAGACGCAGTTAAAAAACAGAGAAATTCCAGGGTGAAAAACTTATTTACTGCTTATTTACTGTATAATACGTATCTTTGAAGAAAAGGACCAAATGTCGCGAAAACTAATAATAAACTGAATGTGATTTAACAACGGTAAATTCCTTCGTATACAAAATGCCGAGCCCTATTATAATGCAAATTATGTCCCATGATGGATAATTCTGTACAAAATCGTCAAGACCTTTAACACAAGGATAACTTGCCATTCAGCCTCAGCCATATTTCTATCCACAAACTAACAGACTTTCTAGTGTATTGTTTAAGGAATGAATCGCGAGTTAATAGTATCCATTGGGGTATGTACTACCATGTGGATGGCATCTGGTAATCAGATTATCCTTGGAACCGCGTACACTGTAAGACACTGCCTAACACTGCAAATGCGCATGCTCGTAACTTCGAGTGCGCATGTCAGCTACATATCATTAGTTGGGAAAACCCCCCATACAAGATTATTTACAATCCTGTCGCATACATTCATCGATGCAATAGCAATGTAAATTATCTTTGAATCACGTATTTTACAGAGCTATTGGTGGTGATGTTACAACGGATGGAGACTTCCTCATATTTGAAGGAAACAAATACAGCCGCAGGGGCTTCTTGTTCAAGACATTCGTTATGTCTGCAATTGTAAGTAAACAGCCGCAATTCCATTCTCTCCATACACAATTATATGCTTTAGTTTAACATTAATTTTTTCATTAATTTTATAAGAAAAGATTTGGGACTTGCCGTGTGTCGTATCTGGTAAATAGCTTGTCCTAGGAACAGCGTAGACTGTAACACACGCCTTTTCTTGCGACTAAAGCTGCCCAACACTGCGAATATGTGTGACCATAACTTTGAGTATGCATATAGACCGCATATCATGTGTGAAGAAATTCATACAAAAATGGATACAAACAGGTCATATAACTTCATAGAAGGAATTACAATAGGAGAACAATATATTTAACATTGAAAATAACAATTTCAAATTATTATGTAAACCACAACTTCCGATATTAGTGGTTAATATTTACATAGTGCTTGGAATATCCATAGCGTTTAAGAACAGAAGGTGTGCAGATGCTAAGCAACAAAATGAACCGGAGTTCGAGCGCCGCTGGAGCCGTTACGATTGTGCCCTTAGGCAAGGCATTTAAATTTCACATTGCCTCTTCTCTCTCCCTCGTGGCGATGGATTCCACCAGGAATGAGGTCTCGAGAGTGATTAATATAAGTTGAAAGAACTTGTTTCGCAATCGAGCTCAAATAAATTTGTATAAACTAATATGAACCGATATTGCATGTATTGCTGAATACGGTAGTTACTCATTCACTATCTTTAAAACTCAATATTTAAGATGGAATAAGCCAACAGAAACATAGAAATCCGGTGTATATATATACAGTCAAGCCTGTGTTAGTTAGTGGTCACCTCCATTAAGCAGCCAACCTGTAATAAGCAGCCAGTATCCAGGTTGTTTTATTATATATTTAACCTCTATTAAGCAGCCACCTGTGCTAAGCAACCACTTTCTCTGACTCCCTTGGCTGGCTGCTTAAGACAGGTTTGACTATTCATACATAATAGATGAGCTTCCATGTATTGCTGAATACTGTACTTAACATATAGTGTTTCTTTAATTAATATGTTTTCTATGTCACTGTATATGTGTTGAAGGCCTTGTTTGTATTAGCCATGTGTTATGTAAGCTCCCTCGTAAAATAAAGTCTTTATTATTATTATTGTTGTAGATAGCAGAAGGCGTGAAGCCGACCCTGGCAGAGTTAGAGAAGTTTGAAGATCAACCAGAAAATATCAACATTGACAGTATCCTTCAGTTGTTTTATCAAAGCAATTAAGTTATGTAGCCAAAAACCGGAGGTCGGTTACAGTTGTTTTATCCAAGCAATTAAGTTATGTAGCCAATAACCGGAGGTCGGTTACAGTTGTTTTATCAAAGCAATTAAGTTATGTAGCCAATAACCAGAGGTCAGTTACAGTTGTTTTATCAAAGCAATTAAGTTATGTAGCCAATAACCGGAGGTCAGTTACAGTTGTTTTATCCAAGCAATTAAGTTATGTAGCCAATAACCGGAGGTCGGTTACAGTTGTTTTATCAAAGCAATTAAGTTATGTAGCCAATAACCGGAGGTCGGTTACAGTTGTTTTATCCAAGCAATTAAGTTATGTAGCCAATAACCGGAGGTCGGTTACAGTTGTTTTATCAAAGCAATTAAGTTATGTAGCCAATAACCAGAGGTCAGTTACAGTTGTTTTATCAAAGCAATTAAGTTATGTAGCCAATAACCGGAGGTCAGTTACAGTTGTTTTATCCAAGCAATTAAGTTATGTAGCCAATAACCGGAGGTCGGTTACAGTTGTTTTATCCAAACAATTAAGTTATGTAGCCAATAACCGGAGGTCGGTTACAGTTGTTTTATCCAAGCAATTAAGTTATGTAGCCAATAACCGGAGGTCGGTTACAGTTGTTTTATCAAAGCAATTAAGTTATGTAGCCAATAACCGGAGGTCGGTTACAGTTGTTTTATCCAAACAATTAAGTTTTGTAGCCAATAACCGGAGGTCTGTTACAGGAGCCGGTTAACCTCCCATCATGCTTCTGGAATCTGGTTCAAACGAGATCGAACAACAGATTGGTATAAATAGCGACAATTCTCAAACTGAGCTGAAAACAAGATACTAATAATAAGAGGATATTTGTTGGTTTCAGTGAATGATCGAATTATATTTCACCGCATGAACATTAAAAGCATTATTGCAGGGATCAAAATTCTGACCTAGAATGAACCCTGTTATTGTTATGATAGAGTGATAATAATATATTTCTATGTTCACGGGTGAAATATTATTCGACCATTCACTTACCGGTAGGCGAACAAATGCGTCTTTTTATTTAGGCTGAAAAGTGTTTTTATGATAGAAAACGATGCAACCGTGTGCTAAAATGGCGCTAGAATGCCGTGTTTAGACGATAATAAATGGCGTCATAGAACACGTCGTACGACGTCACTTACAGCTTGAGCCCGGAAATGTTCGCGTTGAGAACAGCTCAATATGCAGCGGCTAGGTACATGCAAAGCAGTGAGAAATAAAATGTGTGAAAACAGACGGAAATACGTTAATATAATCAAAATATTGAAAAGTGAAATACATAGATACATATATGCATGTGGTAGTATACATATATGCATGTGGTAGTATACATATATGCATGTGGTAGTATACATATATGCATGTGGTAGTATACATATATGCATGTGGTATATCATATATGCATGTGGTATATCATATATGTGTATACATATATGCATGTGGTAGTATACATATATGCATGTGGTAGTATACATATATGCATGTGGTAGATACAATATGCATGTGTATATACTATATGTTGGTGTGGTAGTATACATATATGCATGTGGTAGTATACATATATGCATGTGGTAGTATACATATATGCATGTGGTAGTATACATATATGCATGTGGTAGTATACATATATGCATGTGGTAGTATACATATATGCATGTGGTAGTATACATATATGCATGTGGTAGTATACATATATGCATGTGGTAGTATACATATATGCATGTGGTAGTATACATATATGCATGTGGTAGTATACATATATGCATGTGGTAGTATACATATATGCATGTGGTAGTATACATATATGCATGTGGTAGTATACATATATGCATGTGGTAGTATACATATATGCATGTGGTAGTATACATATATGCATGTGGTAGTATACATATATGCATGTGGTAGTATACATATATGCATGTGGTAGTATACATATATGCATGTGGTAGTATACATATATGCATGTGGTAGTATACATATATGCATGTGGTATTATACATATATGCATGTGGTAGTATACATATATGCATGTGGTAGTATACATATATGCATGTGGTATTATACATATATGCATGTGGTAGTATACATATATGCATGTGGTATTATACATATATGCATGTGGTAGTATACATATATGCATGTGGTAGTATACATATATGCATGTGGTATTATACATATATGCATGTGGTATTATACATATATGCATGTGGTATTATACATATATGCATGTGGTATTATACATATATGCATGTGGTATTATACATATATGCATGTGGTATTATACATATATGCATGTGGTATTATACATATATGCATATGGTATTATACATATATGCATGTGGTATTATACATATATGCATGTGGTATTATACATATATGCATGTGGTATTATACATATATGCATGTGGTATTATACATATATGCATGTGGTATTATACATATATGCATATGGTATTATACATATATGCATGTGGTATTATACATATATGCATATGGTATTATACATATATGCATGTGGTAGTATACATATATGCATGTGGTATTATACATATATGCATGTGGTATTATACATATATGCATGTTGTATTATACATATATGCATGTGGTATTATACATATATGCATATGGTATTATACATATATGCATGTTGTATTATACATATATGCATGTGGTATTATACATATACATTGAATTTGAATGTATGATTGTTGATCTAATACATGCGTGTAAATATTTGTAAATAATGAACTGAATAAATTTAGAAAAAAAGAGAGAAATAAAATGTGTATTCTGCTGCTTTCCGCGGGTGAAATAACACATTTTTAACCTTTATACTTGAAATAAGTTTTTTTCGTCAGACTGAATAATATTTTATAAGGGGCCTCCGTGGCCAGGTGGTTACGGTCATTGAGTCAAATCATTTGCCCATCACTGCTGTATGTTCGAAACTCACTGGGGGTGTCGGAATTCTTGTGAGGAAGCTATCCGGCTGCCTTGCGGTAGGTCAGTGGTTCTACCCATGCCTGAAACACGTCTTGGAGGGGCACCCAGTGTCTTCCTCCAGCAACTGCTGGGAGAGTCGCCGTATTACCTGATCTGTAGGTGCGACATTAAACCCACAAAACCAACAATATTTTATATTTCTGTGAAGAATTATAGTTTTCTGACCAAATCTTATCAGTGTTACATATACTATTATCCTTAACATGTGCTAAGTGATCCCGAACAAAAGCTCAGGGGAGCTCCTACACAGCTTCACAGCGGGGGATGTGGTCGAGGTCTGCGAAGGGGAGTTAATCCATCTACAGGGTAAAATCATCAGTATCGATGGCAACAAGATCACGATGATACCGAAACATGAAGATCTCAAAGATCCACTAGAGTTCCCTGCCCATGAATTGAAGAAGCATTTCAAGAACGGCGACCACGTGAAAGTGATTGGTGGGAAGTTTGAAGGGGACACGGGGCTGATTGTAAGGGTGGAGGACAACATCGTCGTGCTCTTCTCGGATCTCACCATGCATGAGGTATATTTAGCCTGTAACCATGGCAACGCATCATTCATTTGTATTATTTGACGTATCCGTCACCGGCTCTTGTCACTTTCATCACCCCTTCAAGCCCCATGCTCCCCCTGTATCTCGCCTACAATCCCATGTTCCCTACATCACCCCTTCATCCCTCCCACTCCCTACATCACCCTCAATCCCCTGCTCCTTACATCACCCAGGGATCATTCTAGAGGGCGATGTGGGCGAAATTGTCGCCCTAGGGACCCTGACTTCGCCCCCTGGGGACCCCACTTCTCCCTAAAAAAATTGTTTTCAAACAAAATTATGTCTAGTAAGATACACTGGCCCATTATAAAGCACTCCTTCTATTCAAATGTTGTATTTAATGGTTGTACTGTGCATTTTAACCCTATTTTGCAGAAGTATATTAAAGAACACCATTTAAGGAAGCGATCACGCGCTTTCTCACTTCTCCCAAAAATTCTGATCTAGAATGAACCCTGATCACCTCTTCAATCTCCCTTCATCACACCTTCAATCCCATGTTCCCTACATCACCCCTTCATCCCTCCCACTCCCTACATCACCCTCAATCCCCTGCTCCTTACATCACCTCTTCAATCTCCAGGGCCCGCGCTGCCAATTGCCAGCCTCGCCAATGGCTACAATATTGCAAAATTGGCTAATAAAAACTTATAAAAACCTCGAAAAACTGTAAAATATCCGAAAATTGGAAATTCCCCCGAGTCTATTTGTGAAAAATTACTCGGGTCAAGGTGAAATCGTGTCGCGCGTGACTAATATCTCGGACTGGAGAATCATACAAACGTGTTGTTTGCTTATTTAACTGGGCATAATGTTTGATTAGTGTGCAAACACGGGACACACTATGAATGCTTATTATATTGAGCAGGTGATAATTAAGAGCAGGGCAGCATTACATTGTTGTCCAAATCCTTTGTAGACGAAAATTATGCTACCAAATTGTAACTCCACCATACAAAAAATCAAAAAGTGATAGACTTTTTCAAGAGGGTTGGAAAGCAGGTCACCTATGGCTTTGCTATGATTCAAAATCACAATCTATGTTTTGCAACTTGTGCATCAAAAACCAGAAATGCAATTCATTCACTACCGGTTGTACAAGCCTTAAAAAAGATAGTGTGTCTAAGCATGCTAAATTTGATGTATACACTCCCCCATCAGCTTACACATTTAATAAACTTGTGCAGGAATGCATTTTAAAATGATTTTGAAAATGAAAGTGGACACAATTTGTCAAGTAATGTATCACTGCAAATGTAACCCTTACCTCAGTTGTAGTTTATGGGCATACAGCATTTAGGTTGTGCAATTGCAAGATACATATAATACATTAATATACTATAAATACTCTGTTTGGGGGAAATGGCGCGCGTCGGAATTGGAAACGCAGATTTGGCTACAAAAAATTGGCTACAAAAAATTAAGAGCCAGAGCAGGCCCTGAATCTCCCTTCATCACACCTTCAATCCCATGTTCCCTACATCACCCTCTTCAATCCCCCTACGCCCTACATCACCTTCTATTGACTGCTCCCTGCATCACCTCTTCAATCCCCTGCTCCCTGCTTTAACCCGTCAATCCCATGCATCACCCTTTCAGGTCCGCCTCCGTGGTCGAGTGGTTACGGTCGCTGACTTGTATACCACTGTAACCTATCATCACTGATGGTCACGGGTTCGAGCCCCGCTCAGACCGTGTCTCATTTATATGAAAAAGTTGGCAGTTTCTTATGGAGGTTGGTGCACCCAAGTACTGGTTAACCACTGGAACCTGCCCAGGAAAGGTGTTGTTAGGTAAACTGCCCGCCGACGATATAGCCCAAAATGGTGCTGATGCAGGCGTAAAACCCGAAATATAACGTAACATAATCACCCTTTCAATCTCCCCCATCTGGCCCTCAATTGTCCCATTTCATCGGGACTTTAATCACCTCTTTAATCCCATGTGCATCTGCTGTCTTAGCCGCCCCTTCAATCCCGTTCCCAAGTTATTGACTTTTTTTAAGAGTTGTTTGTGAAAGTGTTGCAAAGGGATCTGCAGCGTGTGCCTGCATGGCTACTGGTGTAGATTCACATGGCATGAATCAAGATTTTTCGTATTAAATTGCTTTTCAGTTGAAAGTATTGCCAAAGGACCTGCAGTTATGTGCGGACATGGCTACTGGTGTAGATTCGCTCGGACAGTTCCAGTTCGGAGATCTCGTGCATCTAGAGTGAGTTTTTGGAGCATATCTACAGATAAAGACCTGTGTACATCTTGGGCGAAATCTGTTCACAGTTTTAGTGAAAAATTGAAAATGGATGATAATACTAAACAATTTGAAAAAGTTTCTTTAACCCATTCAACACCAAGTAACTGACATGGACTGGTGCACCCATTCAACACCAAGTAACTGACATGGACTGGTGCACCCATTCAACACCAAGTAACTGACATGGACTGGTGCACCCAATCAACACCAAGTAACTGACATGGACTGGTGCACCCATTCAACACCAAGTAACTAACATGGACTGGTGCACCCATTCAACACCAAGTAACTGACATGGACTGGTGCATGATATTTTTAGACCAATAAATTAATAAGAAAATTATATTTGGACCAGTTCATTTACCAAAATGGGTAATTTTGTCTAAAAATAGTAATATTACTGGCAAAAAGTGCAGATCCTGATGAGACGACTCACCTGGATCTACACTTTTTGTAAGCCTATTTAGAGGTCTGTGGTGTTGAAAGGGTTAATGCTAAATAAACTCCCCAAATTTACACGTTATGGCCATAAAAACTGGTCGGAAAAATGGTACAAAATGGACGTCCATATTGATTTTGACCTAGATTTTTGTCACTAAAATATTTTAACCTTGTACTGAGTAGAACCGCTATTCAGTAGTGACTAAGTTGTCCCCAATGTGCTATTAACTTAATGTTGAAAATTAATGAATATGTTTGTCCATTGTATACACTTACATTGGATTCTTCATGTCTGGAATTTATGGCCACAACATGTATTTTTGGGGAAGTTGGTTCAAAGAGATGAATGATTAAATTTACTTTTTGTTTAATTATTTTTTAGGATTATACAAAACTGTGGGCTGATTATGACCAATGTGAGACCATGAAAGAGATAAACCAATGGTCTTCTCTCCGAAAAAATTTAGTGTCACATTTTTTTTATAGTTTTGTGGCCTACCGGTATGTAATGAAATGATGTTTGTTTGTTGCAGCCCTCAGACTGTGGGATGTATCGTGAGGCTGGAGAAGGAGAATTTCCAAGTACTTAGTATGACTAATAAGGTAAGGATCTGTAGTCCAGTGGTAGCACGCTGGACTGGTAATCCAGGGATCGCAGGTTCAATCCTCCGTCTGACCCTAATAAAATTAACAGTCTTTCAGCTGAGACGTTAATCTGAGGTCTGATGTTGGTGCTTTACACCGTGCACGTAAAAGAACCAGACGAGACTGTGGAATGGGTCTCTGTCTGTATCATTCCAAAAATCTAAAATGGCTAATCTCTTCAGAAAGTGTCGCTCATATGGGCAACCGGTAGCGACGATAAATAAACGTAAAACACACAAAAATAGATGGCCAAACAGAGTAGCGTCTGTCCGCGCTAATCTCATTCAGTATTTTTAAAGCACATTAATGAAGAAAGTTCTGTATTGACAGGAAGATAAATATCTGGAAACATTTGTAGCTGATCTCATTTTACTGTGAAATATTACAAAATTTAATGTCATTTTTTCCCCCAAAGGTTGGCATGCAGAATGATGTCGATGTCATAGAATTATTGTTTACTGCGATTTTTGACATTCAGTAGAGATGCAAGTGGAAAAGTTACATGAATTTGTTGAGATCAGATACAAGATTTATCTGAAATTGTAGGAATATTACATGAAATTGTAGACGGGTTGCATGAAAACGTAGAAGGGTTGCATGAAGTTATAGAAGGTTATATGAAGTTGTAGAAGGGTTACATGGAATTGTAGTAGAGATGCATGTAGAAATGTTACAAGAATTTGCTGAGATTAGATACAAGCTTCGTCTGAAGTTGTAGATGGGTTGCATGGAATTATGGAAGGTTACATGAAATTGTAGGAATATCACATGAAATTATAGAAGGGTTACATGAAATTATGGAAGTGTTACATGAAGTCATAGAGAGGATACATGAAATTGTAGAAGGGTTACATGAAATTGTAGAAGGGTTACATGAAGTTGTAGAAGGGTTACATGAAATTGTAGAAGGGTTACATGAAATTGTAGAAGGGTTACATGAAGTTGTAGAAGGGTTACATGAAATTGTAGAAGGGTTACATGAAATTGTAGAAGGGTTACATGAAATTGTAGAAGGGTTACATGAAATTGTTGAACTATTATATGAAATTGTAGGAGGGTTACATGAAATTGTTGAACTATTATATGAAGTTGTAGAAGGGTTACATGAAATTGTTGGACTATTATATGAAGTTGTAGAAGGGTTACATGAAATTGTTGGACTATTATATGAAATTGTAGAAGGGTTACATGAAATTGTTGAACTATTATATGAAATTGTAGGAGGGTTACATGAAATTGTTGAACTATTATATGAAGTTGTAGAAGGGTTACATGAAATTGTTGAACTATTATATGAAGTTGTAGGAGGGTTACATGAAATTGTTGAACTATTATATGAAATTGTAGGAGGGTTACATGAAATTGTAGAAATGTTACATGAAATTATGTTTGTGTAGGTTGCAAATGTGAAACCCCAGTCAATCACCAGAAAGAAGGATACGAAACATGCCGTGGCGCTGGATTCTGAGAATAACAACGTGGCGGTCAAGGACATAGTGAAGGTTGTCGACGGCCCACACTCAGTATGTATCCACTAAATGTTGCCTTCTCGTTGATTTCGGATCCTGTATTCCTCATCACTATGTTTCGCTTATTGTGTAGACCATCGGAGAAATACAAATTATCTGAGTATAATGTGGTTGTATAAATTGTAGGGATGGCAACGAATAGAGATTTTGGCATTCGATTATTCGGTCGGGAAGATATTCAAATATTCGAATATATGATATAATTCTGTGAAAAAAACTCAAAAAACACAAATTTTCACAATTAATCTACTTTCTGTTTTATGCCCTACGTCATATCTTCCTGTAAATTTGGCGACGACTCAATCAGTTATTGTTATCGTCCACTGTACACGCTACCATCCACGCTATCAGACCACTATCGGCACTATCAATACTCGGGCAGTCATTCAGAAGCCCATGCACTATTGGAAATATTTCCGAACAACACACATCCATTTCGGAGCACATGTATGTGGTGACGACTGTCAGCACACGAAGAACGTCTGATAAATCACTGACGATCTCCCATTCATGATCCTTTAACAACGACACACTGTCGGATTTCTTAGTGATTCTGGTATCCAACATTATATCCGTGATTACACGACGTTCCACTAGTCGTTCGAGCATGAGTTGTGTCGAATTCCAACGAGTTGGGACATCCTGAATCAGTCAATGCTCGGGCTCTTCGAAAAGCTGCTTTTGACGTTTTCTCATCTCAGCTGTCACGGTTGTAGAGTGTTTGAAATGTCCGATTAGTTTCCTGCACTTGGCTATGGTCTTTGTCACTGTTTGTAATTCTAATGCTGGTTTAGTTTAAACATATTTTATTTCAAGAATCAAACATTCGACATAGTGTAACATACAAAGTATTTAGGTGGATTGGATTGAAAGTTAAATGCTGGTTTGATGCATAGTTTTTGACGATATATCATAAATTAAGCATTAAGCATTAAGCAGGGCTGTTGCTAATGTTGTCAAAACTTGTAGCCTGATCCTTTTGCACTTTTGAAAATGTTATATATATGTAAGGAACAATTGTCATGATTTATGTATGTGTAAATTTGATTGTATTGATGAAATGATATTGTGAAATGTAAATTGTGTTGTACATGCTGTGGAAAAAAGTTGCAATAAAATATTATTAAATTAACATTAAGCATTAAAATTTAATGAGAACACCATCCAAAAAATCATACTTTAAATAGTACTTTTGGGTAATATTGAGCAGTTAATTAAATTTTTTAAATACATATGGGCGTGAATGTTGCTGCAAACTTTCAGTAATATTTCAACGGTATTTTCTCGGCAAAACAATTTTAAAATCATATCAAAGACCCCCGATATTTACCCAGCAGCAACAATTTGCAAACAGATTAGTTTGCAATATTGAATTGGTTCAATCAGTAATATAGATTAACATGTTTATAAATTAAACAATAAAATTCAAACAATACCTACCTTAGAACCTACTGCAATTATCCAATTTCATGGCAAGTGTCAATTAACACCTGCCGTGGTTGCGATCACAACATGGTTTATTCACACCTCCTTGGGCGATTTCATTTGTATTGTAACTTTGTAAAGTTTTATGATATATTGAAAAGAAAACAACAACGACGTATCTGATTTTATGACAATTTATTTAAATTTTGCAAATATATTTGTTTTTTTCTCCCGAATATTCGAATACTGTAATAGTATTCGGATATTCGGACGTTCGAGCGAATATTCGGATATTCGAATATTCATTGCCATCCCTAATAAATTGTCATATCCAGCTGTAGCCATTACGATTGTGCCCTTAGGCAGGCATTTAAATCCACATTGCCTCTTCTCTGCTTGTGGCGATGGACTCCATCAGGGACAAGATCTCGAGAGTGATCGATATAAGTTGTAGGAACTTGTTTCGCAAACGAACTAAAATCGATTTGTATAAACTAATTTGATGATGGTATATTTAGTTCTGGGGGAAAAAGTCCTTCGTAATATAATTGCCAAGTTAATTGGATTGTCGTCCCAATATTACTACACTCTTGAATTTTGTATCTGTGAAAATGCACTGTAAGCGGTATGAGATAATCTTCTCCAGAGTGCATTTGATATTGGTCCAAGAAATAGCCTGAAAACCGCAGCAGATCGTGCAGTTTCCGTCACGGTCTATCGGTTGCACCCACGTTCAATAAACATGTCTTGACAGGAACTATGAATTGTGTGCCCAGTTAGCCTCAGAAACACAAACAATAACAATCAGTTCCCGTGTGAATTGGCAGCATATTCTGTAATTAACATTTTCAAAATACCAGACTGGGTTGCCTAAGCAGATTTAAACTGGCTTTCATTGGTATCTGATTCTGTAAAACACTTGGTGGTTTATTCATTTAAGTACACAAGTTACAAATATACATGTATACAAACAACAATATACAAAGGAAAGGAGTCCGCCTCCGTGGTCGAGTGGTTAAGGTCGCTGACTTGTATACCACTGTAACCTATCATCACTGATGGTCACAGGTTCGAGCCCTGCTCAGGCCGTGTCTCATTTATATGAAAAAGTTGGCAGTTTCTTACGGAAGTTGGTGCACCCAAGTACTGGTTAACCGCTGGAGTCTGCCCAGGAAAGGTGTTGTTAGGTAAACTGCCCGCCGGCGATATAGCCCGAAATGGTGCTGATGCAGGCGTAAAACCCGAAATATAACATAACATCTGTAAAACGCTTGGTGGAAAGGCCCATAACTTGTATGTGCTAATGGCCAATTTACCTTCAAATCTTCAAATTGTGTTCATTTGACAATGATTGTGAAACAAGTTTAACAATTCATAATAATCACTATTGATAATTAAAATGCAGGCATTAATGCGGTCTGTCAAGTTGGGATTACGGTGTGTATCCACAGAAAATCCACCTGTCCGATCGGGCCAAGATCTTAATCTACTGTATGACTAACATCAATGTTTTCTGTTTCAGGGTCGTGATGGAGAGATTCAACATCTGTACCGCAGCTTTGCATTTCTCTTGTCGAGAAAAATGACCGAGAATGGCGGCTATTTTGTGTGTAAAACAAGACATCTTGTACTGGCTGGAGGGGCCTCTAAGGTAAATGTTCGAAGAGATTTCTATCTCACCATCGATGTAGATGAGCTACAGTTATAGATTGTTGTCCGTATGTCTATCTTCTCATCTGAAAAAACCTTCATAACAACTAGTATCAGAAGGTTAGGTCTCTTACGTTTGATAATTGGTGATTTTAGTTAAATGAAGTTGGTCAAAATGAATAGAACTTGTTCCAATGTGTACACTTGATTGTATAGTTTGAAGAAATCTCAATTTGTTCCATTAAACTATCGTTCCTGTCATGAGACGAATTCAGTCAAAAATCAACAAACATTGGAACCAGCAGAGAACTGTTAATAAATTATTGTCTCTATCTAATCCATGAATTGACAAGTGTTTAATATTAGGGTCGGTGGATATGTGATTTCAGTCCAATGTGTCAGCTACTTTACCCGGCTTCATGTCGCCCCGTCTATCTAGTCCCGCCCACCCCAGTGGTGGAGGTGCGGGATCTACTCCAGGACGTGGCAGAGGGGGTGGTGGTGGTGGTGTGAAACGAGACCGGGAAATGATTGGGCAGACAGTCAGAATTGTACAAGGACCTTTCAAAGGTAGGCTAACAGTTTGAATTGTGCGGGTACCTACAGTTTGAATTACCTATTAAAGATGAAAATAACTCCAATTTCTGAAATCCGTAATTCGAGAGAGCTATTGGCAAATGCATGATCAGCTTCTCCAGTCGAACCACTTTGGAAGTCGTGATAGCGCAGTGGTAGCGCATTCACTTCAGGTGTGTAAGGCCCAGAGTATGAGCCTCGCTGGAGCCGTTATGATTGTGCCCTTAAGCAAGACATTTAAATTCCTCTTCTCTCTCCCTTGTGGCGATGGATTTCATCAGGAATGAGGTCTCGAGAGTGATTGATATAAGTTGCGCAATCAAACTAAAATATATTTGTATAAACTAACCACCGGCTCAGTTTTGTTGAAATGTGTATTTTGCCTACTAGTTTTGTTTTTAAAAAATGTTCAATATGAAGTCACATCTATTGCCAACTTGCTATTTTGAAAATCTACATTCAACTTCACCAGCCGAACCACTTTGTCAATTCGATGAAACTCGTAGATCGAAAAGTGCTAAACTAGTTCCTATCGGAAAACAAAGATGGCTGCTATCTTGAAATTTTATTTTCGAATTTTCCTCCTGTAGCGATTGGTATTTTGACGTGTAGCTTTTACGGTGTACTTTTGGAATGACAATAACGTACAGATGAAAGATTACTAAACTACAGCCAATCTGCAATACAAGATGGCCATCATGGCTGGTCCGCGGTGTCATTTTGAGAATTCATTTCCGGTTTTACCTGCCGTACTGTTGTATGATGTGAACCAAATGTTACTGTAGCACCAGGGTGGCTTGTGGACGAACAGTGACTAAATCCAGGCTGGCAGGAGTGGTGACCGTCTTGTTTTATTATTGAATCTAGTTGCACTATTCAAATGATGCACAGACGGGTCTGTAGTCCGGTTGTAACACGCTGGACTAGTAATCCAGGGATTGCAGGTTCGATCCCTCATCTGACCCTAATAAAATTAACAGTTTTTCAGATGGGATGTTAAACCGAGGTCTCATGTCGGTGCTTTATACTGTGCACGTAAAAGAACCAGAGGAGACTCTGGAATGGGTCTCTCTCTGTCTGTATCATTGTACTATGCTCCAAAAATCTAAAATGACTAATTTCTTCAGGAGGCGTCGCTCATATGGGCAACTGGTAGCGACGATAAATAAACGTAAAACACACACATTATTCAAATGAGGAACCGTATGGCCTTCCTGTTTGCAGATGTATACAATATATTCTCTCCGCAGGTTATATTGGCATTGTGAAGGATTCCACGGAAGCCACAGCACGTGTGGAACTGCATTCCAGCTGTAAGACCATATCTGTGGACAAGTCCCGTCTTGCTAGTCTCACGTATGTTCCTTGCTTCACTCACGATTGACTACTGTTAACAGGCTGAAAAATGCTTATATCCATCTGTGGGAGGTTGATAAATGCTTGTTTCCATCTGAGAGAGGTTGATAAATGCTTGTTTCCATCTGTGAGAGGTTGATAAATGCTTGTTTCCATCTGTGAGAGGTTGATAAATGCTTGTTTCCATCTGTGAGAGGTTGATAAATGCTTATATCCATCTGAGAGAGGTTGATAAATGTTTGTTTCCATCTGTGAGAGGTTGATAAATGCTTGTTTCCATCTGTGATATTTTTATGAATGCGTTGGTTCCATCTGTGAAAGGCTGATAAATTCTTGTTTCCATCAGTGAAACTTTGGTGAATGCTTGATTCCATTTGAGAGAGGTTGATGAATGCTTGTTTCCATCTGAGAGATGTTGATAAATGCTTGTTTCCCTCTGTGGGAGCTTGATAAATGCTTGTTTCCCTCTGTGGGAGCTTGATAAATGCTTGTTTCCATCTGAGAGAGGTTGATAAATGTTTGTTTCCATCTGTGAGAGGTTGATAAATGCTTGTTTCCACCTGTGAGAGGTTGATAAATGCTTGTTTCCCTCTGTGGGAGCTTGATAAATGCTTGTTTCCATCTGAGAGATGTTGATAAATAAATGCTTGTTTCCATCTGAGAGAGCTTGATAAATGCTTGTTTCCATCTGAGAGAGGTTGATAAATGCTTATATCCATCTGAGAGACTTTGATAAATGCTTGTGTTCATCTGAGAGAGGTTGATAAATGCTTGTTTCCATCTGAGAGAGGTTGATCAATGCTTGTTTTCATCTGAGAGAGGTTGATAAATGCTTGTTTTCATCTGAGAGATGTTGACAAATGCTTGTTTCCATCTGTGAGAGGTTGATAAATGCTTGTTTTCATCTGAGAGATGTTGACAAATGCTTGTTTCCATCTGTGAGAATTTGATAAATGCTTGTTTCCACCTGTGAGAGGTTGATAAATGCTTGTTTCCCTCTGTGGGAGCTTGATAAATGCTTGTTTCCATCTGAGAGATGTTGATAAATAAATGCTTGTTTCCATCTGAGAGAGCTTGATAAATGCTTGTTTCCATCTGAGAGAGGTTGATAAATGCTTATATCCATCTGAGAGACTTTGATAAATGCTTGTGTTCATCTGAGAGAGGTTGATAAATGCTTGTTTCCATCTGAGAGAGGTTGATCAATGCTTGTTTTCATCTGAGAGAGGTTGATAAATGCTTGTTTTCATCTGAGAGATGTTGACAAATGCTTGTTTCCATCTGTGAGAGGTTGATAAATGCTTGTTTTCATCTGAGAGATGTTGACAAATGCTTGTTTCCATCTGTGAGAATTTGATAAATGCTTGTTTCCATCTGTGATATTTTTATGAATGCTTGTTTCCATCTGTGATATTTTTAAGAATGCATGCAAATTTGTACATGTATTCATAGACATTTGAACGTGTATTGTGCATTAATTTGTATCCATGGACATGTGTAGATGTAATACAGGGATACTTGTAGTTAAAACCAAGTCATCTACCGTTTGAAGTGATGTTTTAACATGTTATATTTACATAACAGTGGCGGAAGACCCAGCGGAGGAAGGACTTCTACGTACGGAGGCCGCACGCCAGTATACGGTGGTCAGACACCCATGTATGGTTCCCGAACACCTATGTACGGCTCACAGACACCTCTACACGATGGGAGCCGGACTCCTCACTATGGTTCCCAGACTCCGCAGCACGAGGGTAGCGGTACTCCTGGCAGAGCTGGTGCCTGGGATCCAGCCAATCCAAACACTCCGAGCAGGTATGTCACATTCCACAGTCCAACCTGCATTAAAAACCAATATTTAAAACCAGTCTGCAGACAACCAGTTTGATCTCCCCTCGATACATTATCACTGACTAATATCCTGATATGTGAGTCCACCTGTATACAAAAACCACCTACTATCCTACGCTAGAGTGGTCTCTACAGACAGGTTGAAATAACGGGAGGCATGTTCGAACAAACATGGCCTTTGCTTTGTGTGATGGTAGTCTTTACTGTAACATTTTTACTGAATTAGCCCAATTTATTACCAAATATAATAGTACAAAGACTAAGCTTTCAGCAATTTCTATTAGCCAAAAATGAAATTTAATACCCCATGGCTTCGGCCGAGGCTTGTAGGTTATGGTGAAGAATATGCTTAATATTTGTGGAAGTCGTAATAGTGCAGTGTTAGCGCGTTCGCTTCAGATGCGAAAGGCCCAGAGTTTGAGCCTCCACTGGAGCCATTACAATTGTGCCCTTACGCAAGGCATTTAAATTCCACATTTCCTCTTCTCTCTCCCTCGTGGCGATGATATCCATCAGGAATGAGGTCTCTAGAGTGATTAATATAAGTTTTAAGAACTTGTTTCACAATCAAGCTAAAATGAATTTGTATAAACTAAGAATATGCCTGAGTCATTAGGTCTGTCCATTCTCAGTATTTTCTTGGCAAACATTAAAGCTAAAGACATCACAAAACTGTATGTAAATCTATTTCAATGTTAAAGCAGCATTACATCGTATGAAATAAACGATATTTGAAAAATTCAACTTTTACGTATGGGTAGCAATGCTGCTACACATTCTAACATTATACTTTGTATGCTTATGTTCATTTGGTAAACAGTGTTTTTTGGCGATAAAACAATCTCGAAACAGAAAGTAGGACTTTCCAAGTCGATCGGTCACGCACTTGCTTACAACCGGAACGCATCGTCCGCACTTGTTTACATTCGGAATGCATCGTCCCCATTTGTCCCACGTTGTCTTTTTTAATATAATACCTCTGTTAGCTAAGTCTTTTATTGACATGTCTACATCCCTGCGAGGGGTCGACATTAGAGGAAGATAGATAGATAGTCTTTCATGTTCAAAATATATAAATTGTTTTCTACATCCTGTGTTGTTTCACGCATGCGCGCTGTGCGTGTTTACATTTCGTGTGTTGATAAACAAATTCGCGTATACGACGGTTTAAATTTATTGGAATTTTATCGTTTCTGAGCGACTATTTCGATTTTTATAAACACACACACACACATTAGTATTTATATTTTACCCAAAACATCGTTTATTACGATGTAATGCTGCTTTAATGGGATATGAATGCAAGAGTTTCAGTAGTGATTGATGCCAACATCTGAACTGTGTTTCAGCTCTGGAAGAACTAGCACAACTTAGCCTTGGCTTATAAAAGTGTTTGTGTAAATATTTACTGCTACATTAAGAACATGTCTTGTGTTTGATACAGATCGCAGGATTTTGATTACCAGTTAGATGATACAGTTTCCCCAGCATCAGATGTACACAGCCCTGTTGGAGGCCCCTTCACACCTCAGACCCCGGGCAGTGCATATTCGCCCTATAATCCATCGCCGGGATCCTCGTACCAAGGTTTGTTGTCTTACCCCATTCCCACATAGAAAGCAGACATGGGGCGAATTTAATGTTAATGCTAGTGGTGCACTGATCATATAGTCAACGAATCATGACGAATATAGCTGTCACGATGATCATTGACGACGGTTTTATTCGTCGACAACGATAAATTGAGTTATGCTGTATTGGGAGTTAGTCCGAGTTACTGTTCCTGAATTACTACTGTAGTTAAATGTTATTTCATTGGTCGAATATAGGCCAATCAGAATACTTGACAGAAGATTGCTTCGGCATTACAATCGAAATGGCGGACCCAAAGAAATTGAAATGCCGTGTTTGGAAGCATTTTGGGCACAAGCTGTTAGATTTAATGAAGCCACATAATGAAGATGAGTTGCACTATGTGTGATGTAAACATTGTCACAGACAGAATAAAAACCACTGTGATTATTTTATTGGAATTTCAAGCAGTCTACTTTCGTTTTCGATTATTTTTTACCGGTACTAAATTCCAGCTTGATAATCGTAATATAGCAGACTACTGTCAAGTGTATTGAATATGTGCAGCACTAGATTCTATAGCGAGGACTAGACTGTCGCAAGCAAGGGTTTGAGATGATTGTTAGATAGATGTTATATTCTAGGCTTGAATTTTTATGAACCTAAATGAGCAAAAAAGCTCTTCGTTTTAGATTATGTGGCTTTATATCTTCTTCAATGGATCAATGTTACTTGAGTAGGTGATACTAGCAGTAGATTGAATAACTTGCTGGCCTTGTGATGTATGAATGACACAGTATAGTTCCCCCCAGTCTGCATATATTGTTATATATTGCTTATTCTAACACGACCCAGCTAATAACATACATACTTGTAGAGTAAAATCTACCTCGGGTTATTCTGCGATATACCTACCTTGAACTATGATGCGCGCGCACCGTGTTTTGGCTATTCCATTTATACAATGCGTGTAAAGTTTTATGAATGAAAGTCACGTGATGTTTGTAAATACTACCGTGGGAATTCGCGGAAGTGAGCTATTTTTAGAATCAGATAATCTCTTGTCCGTCTTGTTTTTCTGTTAAGTAACGTTTCAGTTACTATTCTGTACAGTTTTATTTGACAAAATAAATAAAATTATTGATCAGTTACAACTTTTATTCATTATTGCACTAGATTGATATTTTCCATAACAAATAACGTCATCACTCCTTACGCGGGAGGACATTTCGAAAGCCAAATGCAGCGGAGTAGCACCGCGTTTGAAGAAAATACTCCTTTGATTCTCGTCTAAAAATTTTAGAAGTATAAAAAATAAGTCGTGTTAGAATCGAAATAATAAGTATCAACCGTGGTATATCGCAGAATATTATTTCTTAAGTATCATATTGGAAGTTCTGTATCGTGATATGTATCACGTGGTGACCGTATCATCCCAGTACTAGTATTAGTCGTGATTAAATCATGATTAATCGTCATTGATACTGCATGATTAATCGTCGTTGATACTGCATGATTAATCGTCATTGATACTGCATGATTAATCGTCGTTGATACTGCATGATTAATCGTCATTGATACTGCATGATTAATCGTCGTTGATACTGCATGATTAATCGTCATTGATACTGCATGATTAATCGTCGTTGATACTGCATGATTAATCGTCATTGATACTGCATGATTAATCGTCGTTGATACTGCATGATTAATCGTCGTTGATACTGCATGATTAATCGTCGTTGATACTGCATGATTAATCGTCGTTGATACTGCATGATTAATCGTCGTTGATATTGCATGATTAATCGTCATTGATACTGCATGATTAATCGACTTGGCTTTTGGGCTTGATTCCGACAACTAGTTAATGCTAATGCATTAATAATGCATTCATGTTTTATAAGTTATGACAAGTAATACTTAATGCAACATTTTTGCCATTATTAATGCTAAGTTAACCCTTTCAACACCAAGTAACTCACATGGACTGGTCCATGATATATTTAGACCAATAAATTAATCAGAAAATTACATTTGGACCAGTTCATTTATCAAAATGGGTAATTTTGTCTTAAAATAGTAATATTACTGGCAAAAAGTGCAGATCCTGATGAGACGGCTCGTCATGAGCCGGCTCATCTGGATCTACACTTTTTGTAAGCCTATTTAGAGGCCTGTGGTGTTGAAAGGGTTAATGCATTATGTGTCCCAAAATGCCATTAAATGTCATATGTGTTAAAAGACTGTCATGCCGCGACCAATCAGAATCCTTCCAGGTGTTATTACACATGTGTTGCTATAAGAAAATATGTAATGGCTGTATTACACTGAAAACAAGCAAATTTATGTGATAGAATAGAATATAGACCTACATGTCAGAGAGAGGTAATCAGTGATTTGTAAACTATGTACACCCTTCAATTGTTGTCAAGTAATTCTAGCTTGTTGGTTTTAATGTCGCACCATGGCAACTGCTGGGAACACCCTAGCTGCCCTCTCCGGTCCTTATTTCAGCTATATGAGGTGGGCCTCTGTCGCTGAGTGGTTACTGTCATCGACAGAAAGTCACTTGCCCCTCACCGCTGTAGGTTTGAATCCCACTGGGTATGTTGAATTCTTTCATGTGAGGAAGCTATCCAGCTGGCTGGTGGTAGGTCAGTGGTTCTACCACGAGGGTGCCTGTCCGTGCCTCAACTCCACTAATAAATGCTGGATAGACGCCACAAGATCTAAGCTGTTGGTGCGACTTTAAACTTTGAACTACATGCTTTCCATGTACCAATCAATGGATGACTGAGTCTGCCCCGTCCGTGCCTCAACTCCACTAATAAATGCTGGAAAGTCGCCACAAGATCTAAGCTGTTGGTGCGACTTTAAACTCCTAAAACAACAAAACAAATCGGCACTGTTAGAACTACATGCCTTCCACGTACCAATGGATGACTGAGTCTGCCCCGTCCGTGCCTCAACTCCACTAATAAATGCTGGAAAGTCGCCACAAGATCTAAGCTGTTGGTGCGACTTTAAACTCCTAAAACAACAAAACAAATCGGCACTGTTAGAACTACGTGCCTTCCACGTACCAATGGATGACTGAGTCTGCCCCGTCTGTGCCTCAACTCCACTAATAAATGCTGGAAAGTCGCCACAAGATCTAAGCTGTTGGTGCGACTTTAAACTCCTAAAACAACAAAACAAATCGGCACTGTTAGAACTACATGCCTTCCACGTACCAATGGATGACTGAGTCTGCCCCGTCCGTGCCTCAACTCCACTAATAAATGCTGGATAGTTGCCACAAGATCTAAGCTGTTTGTGCGACTTTAAACTTTGAACTACATGCCTTCCATGTACCAATGGATGACTGAGTCTGCCCCGTCCGTGCCTCAACTCCACTAATAAATGCTGGAAAGTCGCCATAAGATCTCAGCTGTTGGTACGACTTTAAACTTTGAACTACATGCTTTCCATGTACCAATGGATGACTGAGTCTGCCATAAATATTGAGTACTGCCACCAGGCCAGTCTGTTTCCACCACCCTTCTCTATTGGCAACTCCATCTACAGTCTACATCCGTTATGTCAAAGTCGGTTATGCCGAATTCTCCGGTTATCTCGAAGTCGGATCAAAGTCCCTTTTCAGACACTATCATTTTACATATAACTGGATCTGTTTATATCGAATTTTGTTAAGTCAAACTTTGGTTATGTCGAAGTATTTTGTTTCGACATAACGGATGTAAATTGTATATACATGTATACAGTCAAAGCTGTCTTAGGCAGCCAACCAGGGAAATCACAGAAAGTAGCTGCTAAGCACATGTGGTTGCTTAATAGAGGTCAAATGTATAATAAAACAACATATTGGGAATCTGGAAACTGGCTGCTTAATACAGGTTGACTGCTTAATAGAGGTGAGAACAAGCACAGGTTTGACTATAGTCATAATGGTGTTGGAAGATCTGTAAAACCTTATAATCTTATAATCTATCACTGAATCAGTGATGCAGACTTTGTACACAGATTTTAACAGTATATTTGTTATATCTACTTCAGCCAATAGTCCTGGTCTTGGTGGGTCATCACCTAGTCCGCAAGGGTATCAGGCCTCGCCTTCACCGACCGGCTACACCCAATACAGTCCCATGACCCCAGGTGCTCCATTTACACCTGGAACGGCCATGGAGCACTCAAACGCAGACTGGCACACCACTGAGATTGAGGTTCGAATAAAGGAGACGCATGATGAAGCAGATCTCATACATCAGACCGGCGTTATTAGAAGTGTGACGGTAAATACATACTGTTCTATATTTATAATTTGTACCAGACCGGGGTTATTAGAAGTGTGACGGTAAAGACACACTGTTCTATATTTATAATTTGTACCAGACCGTGGTTATTAGAAGTGAGACGGTAAATACATACTGTTCTATATTTATAATTTGTACCAGACCGTGGTTATTAGAAGTGAGACGGTAAATACATACTGTTCTATATTTATAATTTGTATCAGACTGTGGTTATTAGAAGTGTAACGGTAAAGACACACTGTTCTATATTTATGCTTTGTACCAGACCGGGGTTATTAGAAGTGAGACGGTAAAGACACACTATTCTATATTTATGCTTTGTACCAGACCGGGGTTATTAGAAGTGAGACGGTAAAGACACACTGTTCTATATTTATGCTTTGTACCAGACTGGGGTTATTAGAAGTGAGACGGTAAAGACACACTGTTCTATATTTATGCTTTGTACCAGACCGGGGTTATTAGAAGTGAGATGGTAAAGACACACTGTTCTATATTTATAATTTGTACCAGACCGTGGTTATTAGAAGTGAGACGGTAAATACATACTGTTCTATATTTATAATTTGTATCAGACTGTGGTTATTAGAAGTGTAACGGTAAAGACACACTGTTCTATATTTATGCTTTGTACCAGACCGGGGTTATTAGAAGTGAGACGGTAAAGACACACTATTCTATATTTATGCTTTGTACCAGACCGGGGTTATTAGAAGTGAGACGGTAAAGACACACTGTTCTATATTTATGCTTTGTACCAGACTGGGGTTATTAGAAGTGAGACGGTAAAGACACACTGTTCTATATTTATGCTTTGTACCAGACCGGGGTTATTAGAAGTGAGACGGTAAAGACACACTGTTCTATATTTATGCTTTGTACCAGACCGGGGTTATTAGAAGTGAGACGGTAAAGACACACTGTTCTATATTTATGCTTTGTACCAGACCGGGGTTATTAGAAGTGAGACGGTAAAGACACACTGTTCTATATTTATGCTTTGTACCAGACCGGGGTTATTAGAAGTGAGACGGTAAAGACACACTGTTCTATATTTATGCTTTGTACCAGACCGGGGTTATTAGAAGTGAGACGGTAAAGACACACTGTTCTATATTTATGCTTTGTACCAGACCGGGGTTATTAGAAGTGAGACGGTAAAGACACACTGTTCTATATTTATGCTTTGTACCAGACAGGGGTTATTAGAAGTGAGACGGTAAAGACACACTGTTCTATATTTATGCTTTGTACCAGACCGTGGTTATTAGAAGTGAGATGGTAAAGACACACTGTTCTATATTTATGCTTTGTACCAGACCGGGGTTATTAGAAGTGAGACGGTAAATACATACTGTACTATATTTATAATTTGTACCAGACCGGGGTTATTAGAAGTGTGACGGTAATACATACTGTTCTATATTTATGCTTTGTACCAGACTGTGGTTATTAGAAGAGTGACGGTAAATACATACTGTTCTATATTTATGCTTTGTATCAGATCGGGGTTATTAGAAGTGAGACGGTAAATACATACTGTTCTATATTTATAATTTGTACCAGACCGGGGTTATTAGAAGTGAGACGGTAAATACATACTGTTCTATATTTATAATTTGTACCAGACCGGGGTTATTAGAAGTGAGACGGTAAATACATACTGTTCTATATTTATAATTTGTACCAGACCGGGGTTATTAGAAGTGAGACGGTAAATACATACTGTTCTATATTTATAATTTGTACCAGACCGGGGTTATTAGAAGTGAGACGGTAAATACATACTGTTCTATATTTATAATTTGTACCAGACCGGGGTTATTAGAAGTGAGACGGTAAATACATACTGTTCTATATTTATAATTTGTACCAGACCGGGGTTATTAGAAGTGAGACGGTAAATACATACTGTTCTATATTTATAATTTGTACCAGACCGGGGTTATTAGAAGTGAGACGGTAAATACATACTGTTCTATATTTATAATTTGTACCAGACCGGGGTTATTAGAAGTGAGACGGTAAATACATACTATTCTATATTTATAATTTGTACCAGACCGGGGTTATTAGAAGTGTGACGGTAAAGACATACTGTTCTATATTTATAATTTGTACCAGATCGGGGTTATTAGATGTGTGACGGTAAATACATATTTTTCTATATATATAATTTGTACCAGACCGGGGTTATTAGAAGAGTGATGGTAGATATTGAACTGTATTGGTCTTGCTTCGGGTGAGTGACCAAGGGTCATGATGACCCTCGTGACAGCTTTTCTGATTACATTATTTTACGTTGTTGCAGGGTGGCATGTGCTCAGTATTCCTACCAGAGGAAGACAAGGTGGTTAATGTCTCTTGTGAACATCTTGAACCTGTCCTACCAGAGAAA
This sequence comes from Archivesica marissinica, assembly GCA_014843695.1. Classification (NCBI taxonomy): domain Eukaryota; kingdom Metazoa; phylum Mollusca; class Bivalvia; order Venerida; family Vesicomyidae; genus Archivesica; species Archivesica marissinica. The sequence goes on along the minus strand of CM026402.1, from coordinate 24,416,087 downwards.
AATGACAAGGTACATGTACTGCTTAATTATTTACGAAAGTCGGTTCTTGACCACATATAGTTTGTGTTTTCTGTCGACAGTTATTGTGTTTGATAATGACAATATTATAATAAGAATAGTTTTTATTTAAAGTAGAAAGTGACAAAGAACCTTGATGAGTTTTAGAACAGACTGTACAGGTGTTACTGTATGGCAGTATTGTTGTTTGAGGATACTAGTAACTCCGAGATGCAACCAATCGGCAGCAACCAATCGGCAGCAACTAATCAGCAGCAATCAATCGGCAGCAACCAATCGGCAGCAACTAATCAGCAGCAATCAATCGGCAGCAACCAATCGGCAGCAATCAATCGGCAGCAACCAATCAGCAGCAACCAATCAGTAGCAACCAATCAGCAGCAACCAATCAGTAGCAACCAATCAGCAGCAACCAATCAGTAGCAACCAATCAGCAGCAACCAATCAGCAGCAATCAATCAGCAGCAACCAATCGGCAGCAACCAATCGGCAGCAACTAATCAGCAGCAATCAATCGGCAGCAACCAATCAGCAGCAACCAATCAGTAGCAACCAATCAGCAGCAAACAATCAGTAGCAACCAATCGGTAGCAACCAATCGGTAGCAACAGTTATTGTGTTTGATAATGACAATATTATAATAAGAATAGTTTTTATTTAAAGTAGAAAGTGACAAAGAACCTTGATGAGTTTTAGAACAGACTGTACAGGTGTTACTGTATGGCAGTATTGTTGTTTGAGGATACTAGTAACTCCGAGATGCAACCAATCGGCAGCAACCAATCGGCAGCAACTAATCAGCAGCAATCAATCGGCAGCAACCAATCGGCAGCAACTAATCAGCAGCAATCAATTGGCAGCAACCAATCAGCAGCAACCAATCAGTAGCAATCAATCGGCAGCAACCAATCAGCAGCAATCAATCGGCAGCAACCAATCAGCAGCAACCAATCAGTAGCAACCAATCAGCAGCAACCAATCAGTAGCAACCAATCAGCAGCAACCAATCAGTAGCAACCAATCAGCAGCAACCAATCAGCAGCAATCAATCAGCAGCAACCAATCGGCAGCAACCAATCGGCAGCAACTAATCAGCAGCAATCAATCGGCAGCAACCAATCAGCAGCAACCAATCAGTAGCAACCAATCAACAGCAAACAATCAGTAGCAACCAATCGGTAGCAACCAATCAATAGCAACCAATCAGTAGCAACCAATCGGCAGCAACCAATCAGTAGCAACCAATCAGCAGCAACCAATCAGCAGCAACCAATCAGTAGCAACCAATTGGCAGCAACCAATCAGCAGCAACCAATCAGCAGCAACCAATCAGTAGCAACCAATTGGCAGCAACCAATCAGCAGCAACCAATCAGCAGCAACCAATCAGTAGCAACCAATTGGCAGCAATCAATCAGCAGCAACCAATCAGTAGCCACCAATCAGTAGCAACCAATCGGTAGCAACCAATCAGCAGCAAACAATCAGCAGCAAATAATCAGCAGCAACCAATCAGCAGCAACCAATCAGCAGCAACCAATCAGTAGCAACCAATTGGCAGCAACCAATCAGCAGCAACCAATCAGTAGCCACCAATCAGTAGCAACCAATCAGTAGCAACCAATCGGTAGCAACCAATCAGCAGCAAACAATCAGCAGCAAATAATCAGCAGCAACCAATCAGCAGCAACCAATCAGCAGCAATCAATCAGCAGCAACCAATCGGCAGCAACCAATCAGCAGCAAATAATCAGCAGCAAACAATCAGCAGCAAACAACAAATATCCGAGAAATAAATAAGATTGTTGTTCCATGCGAGAACCCTATCAGCATCGGAGAAATGTTATCTTGTAGTATTGGAGAGTGCAGACGTGTTGTTTACCCTATCAGCATCGGAGAAATGTTATTTTGTAGTATTGGAGAGTGCAGACGTGTTGTTTACCCTATCAGCACCGGAGAAATGTTATCTTGTAGTATTGGAGAGTGCAGACGTGTTGTTTACCCTATCAGCACCGGAGAAATGTTATCTTGTAGTATTGGAGAGTGCAGACGTGTTGTTTACCCTATCAGCACCGGAGAAATGTTATCTTGTAGTATTGGAGAGTGCAGACGTGTTGTTTACCTTATCAGCACCGGAGAAATGTTATCTTGTAGTATTGGAGAGTGCAGACGTGTTGTTTACCCTATCAGCACCGGAGAAATGTTATCTTGTAGTATTGAGTGCAGACGTGTTGTGTACCCTATCAGCACCGGAGAAATGTTATCTTGTAGTATTGAGTGCAGACATGTTGTGCACCCTATCAGCATCGGAGAAATGTTATCTTGTAGTATTGGAGAGTGCAGACGTGTTGTGGCAGTAAGACTTCATTTATGTGCAATTTTATTCTGTGCAGTCACCTTGACCTATATCCATGCTAGTAAATGGTTCAGATTTATTGACAGTAACTTAGACCCCGGACGGTCGATGACATTCCATTGACCAGCAGTATGACACAATACACTCGGTTACAAACTGTAATTTTATTATTTCAGACAAAGGTGATTCTTGGGGAAGAGAGGGAGGCGACGGGATCGTTGCTTAGTATTGATGGCGGAGAAGGTGTCATCAAACTGGATGGCGGAGACAAGAATATCAAAATGTTACCGATCAGATATCTGTGTAAAATGCCAAGCTAGGTGTGAATGGTGTAGCATGTGCTGACATGTGTAAGAACAAGTGTGAATGGTGTAGCATGTGCTGACATGTGTAAGAACAAGTGTGAATGGTGTAGCATGTGCTGACATATGTAAGAACAAGTGTGAATGTGTGTACTGATACAACATGAAGTTCCAGTTGGGTTTAGGTTGAAGTTGGGTTTAGGTTGAAGTTGGGTTTAGGTTGAAGTTGGGTTTAGGTTGAAGTTGGGGTTTAGCTTCAAGTTGGGGTTAGCTTCAAGTTGGGTTTAGGTTCAAGTTGGGTTTAGGTTCAAGTTGGGTTTAGCTTCAGGTTGGGTTTAGGTTCAAGTTGGGTTTAGGTTCAAGTTGGGTTTAGCTTCAGGTTGGGTTTAGCTTCAAGTTGGGTTTAGCTTCAAATTGTGTTTAGCTTCAAGTTGGGTTTAGGCTCAAGTTGGGTTTAGCTTCAAGTTAGTTTCTTTAGAGGAATTACGAAGAATGATATGATTAAGTGAAAATATTCGTAAGTTTGTGACTGTTAAAATATTGTTTTTGCTGCAGTTCACATAAAAGAAAGTGCTGGCCTGTTTGATCATGTGTTTATCAGGAGTTTTCTTGAGTAAATTGTGCGGTATACGCTGTATTACACTGTTTCATGCTTGAATTATATTTCTATGTAGAGTTGTATTCCATAGCATTATATTAGCTGAAGCTGCTTTACAAGTGGTTTCCACTGGTTTATGAGCTGGTGAAACTGGTTTACAAGTAGTTTCCATTGGTTTATGAGCTGGTGAAACTGGTTTACACGTAGTTTCCATTGGTTTATGAGTCAGTGAAACTGGTTTACAAGTGGTTTCCATTGGTTTATGAGTCAGTGAAACTGGTTTACAAGTGGTTTCCATTGGTTTATGAGCTGGTGAAACTGGTTTACATGTGGTTTCCATTGGTTTATGAGTCAGTGAAACTGGTTTACAAGTGGTTTCCATTGGTTTATGAGTCAGTGAAACTGGTTTACAAGTGGTTTCCATTGGTTTATGAGTCAGTGAAACTGGTTTACAAGTGGTTTCCATTGGTTTATGAGCCCGTGAAACTGGTTTACAAGTGGTTTCCATTGGTTTATGAGTCAGTGAAACTGGTTTACAAGTGGTTTCCATTGGTTTATGAGTCAGTGAAACTGGTTTACACGTGGTTTCCATTGGTTTATGAGTCAGTGAAACTGGTTTACAAGTGGTTTCCATTGGTTTATGAGTCAGTGAAACTGGTTTACAAGTGGTTTCCATTGGTTTATGAGTCAGTGAAACTGGTTTACAAGTGGTTTCCATTGGTTTATGAGCCCGTGAAACTGGTTTACAAGTGGTTTCCATTGGTTTATGAGCAGATGAAACTGGTTTACAAGTAGTTTCCATTGGTTTGTGATGAGCCGGTGAAACTGGTTTACACGTGGTTTCCATTGGTTTATGAGTCAGTGAAACTGGTTTACAAGTGGTTTCCATTGGTTTATGAGCCGGTGAAACTGGTTTACAAGTGGTTTCCATTGGTTTATGAGCAGATGAAACTGGTTTAAATGTAGTTTCCATTGGTTTAAGAGCTGATGAAACTGGTTTACAAGTACTTTCCATTGGTTTATGAGCCAGTGAAACTGGTTTACAAGTGGTTTCCATTGGTTTATGAGCCCGTGAAACTGATTTACAAGTGATTTCCATTGGTTTATGAGCTGGTGAAACTGATTTACAAGTGGTTTCCATTGGTTTATGAGCCCGTGAAACTGATTTACAAGTGATTTCCATTGGTTTATGAGCTGGTGAAACTGATTTACAAGTAGTTTCCATTGGTTTGTGATGAGCCGGTGAAACTGGTTTACACGTGGTTTCCATTGGTTTATGAGTCAGTGAAACTGGTTTACAAGTGGTTTCCACTGGTTTATGAGCCGGTGAAACTGGTTTACAAGTGGTTTCCACTGGTTTATGAGCCGGTGAAACTGGTTTACAAGTGAATTCCACTGGTTTATGAGCTGGTGAAACTGGTTTACATGTAGTTTCCACTGGTTTATGAGCTGGTGAAACTGGTTTACAAGTGGGTTCCACTGGTCTATGAGCCAGTGAAACTGGTTTACATGTAGTTTCCACTGGTTTATGAGCCGATGAAACTGGTTTACAAGTGGTTTCCATTGGTTTATGAGCCAGTGAAACAGGTTTACATGTAGTTTCCACTGGTTTATGAGCCGGTGAAACTGGTTTACAAGTGGATTCCACTGGTTTATGAGCTGGTGAAACTGGTTTACATGTAGTTTCCATTGGTTTATGAGCTGTGAAACTGGTTTACAAGTGGTTTCCATTGGTTTATGAGCCAGTGAAACTGGTTTACAAGTGGTTTCCATTGGTTTATGAGCCCGTGAAACTGATTTATAAGTGGTTTCCATTGGTTTATGAGCTGGTGAAACTGATTTACAAGTGGTTTCCATTGGTTTATGAGCAGATGAAACTGGTTTACAAGTAGTTTCCATTGGTTTATGAGCCGGTGAAACTGGTTTACACGTGGTTTCCATTGGTTTATGAGCCGGTAAAACTGGTTTACAAGTGGTTTCCACTGGTTTATGAGCTGGTGAAACTGGTTTACAAGTGGATTCCACTGGTTTATGAGCTGGTGAAACTGGTTTACATGTAGTTTCCACTGGTTTATGAGCTGGTGAAACTGGTTTACAAGTGGGTTCCACTGGTCTATGAGCCAGTGAAACTGGTTTACATGTAGTTTCCACTGGTTTATGAGCTGGTGAAACTGGTTTACAAGTGGTTTCCATTGGTTTATGAGCCGGTGAAACTGGTTTACAAGTGATTTCCATTGGTTTATGAGCCAGTGAAACTGGTTTACATGTAGTTTCCACTGGTTTATGAGCCGGTGAAACTGGTTTATAAGTGGATTCCACTGGTTTATGAGCTGGTGAAACTGGTTTACATGTAGTTTCCATTGGTTTATGAGCTGGTGAAACTGGTTTACATGTGGTTTCCACTGGTTTATGAGCTGGTGAAACTGGTTTACAAGTGGTTTCCATTGGTTTATGAGTCAGTGAAACTGGTTTACAAGTGGTTTCCATTGGTTTATGAGCCAGTGAAACTGGTTTACAAGTGGTTTCCATTGGTTTATGAGCCGGTGAAACTGGTTTACAAGTGGTTCCACTGGTTTATGAGCTGGTGAATAAAGAAACTAATATCCACTTTAAGAGAATGTTTACTGAATGATTCAAAGTAGTTCATAGTTTGTCTCAAACAAATTCAAATATGTTTAATTATTGATCTGAACCTATGAGAGTAGGAAATGGAAAATACAGTGTGTAGCTGCTGGACTTGTAAAGTGCATAATTATGAAAGTTCTTTGTATAAAAACCTGTCAACAAATTATTGTAGAAGTCTTCATATCAACTCAAGCTGTATTTATTGTCGGAGATTTTACAAACAAATATAAAATATTCTTTAACACAGTTGTACCGACGTTTCGGTGGGGAAAAGCCACCTTTCTTAAGGTTTAATCAATTTGATCAATATTTGTTTTACAATTGCAAACAAATAACATCAGCATTTATAGCTATTACCGATATACAGTTTGAGGTATAGTAGTATGTTTAAAGCCACATTACATCGCAAAAAGCAAGTAAAATGCATTTTATCACGTATAAATGCGTTGCTACTACAAATTCTTCCGAATACATTCGAGCACTAACATTGAATCAATAAACAGTGTTTTTGTGATCTATCACATAATGAGCATCCACGCTCCTGAATTGACATTTGTTTGTCATCTGAGTCGATACTAAGTGTGAGATAATGTCGTTAAAGATAATTTAACTAAGACCAGTCTACAAATAAATATGCATAGGCACACATGTGAGATATAATGGTAAATCTATACCATAAATCGCGTTATTCAGGATACACAAGTTGTATTACGCATGAATGTCGACCCTATTTACATTATTTTGTTATGTTAACAAACCGCGTATTCGATGTTTGCTTATTAGTTGAACTACTCAGTATTTGAGGCAAATATTTGGATAAAAATTATACCATATAATAGGAAAATACATTCTGTAGAAATTTGCATATTTACTAATGTAATGTCGCTTTAACTGTTCTCTTGTAAAGTATTCTAACTATACATAAAATATTGTGTCAAATTTCTCCCTTCATTAATCAAAGCTGTGGTGTGCCTTCCAGGGCATCCAGCTAATTTAAGTTTAACCCATTCAACACCAAATAACTCACATGGACTGGTCCATGATATTCATAAACCAATAAATGAATCAGAAAATCACATTTGGACAAGTTCATTTATCAAAATGGGTAATTATGTCTAAAAATAGTCATATCACTGGCAAAAAGTGCAGATCCTGATGAGACGGCTCGTCACGAGCCGGCACATCTGGATCTACACTTTTTGTAAGCCTATTTAGAGGTCTGTGGTGTTGAAAGGGTTAAGCATTATTTATTTTGCAATGATTGCGAAACAAGTTTTAGCAGCTTATATTACCTGGTAATTGCTATGGGGAGAATGTAGGTGTTCACGTGCGGAGCAAACCGGAGTAGCCAGAAAAATACCACATGTTTGACTTTGTGACCACCACACCACATGCTTCCCTGACAGGATCAATGCCAAGATTGCATTGGTGAGAAATGTTAACAACTGTGCTAATTGAGCGGCCAGATAAGTTGGAATTGAGAATACTGCTTTCTGCTTTGCCCTTGCATGATAATAAGTGGGGGATTAACAGGGTGTGGACATCTCTGTGATTCAAGTTGCTGGATTAACAGGGTATGGACATATCTGTGATTCAAGTTGCTGGAGTAACAGGGTGTGGACATATCTGTGATTCAAGTTGGGTGAGTAACAGGGTATGGACATCTCTGTGATTCAAGTTGCTGGAGTAACAGGGTGTGGACATCTCTGTGATTCAAGTTGCTGGAGTAACAGGGTGTGGACATATCTGTGATTCAAGTTGGGTGAGTAACAGGGTATGGACATCTCTGTGATTCAAGTTGGGTGAGTAACAGGGTATGGAAATCTCTGTGATTCAAGTTGGGTGAGTAACAGGGTATGGACATCTCTGTGATTCCAGTTGGGTGAGTAACAGGGTATGGACATCTCTGTGATTCAAGTTGGGTGAGTAACAGGGTATGGACATCTCTGTGATTCAAGTTGGGTGAGTAACAGGGTATGGACATCTCTGTGATTCAAGTTGGGTGAGTAACAGGGTATGGACATCTCTGTGATTCAAGTTGCTGGAGTAACAGGGTGTGGACATCTCTGTGATTCAAGTTGCTGGAGTAACAGGGTGTGGACATATCTGTGATTCAAGTTGGGTGAGTAACAGGGTGTGGACATATCTGTGATTCAAGTTGCTGGAGTAACAGGGTATGGACATCTCTGTGATTCAAGTTGCTGGAGTAACAGGGTATGGACATCTCTGTGATTCAAGTTGCTGGAGTAACAGGATATGGACATATCTGTGATTCAAGTTGCTGGAGTAACAGGGTATGGACATCTCTGTGATTCAAGTTGGGTGAGTAACAGGGTATGGACATCTCTGTGATTCAAGTTGGGTGAGTAACAGGGTATGGACAGGTTGTGAACATCTATGTGATTCCAGTTGGCTTGGAAGTTTCGGTTCCATATCTCAATATTTTTATTTTGATGTACCGCCAACCTGTATTAAGCAGCCAATAACCAGATTCCCAGTGTGGCACCTTTCATCCTCTATTAAGCAACCACCTCTGCTAAGCAACCAGTTTTCATTACTCCCTTAGCTGGCCACTTATGACAGGTTTCACTGTAAAATGAGACGCAATACCAAAATGTTTAGTCCTGCTTGGCACCATGTATGGTAAGCTGTGTTGGATAAAACCTACGCAACAACATTAGCCACTGTAGCTTGATTGCGAAGCAAATTATTTCCACATTTCACTACCGGTAATAGCTTGTGTGACCTCGTTGTGACCTTGTAACATGGGAAAGACAGGGCAGTATGGATATAAGTATCTTGCCCAAGGACACCTCCCCCCTCCCCCTGGTTCCGATATGGCTCGAGCTAACAACCTCTAGGTTATGAGATGGACACCATTTGCATTACATCACACCGGCTCCACCATACACGGTACATGCCACACAAAATACCTGGGTCGGAGGTTATAAAACTATTCTCAGAAATCAAGTGATTTGATTGGTTGATTGTCAAATGTACTCTCGACCAATCAGAAGCTTGAGACCGAATTAGAAATCGGGAGATCCAAATTATATACTGGTCAATCTTCGTTTCAAACAGCTGTTTTTAATTAAGGTACATGGGGTGAAATGTTGTACATGTACGTAATAGGTAGGTACCTTTGTTCATGCTTGCAATGCATCTTGTAATCTCCTATGATAACTGATTGTAAAATTCTGAATATGTCTGTAAGAATCATTCTACTATGCTTGAAACAACATAAAAAAGATAATAAAAAACTATAAAAGACGATGGCTTCCTGGTTGTACTATGTTTAACCCTTTGCACGCTTGCGGCAGATAAGATCACTTGCAAACAGCATAGAGCCAGATCAGACGGCACAGAAGAGCACATTTGAATAGCCATTTGAGAAATAACTCGTTCAGGAAATGTCATCCACTTCCCCTCTGCAAACATTATGGAAGAGGGTGTTAAGAATTCTACATTTAAAATAATTTGTGCAGCTTTCTTTTGAAATCGTACCAGTTTATCTTCAAGAGATGATGTACAGTTGCCCCATACCACACAGCAATAGTCCAAGAGATGATGTACAGTTGCCCCATACCACACAGCAATAGTCCAAGAGTTGATGTACAGTTGCCCCATACCACACAGCAATAGTCCAAGAGATGATGTACAGTTGCCCCATATCACACAGCAATAGTCCAAGAGATGATGTACAGTTGCCCCATATCACACATCAATAGTCCAAGAGATGATGTACAGTTGCCCCATACCACACAGCAATAGTCCAAGAGATGATGTACAGTTGCCCCATATCACACAGCAATAGTCCAAGAGATGATGTACAGTTGCCCCATACCACACAGCAATAGTCCACGTGAGGGTGTACAGTTGCCCCATACCACACATCAATAGTCCAAGAGATGATGTACAGTTGCCCCATACCACACATCAATAGTCCAAGAGATGGTGTACAGTTGCCCCATACCACACAGCAATAGTCCACGTGATGATGTACAGTTGCCCCATACCACACAGCAATAGTCCAAGAGATGATGTACAGTTGCCCCATATCACACAGCAATAGTCCAATAGATGATGTACAGTTGCCCCATACCACACATCAATAGTCCAAGAGATGGTGTACAGTTGCCCCATACCACACAGCAATAGTCCACGTGATGATGTACAGTTGCCCCATACCACACAGCAATAGTCCAAGAGATGGTGTACAGTTGCCCCATACCACACATCAATAGTCCAAGAGATGATGTACAGTTGCCCCATACCACACAGCAATAGTCCACGTGATGGTGTACAGTTGCCCCATACCACACATCAATAGTCCAAGAGATGGTGTACAGTTGCCCCATACCACACAGCAATAGTCCACGTGATGGTGTACAGTTGCCCCATACCACACAGCAATAGTCCAAGAGATGATGTACAGTTGCCCCATACCACACAGCAATAGTCCAAGAGATGATGTACAGTTGCCCCATACCACACATCAATAGTCCAAGAGATGATGTACAGTTGCCCCATATCACACATCAATAGTCCAAGAGATGATGTACAGTTGCCCCATATCACACATCAATAGTCCAAGAGATGATGTACAGTTGCCCCATACCACACATCAATAGTCCAAGAGATGATGTACAGTTGCCCCATATCACACATCAATAGTCCAAGAGATGATGTACAGTTGCCCCATACCACACATCAATAGTCCAAGAGATGATGTACAGTTGCCCCATACCACACATCAATAGTCCAAGAGATGATGTACAGTTGCCCCATACCACACAGCAATAGTCCAAGAGATGATGTACAGTTGCCCCATATCACACAGCAATAGTCCAAGAGATGATGTACAGTTGCCCCATACCACACAGCAATAGTCCAAGAGATGATGTACAGTTGCCCCATATCACACATCAATAGTCCAAGAGATGATGTACAGTTGCCCCATATCACACAGCAATAGTCCAAGAGATGATGTACAGTTGCCCCATATCACACAGCAATAGTCCAAGAGTTGATGTACAGTTGCCCCATATCACACATCAATAGTCCAAGAGATGATGTACAGTTGCCCCATACCACACAGCAATAGTCCAAGAGATGATGTACAGTTGCCCCATATCACACAGCAATAGTCCAAGAGATGATGTACAGTTGCCCCATACCACACAGCAATAGTCCAAGAGATGATGTACAGTTGCCCCATATCACACAGCAATAGTCCAAGAGATGATGTACAGTTGCCCCATACCACACATCAATAGTCCAAGAGATGGTGTACAGTTGCCCCATATCACACATCAATAGTCCAAGAGATGATGTACAGTTGCCCCATACCACACATCAATAGTCCAAGAGATGATGTACAGTTGCCCCATATCACACATCAATAGTCCAAGAGATGATGTACAGTTGCCCCATATCACACATCAATAGTCCAAGAGATGATGTACAGTTGCCCCATATCACACATCAATAGTCCAAGAGATGATGTACAGTTGCCCCATATCACACATCAATAGTCCAAGAGATGATGTACAGTTGCCCCATACCACACATCAATAGTCCAAGAGATGATGTACAGTTGCCCCATATCACACAGCAATAGTCCAAGAGATGATGTACAGTTGCCCCATACCACACAGCAATAGTCCAAGAGATGATGTACAGTTGCCCCATATCACACATCAATAGTCCAAGAGATGATGTACAGTTGCCCCATATCACACAGCAATAGTCCAAGAGTTGATGTACAGTTGCCCCATATCACACATCAATAGTCCAAGAGATGATGTACAGTTGCCCCATACCACACAGCAATAGTCCAAGAGATGATGTACAGTTGCCCATACCACACAGCAATAGTCCAAGAGATGATGTACAGTTGCCCCATGTCACACAGCAATAGTCCAAGAGATGATGTACAGTTGCCCCATACCACACAGCAATAGTCCAAGAGTTGAGGTACAGTTGCCCCATATCACACATCAATAGTCCAAGAGATGATGTACAGTTGCCCCATATCACACAGCAATAGTCCAAGAGTTGATGTACAGTTGCCCCATATCACACAGCAATAGTCCAAGAGTTGATGTACAGTTGCCCCATATCACACATCAATAGTCCAAGAGATGATGTACAGTTGCCCCATATCACACATCAATAGTCCAAGAGATGATGTACAGTTGCCCCATACCACACATCAATAGTCCAAGAGATGGTGTACAGTTGCCCCATACCACACAGCAATAGTCCACGAGATGATGTACAGTTGCCCCATACCACACAGCAATAGTCCAAGAGATGGTGTACAGTTGCCCCATACCACACATCAATAGTCCAAGAGATGATGTACAGTTGCCCCATACCACACAGCAATAGTCCACGTGATGGTGTACAGTTGCCTCATACCACACATCAATAGTCCAAGAGATGGTGTACAGTTGCCCCATACCACACAGCAATAGTCCAGTGATGGTGTACAGTTGCCCCATACCACACAGCAATAGTCCAAGAGATGATGTACAGTTGCCCCATACCACACATCAATAGTCCAAGAGATGGTGTACAGTTGCCCCATATCACACATCAATAGTCCAAGAGATGATGTACAGTTGCCCCATACCACACAGCAATAGTCCAAGAGATGATGTACAGTTGCCCCATATCACACATCAATAGTCCAAGAGATGATGTACAGTTGCCCCATACCACACATCAATAGTCCAAGAGATGATGTACAGTTGCCCCATATCACACATCAATAGTCCAAGAGATGATGTACAGTTGTCCCATACCACACATCAATAGTCCAAGAGATGATGTACAGTTGCCCCATACCACACATCAATAGTCCAAGAGATGATGTACAGTTGCCGCATACCACACAGCAATAGTCCAAGAGATGATGTACAGTTGCCCCATATCACACAGCAATAGTCCAAGAGATGATGTACAGTTGCCCCATACCACACAGCAATAGTCCAAGAGATGATGTACAGTTGCCCCATATCACACATCAATAGTCCAAGAGATGATGTACAGTTGCCCCATATCACACAGCAATAGTCCAAGAGATGATGTACAGTTGCCCCATATCACACAGCAATAGTCCAAGAGTTGATGTACAGTTGCCCCATATCACACATCAATAGTCCAAGAGATGATGTACAGTTGCCCCATACCACACATCAATAGTCCAAGTGATGGTGTACAGTTGCCCCATACCACACATCAATAGTCCAAGAGATGGTGTACAGTTGCCCCATACCACACAGCAATAGTCCACGTGATGGTGTACAGTTGCCCCATACCACACAGCAATAGTCCAAGAGATGATGTACAGTTGCCCCATATCACACAGCAATAGTCCAAGAGATGATGTACAGTTGCCCCATACCACACATCAATAGTCCAAGAGATGGTGTACAGTTGCCCCATATCACACATCAATAGTCCAAGAGATGATGTACAGTTGCCCCATACCACACAGCAGTAGTCCAAGAGATGATGTACAGTTGCACCATATCACACATCAATAGTCCAAGAGATGATGTACAGTTGCCCCATACCACACATCAATAGTCCAAGAGATGATGTACAGTTGCCCCATATCACACATCAATAGTCCAAGAGATGATGTACAGTTGCCCCATATCACACATCAATAGTCCAAGAGATGATGTACAGTTGCCCCATACCACACATCAATAGTCCAAGAGATGATGTACAGTTGCCCCATATCACACAGCAATAGTCCAAGAGATGATGTACAGTTGCCCCATACCACACAGCAATAGTCCAAGAGATGATGTACAGTTGCCCCATATCACACATCAATAGTCCAAGAGATGATGTACAGTTGCCCCATATCACACAGCAATAGTCCAAGAGATGATGTACAGTTGCCCCATATCACACATCAATAGTCCAAGAGATGATGTACAGTTGCCCCATACCACACAGCAATAGTCCAAGAGATGATGTACAGTTGCCCCATACCACACAGCAATAGTCCAAGAGATGATGTACAGTTGCCCCATGTCACACAGCAATAGTCCAAGAGATGATGTACAGTTGCCCCATACCACACAGCAATAGTCCAAGAGTTGAGGTACAGTTGCCCCATATCACACATCAATAGTCCAAGAGATGATGTACAGTTGCCCCATATCACACAGCAATAGTCCAAGAGTTGATGTACAGTTGCCCCATATCACACAGCAATAGTCCAAGAGTTGATGTACAGTTGCCCCATACCACACAGCAATAGTCCAAGAGATGATGTACAGTTGCCCCATATCACACATCAATAGTCCAAGAGATGATGTACAGTTGCCCCATACCACACATCAATAGTCCAAGAGATGATGTACAGTTGCCCCATATCACACAGCAATAGTCCAAGAGATGATGTACAGTTGCCCCATACCACACAGCAATAGTCCACGTGATGGTGTACAGTTGCCCCATACCACACATCAATAGTCCAAGAGTTGATGTACAGTTGCCCCATATCACACAGCAATAGTCCAAGAGATGATGTACAGTTGCCCCATACCACACATCAATAGTCCAAGAGATGGTGTACTTTTGCCCCATACCACACAGCAATAGTCCACGTGATGATGTACAGTTGCCCCATACCACACAGCAATAGTCCAAGAGATGATGTACAGTTGCCCCATATCACACAGCAATAGTCCAAGAGATGATGTACAGTTGCCCCATACCACACATCAATAGTCCAAGAGATGGTGTACAGTTGCCCCATACCACACAGCAATAGTCCACGTGATGATGTACAGTTGCCCCATACCACACAGCAATAGTCCAAGAGATGGTGTACAGTTGCCCCATACCACACATCAATAGTCCAAGAGATGATGTACAGTTGCCCCATACCACACAGCAATAGTCCACGTGATGGTGTACAGTTGCCCCATACCACACATCAATAGTCCAAGAGATGGTGTACAGTTGCCCCATACCACACAGCAATAGTCCACGTGATGGTGTACAGTTGCCCCATACCACACAGCAATAGTCCAAGAGATGATGTACAGTTGCCCCATATCACACAGCAATAGTCCAAGAGATGATGTACAGTTGCCCCATACCACACATCAATAGTCCAAGAGATGGTGTACAGTTGCCCCATATCACACATCAATAGTCCAAGAGATGATGTACAGTTGCCCCATATCACACAGCAGTAGTCCAAGAGATGATGTACAGTTGCCCCATACCACACATCAATAGTCCAAGAGATGATGTACAGTTGCCCCATACCACACATCAATAGTCCAAGAGATGATGTACAGTTGCCCCATACCACACATCAATAGTCCAAGAGATGATGTACAGTTGCCCCATACCACACATCAATAGTCCAAGAGATGATGTACAGTTGCCCCATATCACACAGCAATAGTCCAAGAGATGATGTACAGTTGCCCCATATCACACAGCAATAGTCCAAGAGTGATGTACAGTTGCCCCATACCACACATCAATAGTCCAAGAGATGATGTACAGTTGCCCCATACCACACAGCAATAGTCCAAGAGATGATGTACAGTTGCCCCATACACACAGCAATAGTCCAAGAGATGATGTACAGTTGCCCCATACCACACATCAATAGTCCAAGAGATGATGTACAGTTGCCCCATACCACACAGCAATAGTCCAAGAGATGATGTACAGTTGCCCCATACCACACATCAATAGTCCAAGAGATGATGTACAGTTGCCCCATACCACACAGCAATAGTCCAAGAGATGATGTACAGTTGCCCCATACCACACAGCAATAGTCCAAGAGATGATGTACAGTTGCCCCATATCACACAGCAATAGTCCAAGAGATGATGTACAGTTGCCCCATACCACACATCAATAGTCCAAGAGATGGTGTACAGTTGCCCCATATCACACATCAATAGTCCAAGAGATGATGTACAGTTGCCCCATATCACACAGCAATAGTCCAAGAGATGATGTACAGTTGCCCCATACCACACATCAATAGTCCAAGAGATGATGTACAGTTGCCCCATACCACACATCAATAGTCCAAGAGATGATGTACAGTTGCCCCATACCACACATCAATAGTCCAAGAGATGATGTACAGTTGCCCCATACCACACATCAATAGTCCAAGAGATGATGTACAGTTGCCCCATATCACACAGCAATAGTCCAAGAGATGATGTACAGTTGCCCCATATCACACAGCAATAGTCCAAGAGATGATGTACAGTTGCCCCATACCACACATCAATAGTCCAAGAGATGATGTACAGTTGCCCCATACCACACATCAATAGTCCAAGAGATGATGTACAGTTGCCCCATACCACACATCAATAGTCCAAGAGATGATGTACAGTTGCCCCATATCACACAGCAATAGTCCAAGAGATGATGTACAGTTGCCCCATACCACACAGCAATAGTCCAAGAGATGATGTACAGTTGCCCCATATCACACATCAATAGTCCAAGAGATGATGTACAGTTGCCCCATATCACACAGCAATAGTCCAAGAGATGATGTACAGTTGCCCCATATCACACAGCAATAGTCCAAGAGATGATGTACAGTTGCCCCATATCACACATCAATAGTCCAAGAGATGATGTACAGTTGCCCCATATCACACAGCAATAGTCCAAGAGATGATGTACAGTTGCCCCATACCACACATCAATAGTCCAAGAGATGATGTACAGTTGCCCCATACCACACATCAATAGTCCAAGAGATGATGTACAGTTGCCCCATACCACACAGCAATAGTCCAAGAGATGATGTACAGTTGCCCCATATCACACAGCAATAGTCCAAGAGATGATGTACAGTTGCCCCATACCACACAGCAATAGTCCAAGAGATGATGTACAGTTGCCCCATATCACACAGCAATAGTCCAAGAGATGATGTACAGTTGCCCCATATCACACAGCAATAGTCCAAGAGATGATGTACAGTTGCCCCATATCACACAGCAATAGTCCAAGAGATGATGTACAGTTGCCCCATACCACACAGCAATAGTCCAAGAGATGATGTACAGTTGCCCCATACCACACAGCAATAGTCCAAGAGATGATGTACAGTTGCCCCATACCACACAGCAATAGTCCAAGAGATGATGTACAGTTGCCCCATACCACACAGCAATAGTCCAAGAGATGATGTACAGTTGCCCCATATCACACAGCAATAGTCCAAGAGATGATGTACAGTTGCCCCATATCACACAGCAATAGTCCAAGAGATGATGTACAGTTGCCCCATATCACACAGCAATAGTCCAAGAGATGATGTACAGTTGCCCCATATCACACATCAATAGTCCAAGAGATGATGTACAGTTGCCCCATATCACACAGCAATAGTCCAAGAGATGATGTACAGTTGCCCCATACCACACATCAATAGTCCAAGAGATGATGTACAGTTGCCCCATACCACACAGCAATAGTCCAAGAGATGATGTACAGTTGCCCCATATCACACATCAATAGTCCAAGAGATGATGTACAGTTGCCCCATACCACACATCAATAGTCCAAGAGATGATGTACAGTTGCCCCATATCACACAGCAATAGTCCAAGAGATGATGTACAGTTGCCCCATACCACACAGCAATAGTCCAAGAGATGATGTACAGTTGCCCCATACCACACATCAATAGTCCAAGAGTTGATGTACAGTTGCCCCATATCACACAGCAATAGTCCAAGAGATGATGTACAGTTGCCCCATACCACACATCAATAGTCCAAGAGATGATGTACATTTGCCCCATACCACACAGCAATAGTCCAAGAGATGATGTACAGTTGCCCCATACCACACAGCAATAGTCCAAGAGATGATGTACAGTTGCCCCATATCACACAGCAATAGTCCAAGAGATGATGTACAGTTGCCCCATACCACACATCAATAGTCCAAGAGATGATGTACAGTTGCCCCATACCACACAGCAATAGTCCAAGAGATGATGTACAGTTGCCCCATACCACACAGCAATAGTCCAAGAGATGATGTACAGTTGCCCCATATCACACATCAATAGTCCAAGAGATGATGTACAGTTGCCCCATACCACACAGCAATAGTCCAAGAGATGATGTACAGTTGCCCCATATCACACATCAATAGTCCAAGAGATGATGTACAGTTGCCCCATACCACACATCAATAGTCCAAGAGATGATGTACAGTTGCCCCATATCACACATCAATAGTCCAAGAGATGATGTACAGTTGCCCCATACCACACAGCAATAGTCCAAGAGATGATGTACAGTTGCCCCATATCACACATCAATAGTCCAAGAGATGATGTACAGTTGCCCCATACCACACAGCAATAGTCCAAGAGATGATGTACAGTTGCCCCATACCACACAGCAATAGTCCAAGAGTTGATGTACAGTTGCCCCATACCACACAGCAATAGTCCAAGAGATGATGTACAGTTGCCCCATATCACACAGCAATAGTCCAAGAGATGATGTACAGTTGCCCCATATCACACATCAATAGTCCAAGAGATGATGTACAGTTGCCCCATATCACACAGCAATAGTCCAAGAGATGATGTACAGTTGCCCCATATCACACATCAATAGTCCAAGAGATGATGTACAGTTGCCCCATATCACACAGCAATAGTCCAAGAGATGATGTACAGTTGCCCCATACCACACATCAATAGTCCAAGAGATGATGTACAGTTGCCCCATACCACACAGCAATAGTCCAAGAGATGATGTACAGTTGCCCCATACCACACAGCAATAGTCCAAGAGATGATGTACAGTTGCCCCATACCACACAGCAATAGTCCAAGAGATGATGTACAGTTGCCCCATACCACACAGCAATAGTCCAAGAGATGATGTACAGTTGCCCCATACCACACAGCAATAGTCCAAGAGATGATGTACAGTTGCCCCATATCACACAGCAATAGTCCAAGAGTTGATGTACAGTTGCCCCATATCACACAGCAATAGTCCAAGAGATGATGTACAGTTGCCCCATATCACACATCAATAGTCCAAGAGATGATGTACAGTTGCCCCATATCACACATCAATAGTCCAAGAGTTGATGTACAGTTGCCCC
>CM026402.1:24378141-24396022 GCA_014843695.1 Archivesica marissinica | reverse complement strand
TCCTGGGTTGTGGCAGAGAGTAGATCACCCGCAGTTCCTGGGTTGTTGCAGAGAGTAAATCACCTGCATTTCCTGGGTTGTTGCAGAGAGTAAATCACCTGCATTTCCTGGGTTGTTGCAGAGAGTAAATCACCTGCAGGTCCTGGGTTGTTGTTGCAGAGAGTAAATCACCTGCATTTCCTGGGTTGTTGTGGCAGAGAGTAGATCACCTGCAGTTCCTGGGTTGTTGCAGAGAGTAAATCACCTGCATTTCCTGGGTTGTTGCAGAGAGTAAATCACCTGCAGTTCCTGGGTTGTTGCAGAGAGTAAATCACCTGCATTTACTGGGTTGTTGCAGAGAGAAAATCACCTGCATTTCCTGGGTTGTTGCAGAGAGTAAATCACCTGCAGGTCCTGGGTTGTTGTTGCAGAGAGTAGATCACCTGCAGTTCCTGGGTTGTTGTTGCAGAGAGTAAATCACCTGCAGTTCCTGGGTTGTGGCAGAGAGTAGATCATCTGCAGTTCCTGGGTTGTTGTGGCAGAGAGTAGATCACCTGCAGTTACTGGGTTGTTGTGGCAGAGAGTAGATCACCTGCAGTTCCTGGGTTGTGGCAGAGAGTAGATCACCCGCAGTTCCTGGGTTGTTGCAGAGAGTAAATCACCTGCAGTTCCTGGGTTGTGGCAGAGAGTAGATCACCCGCAGTTCCTGGGTTGTTGCAGAGAGTAAATCACCTGCATTTCCTGGGTTGTGGCAGAGAGTAGATCACCCGCAGTTCCTGGGTTGTTGCAGAGAGTAAATCACCTGCATTTACTGGGTTGTTGCAGAGAGAAAATCACCTGCATTTCCTGGGTTGTTGCAGAGAGTAAATCACCTGCAGGTCCTGGGTTGTTGTTGCAGAGAGTAAATCACCTGCAGTTCCTGGGTTGTTGTTGCAGAGAGTAAATCACCTGCAGTTCCTGGGTTGTTGCAGAGAGTAGATCACCTGCAGTTACTGGGTTGTTGTGGCAGAGAGTAGATCACCTGCAGTTACTGGGTTGTTGTGGCAGAGAGTAGACCACCTACAGTTCCTGGGTTGTTGTGGCATAAAGTAGATCACCCGCATTTCCCGGGGGTTGTTTTGGCAGAGAGTAGATCACCCGCAGTTCCTGGGTTGTTTTGGCAAAGAGTAGACCACCCGCAGTTCCTGGGTTGTTGTGGCAGAGAGTAGACCACCTACAGTTCCTGGGTTGTTGTTGCAGAGAGTAGATCACCCGCAGTTCCTGGGTTGTTGTGGCAGAGAGTAGATCACCCGCAGTTCCTGGGTTGTTGTGGCAGAGAGTAGATCACCTGCAGTTCCTGGGTTGTTGTGGCAGAGAGTAGATCACCTGCAGTTCCTGGGTTGTTGTTGCAGAGAGTAGATCACCTGCAGTTCCTGGGTTGTTGTGGCAGAGAGTAGATCACCCGCAGTTCCTGGGTTGTTGCAGAGAGTAAATCACCTGCATTTCCTGGGTTGTGGCAGAGAGTAGATCACCCGCAGTTCCTGGGTTGTTGCAGAGAGTAAATCACCTGCATTTCCTGGGTTGTTGCAGAGAGTAAATCACCTGCATTTCCTGGGTTGTTGCAGAGAGTAAATCACCTGCAGGTCCTGGGTTGTTGTTGCAGAGAGTAGATCACCTGCATTTCCTGGGTTGTTGTGGCAGAGAGTAGATCACCTGCAGTTCCTGGGTTGTTGTGGCAGAGAGTAGATCATCTGCATTTCCTGGGTTGTTGCAGAGAGTAAATCACATGCAGTTCCTGGGTTGTTGCAGAGAGTAAATCACCCGCAGTTCCTGGGTTGTTGTGGCAGAGAGTAGATCACCTGCATTTCCTGGGTTGTTGTGGCAGAGAGTAGATCACCTGCAGTTCCTGGGTTGTTGTGGCAGAGAATAATCACCTGCATTTCCTGGGTTGTTGCAGAGAGTAAATCACCTGCAGTTCCTGGGTTGTAGCAGAGAGTAAATCACCTGCAGTTCCTGGGTTGTTGTGGCAGAGAGTAGATCACCTGCAGTTCCTGGGTTGTTGCAGAGAGTAATCACCTGCAGTTCCTGGGTTGTTGCAGAGAGTAGATCACCTGCAGTTCCTGGGTTGTTGTGGCAGAGAGTAGATCACCTGCAGTTCCTGGGTTGTTGCAGAGAGTAGATCACCTGCAGTTCCTGGGTTGTTGTGGCAGAGAGTAGATCACCTGCAGTTCCTGGGTTGTTGTGGCAGAGAGTAGATCACCTGCAGTTCCTGGGTTGTTGCAGAGAGTAAATCACCTGCAGTTCCTGGGTTGTTGCAGAGAGTAAATCACCTGCAGTTCCTGGGTTGTTGGGCAGAGAGTAGATCACCCGCAGTTCCTGGGTTGTTGCAGAGAGTAAATCACCTGCATTTCCTGGGTTGTGGCAGAGAGTAGATCACCCGCAGTTCCTGGGTTGTTGCAGAGAGTAAATCACCTGCATTTCCTGGGTTGTGGCAGAGAGTAGATCACCTGCAGTTCCTGGGTTGTTGCAGAGAGTAAATCACCTGCAGGTCCTGGGTTGTTGTTGCAGAGAGTAAATCACCTGCAGTTCCTGGGTTGTTGTTGCATAGAGTAAATCACCCGCAGTTCCTGGGTTGTTGCAGAGAGTAAATCACCTGCATTTCCTGGGTTGTTGCAGAGAGTAAATCACCTGCATTTCCTGGGTTGTTGCAGAGAGTAAATCACCTGCAGGTCCTGGGTTGTTATTGCAGAGAGTAAATCACCTGCAGTTCCTGGGTTGTTGTTGCATAGAGTAAATCACCTGCAGTTCCTGGGTTGTTGCAGAGAGTAGATCACCTGCAGTTCCTGGGTTGTTGCAGAGAGTAAATCACCTGCAGTTCCTGGGTTGTGGCAGAGAGTAGATCATCTGCAGTTCCTGGGTTGTTGTGGCAGAGAGTAGATCACCTGCAGTTACTGGGTTGTTGTGGCAGAGAGTAGATCACCTGCAGTTCCTGGGTTGTGGCAGAGAGTAGATCACCTGCATTTCCTGGGTTGTTGTGGCAGAGAGTAGATCACCTGCAGTTCCTGGGTTGTTGCAGAGAGTAAATCACCTGCAGTTCCTGGGTTGTGGCAGAGAGTAGATCACCCGCAGTTCATGGGTTGTTGCAGAGAGTAAATCACCTGCAGTTCCTGGGTTGTGGCAGAGAGTAGATCACCCGCAGTTCCTGGGTTGTTGCAGAGAGTAAATCACCTGCATTTACTGGGTTGTTGCAGAGAGAAAATCACCTGCATTTCCTGGGTTGTTGCAGAGAGTAAATCACCTGCAGGTCCTGGGTTGTTGTTGCAGAGAGTAAATCACCTGCAGTTCCTGGGTTGTTGTTGCAGAGAGTAAATCACCTGCAGTTCCTGGGTTGTTGCAGAGAGTAGATCACCTGCAGTTACTGGGTTGTTGTGGCAGAGAGTAGATCACCTGCAGTTACTGGGTTGTTGTGGCAGAGAGTAGATCACCTGCATTTCCTGGGTTGTTGTGGCAGAGAGTAGATCACCTGCAGTTCCTGGGTTGTTGTGGCAGAGAATAATCACCTGCATTTTCCTGGGTTGTTGCAGAGAGTAAATCACCTGCAGTTCCTGGGTTGTAGCAGAGAGTAAATCACCTGCAGTTCCTGGGTTGTTGTGGCAGGGAGTAGATCACCTGCATTTCCTGGGTTGTTGTGGCAGAGAGTAGATCACCTGCAGTTCCTGGGTTGTTGTGGCAGAGAGTAGATCACCTGCAGTTCCTGGGTTGTTGCAGAGAGTAAATCACCTGCAGTTCCTGGGTTGTGGCAGAGAGTAGATCACCTGCAGTTCCTGGGTTGTTGTGGCAGAGAGTAGATCACCTGCATTTCCTGGGTTGTTGTGGCAGAGAGTAGATCACCTGCAGTTCCTGGGTTGTTGTGGCAGAGAGTAGATCATCTGCATTTCCTGGGTTGTTGCAGAGAGTAAATCACATGCAGTTCCTGGGTTGTTGCAGAGAGTAAATCACCCGCAGTTCCTGGGTTGTTGTGGCAGAGAGTAGATCACCTGCATTTCCTGGGTTGTTGTGGCAGAGAGTAGATCACCTGCAGTTCCTGGGTTGTTGTGGCAGAGAATAATCACCTGCATTTCCTGGGTTGTTGCAGAGAGTAAATCACCTGCAGTTCCTGGGTTGTAGCAGAGAGTAAATCACCTGCAGTTCCTGGGTTGTTGTGGCAGAGAGTAGATCACCTGCAGTTCCTGGGTTGTTGCAGAGAGTAAATCACCTGCAGTTCCTGGGTTGTGGCAGAGAGTAGATCATCTGCAGTTCCTGGGTTGTTGTGGCAGAGAGTAGATCACCTGCATTTCCTGGGTTGTTGTGGCAGAGAGTAGATCACCTGCAGTTCCTGGGTTGTTGTGGCAGAGAGTAGATCACCTGCAGTTCCTGGTTGTTGTGGCAGAGAGTAGATCACCCGCAGTTCCTGGGTTGTTGCAGAGAGTAAATCACCTGCAGTTCCTGGGTTGTTGCAGAGAGTAAATCACCTGCAGTTCCTGGGTTGTGGCAGAGTAGATCACCCGCAGTTCCTGGGTTGTTGCAGAGAGTAAATCACCTGCATTTCCTGGGTTGTGGCAGAGAGTAGATCACCCGCAGTTCCTGGGTTGTTGCAGAGAGTAAATCACCTGCATTTCCTGGGTTGTTGCAGAGTAAATCACCTGCATTTCCTGGGTTGTTGCAGAGAGTAAATCACCTGCAGGTCCTGGGTTGTTGTTGCAGAGAGTAAATCACCTGCAGTTCCTGGGTTGTTGTTGCATAGAGTAAATCACCCGCAGTTCCTGGGTTGTTGCAGAGAGTAAATCACCTGCATTTCCTGGGTTGTTGCAGAGAGTAAATCACCTGCATTTCCTGGGTTGTTGCAGAGAGTAAATCACCTGCAGGTCCTGGGTTGTTATTGCAGAGAGTAAATCACCTGCAGTTCCTGGGTTGTTGTTGCATAGAGTAAATCACCTGCAGTTCCTGGGTTGTTGCAGAGAGTAGATCACCTGCAGTTCCTGGGTTGTTGCAGAGAGTAAATCACCTGCAGTTCCTGGGTTGTGGCAGAGAGTAGATCATCTGCAGTTCCTGGGTTGTTGTGGCAGAGAGTAGATCACCTGCAGTTACTGGGTTGTTGTGGCAGAGAGTAGATCACCTGCAGTTCCTGGGTTGTGGCAGAGAGTAGATCACCTGCATTTCCTGGGTTGTTGTGGCAGAGAGTAGATCACCTGCAGTTCCTGGGTTGTTGCAGAGAGTAAATCACCTGCAGTTCCTGGGTTGTGGCAGAGAGTAGATCACCCGCAGTTCATGGGTTGTTGCAGAGAGTAAATCACCTGCAGTTCCTGGGTTGTGGCAGAGAGTAGATCACCCGCAGTTCCTGGGTTGTTGCAGAGAGTAAATCACCTGCATTTACTGGGTTGTTGCAGAGAGAAAATCACCTGCATTTCCTGGGTTGTTGCAGAGAGTAAATCACCTGCAGGTCCTGGGTTGTTGTTGCAGAGAGTAAATCACCTGCAGTTCCTGGGTTGTTGTTGCAGAGAGTAAATCACCTGCAGTTCCTGGGTTGTTGCAGAGAGTAAATCACCTGCAGTTCCTGGGTTGTTGTGGCAGAGAGTAGATCACCTGCAGTTCTGGGTTGTTGTGGCAGAGAGTAGATCACCTGCAGTTCCTGGGTTGTTGTGGCAGAGAGTAATCACCTGCAGTTCCTGGGTTGTGGCAGAGATAATCACCTGCATTTCCTGGGTTGTTGCAGAGAGTAAATCACCTGCAGTTCCTGGGTTGTTGCAGAGAGTAAATCACCTGCAGTTCCTGGGTTGTTGTGCAGGAGTAGATCACCTGCATTTCCTGGGTTGTTGTGGCAGAGAGTAGATCACCTGCAGTTCCTGGGTTGTTGCAGAGAGTAGATCACCTGCAGTTCCTGGGTTGTTGCAGAGAGTAAATCACCTGCAGTTCCTGGGTTGTGGCAGAGAGTAGATCATCTGCAGTTCCTGGGTTGTTGTGGCAGATAGTAGATCACCTGCATTTCCTGGGTTGTTGTGGCAGAGAGTAGATCACCTGCAGTTCCTGGGTTGTTGTGGCAGAGAGTAGATCATCTGCATTTCCTGGGTTGTTGCAGAGAGTAAATCACATGCAGTTCCTGGGTTGTTGCAGAGAGTAAATCACCTGCAGTTCCTGGGTTGTTGTGGCAGAGAGTAGATCACCTGCATTTCCTGGGTTGTTGTGGCAGAGAGTAGATCACCTGCAGTTCCTGGGTTGTTGTGGCAGAGAATAATCACCTGCATTTTCCTGGGTTGTTGCAGAGAGTAAATCACCTGCAGTTCCTGGGTTGTAGCAGAGAGTAAATCACCTGCAGTTCCTGGGTTGTTGTGGCAGAGAGTAGATCACCTGCAGTTCCTGGGTTGTTGCAGAGAGTAAATCACCTGCAGTTCCTGGGTTGTGGCAGAGAGTAGATCATCTGCAGTTCCTGGGTTGTTGTGGCAGAGAGTAGATCACCTGCAGTTCCTGGGTTGTTGTGGCAGAGAGTAGATCACCTGCAGTTCCTGGGTTGTGGCAGAGAGTAGATCACCTGCAGTTCCTGGGTTGTTGTGGCAGAGAGTAGATCACCTGCAGTTCCTGGGTTGTTGCAGAGAGTAAATCACCTGCAGTTCCTGGGTTGTGGCAGAGAGTAGATCACCTGCAGTTCCTGGGTTGTTGCAGAGAGTAGATCACCTGCAGTTCCTGGGTTGTTGCAGAGAGTAAATCACCTGCATTTCCTGGGTTGTGGCAGAGAGTAATCACCCGCAGTTCCTGGTTGTTGCAGAGAGTAATCACCTGCATTTCCTGGGTTGTTGCAGAGAAATCACCTGCATTTCTGGGTTGTTGCAGAGAGTAGATCACCTGCAGTTCCTGGGTTGTTGTGGCAGAGAGTAAATCACCTGCAGTTCCTGGGTTGTTGTTGCAGAGAGTAAATCACCTGCATTCCTGGGTTGTTGCAGAGAGTAAATCACCTGCAGTTCCTGGGTTGTTGCAGAGAGTAAATCACCTGCAGGTTGTTGCAGAGAGTAATCACCTGCAGTTCCTGGGTTGTTGCAGAGAGTAAATCACCTGCAGTTCCTGGGTTGTTGTGGCAGAGAGTAGATCACCTGCATTTCCTGGGTTGTTGTGGCAGAGAGTAGATCACCTGCAGTTCCTGGGTTGTTGCAGAGAGTAAATCACCTGCAGTTCCTGGGTTGTGGCAGAGAGTAGATCATCTGCAGTTCCTGGGTTGTTGTGGCAGAGAGTAGATCACCTGCAGTTACTGGGTTGTTGTGGCAGAGAGTAGATCACCTGCAGTTCCTGGGTTGTGGCAGAGAGTAGATCACCCGCAGTTCCTGGGTTGTTGCAGAGAGTAAATCACCTGCAGTTCCTGGGTTGTGGCAGAGAGTAGATCACCCGCAGTTCCTGGGTTGTTGCAGAGAGTAAATCACCTGCATTTCCTGGGTTGTGGCAGAGAGTAGATCACCCGCAGTTCCTGGGTTGTTGCAGAGAGTAAATCACCTGCATTTACTGGGTTGTTGCAGAGAGAAAATCACCTGCATTTCCTGGGTTGTTGCAGAGAGTAAATCACCTGCAGGTCCTGGGTTGTTGTTGCAGAGAGTAAATCACCTGCAGTTCCTGGGTTGTTGTTGCAGAGAGTAAATCACCTGCAGTTCCTGGGTTGTTGCAGAGAGTAGATCACCTGCAGTTACTGGGTTGTTGTGGCAGAGAGTAGATCACCTGCAGTTACTGGGTTGTTGTGGCAGAGAGTAGATCACCTGCATTTCCTGGGTTGTTGTGGCAGAGAGTAGATCACCTGCAGTTCCTGGGTTGTTGTGGCAGAGAATAATCACCTGCATTTTCCTGGGTTGTTGCAGAGAGTAAATCACCTGCAGTTCCTGGGTTGTTGCAGAGAGTAAATCACCTGCAGTTCCTGGGTTGTTGCAGAGAGTAGATCACCTGCAGTTCCTGGGTTGTTGTGGCAGAGAGTAGATCACCTGCAGTTCCTGGGTTGTTGTGGCAGAGAGTAGATCACCTGCAGTTCCTGGGTTGTTGCAGAGAGTAAATCACCTGCAGTTCCTGGGTTGTGGCAGAGAGTAGATCATCTGCAGTTCCTGGGTTGTTGTGGCAGAGAGTAGATCACCTGCAGTTCCTGGGTTGTTGCAGAGAGTAGATCACCTGCAGTTCCTGGGTTGTGGCAGAGAGTAGATCACCCGCAGTTCCTGGGTTGTTGCAGAGAGTAAATCACCTGCAGTTCCTGGGTTGTGGCAGAGTAGATCACCCGCAGTTCCTGGGTTGTTGCAGAGAGTAAATCACCTGCATTTCCTGGGTTGTGGCAGAGAGTAGATCACCCGCAGTTCCTGGGTTGTTGCAGAGAGTAAATCACCTGCAGTTCCTGGGTTGTGGCAGAGTAGATCACCCGCAGTTCCTGGGTTGTTGCAGAGAGTAAATCACCTGCATTTCCTGGGTTGTGGCAGAGAGTAGATCACCCGCAGTTCCTGGGTTGTTGCAGAGAGTAAATCACCTGCATTTCCTGGGTTGTTGCAGAGTAAATCACCTGCATTTCCTGGGTTGTTGCAGAGAGTAAATCACCTGCAGGTCCTGGGTTGTTGTTGCAGAGAGTAAATCACCTGCAGTTCCTGGGTTGTTGTTGCATAGAGTAAATCACCCGCAGTTCCTGGGTTGTTGCAGAGAGTAAATCACCTGCATTTCCTGGGTTGTTGCAGAGAGTAAATCACCTGCAGTTCCTGGGTTGTTGCAGAGAGTAAATCACCTGCATTTACTGGGTTGTTGCAGAGAGAAAATCACCTGCATTTCCTGGGTTGTTGCAGAGAGTAAATCACCTGCAGGTCCTGGGTTGTTGTTGCAGAGAGTAAATCACCTGCAGTTCCTGGGTTGTTGTTGCAGAGAGTAAATCACCTGCAGTTCCTGGGTTGTGGCAGAGAGTAGATCATCTGCAGTTCCTGGGTTGTTGTGGCAGAGAGTAGATCACCTGCAGTTACTGGGTTGTTGTGGCAGAGAGTAGATCACCTGCAGTTCCTGGGTTGTGGCAGAGAGTAGATCACCCGCAGTTCCTGGGTTGTTGCAGAGAGTAAATCACCTGCAGTTCCTGGGTTGTGGCAGAGAGTAGATCACCTGCAGTTCCTGGGTTGTTGCAGAGAGTAAATCACCTGCATATCCTGGGTTGTGGCAGAGAGTAGATCACCCGCAGTTCCTGGGTTGTTGCAGAGAGTAAATCACCTGCATTTACTGGGTTGTTGCAGAGAGAAAATCACCTGCATTTCCTGGGTTGTTGCAGAGAGTAAATCACCTGCAGGTCCTGGGTTGTTGTTGCAGAGAGTAAATCACCTGCAGTTCCTGGGTTGTTGTTGCAGAGAGTAAATCACCTGCAGTTCCTGGGTTGTTGCAGAGAGTAGATCACCTGCAGTTACTGGGTTGTTGTGGCAGAGAGTAGATCACCTGCAGTTACTGGGTTGTTGTGGCAGAGAGTAGACCACCTACAGTTCCTGGGTTGTTGTGGCATAAAGTAGATCACCCGCATTTCCCGGGGGTTGTTTTGGCAGAGAGTAGATCACCCGCAGTTCCTGGGTTGTTTTGGCAAAGAGTAGACCACCCGCAGTTCCTGGGTTGTTGTGGCAGAGAGTAGACCACCTACAGTTCCTGGGTTGTTGTTGCAGAGAGTAGATCACCCGCAGTTCCTGGGTTGTTGTGGCAGAGAGTAGATCACCCGCAGTTCCTGGGTTGTTGTGGCAGAGAGTAGATCACCTGCAGTTCCTGGGTTGTTGTGGCAGAGAGTAGATCACCTGCAGTTCCTGGGTTGTTGTTGCAGAGAGTAGATCACCTGCAGTTCCTGGGTTGTTGTGGCAGAGAGTAGATCACCCGCAGTTCCTGGGTTGTTGCAGAGAGTAAATCACCTGCATTTCCTGGGTTGTGGCAGAGAGTAGATCACCCGCAGTTCCTGGGTTGTTGCAGAGAGTAAATCACCTGCATTTCCTGGGTTGTTGCAGAGAGTAAATCACCTGCATTTCCTGGGTTGTTGCAGAGAGTAAATCACCTGCAGGTCCTGGGTTGTTGTTGCAGAGAGTAGATCACCTGCATTTCCTGGGTTGTTGTGGCAGAGAGTAGATCACCTGCAGTTCCTGGGTTGTTGTGGCAGAGAGTAGATCATCTGCATTTCCTGGGTTGTTGCAGAGAGTAAATCACATGCAGTTCCTGGGTTGTTGCAGAGAGTAAATCACCCGCAGTTCCTGGGTTGTTGTGGCAGAGAGTAGATCACCTGCATTTCCTGGGTTGTTGTGGCAGAGAGTAGATCACCTGCAGTTCCTGGGTTGTTGTGGCAGAGAATAATCACCTGCATTTTCCTGGGTTGTTGCAGAGAGTAAATCACCTGCAGTTCCTGGGTTGTAGCAGAGAGTAAATCACCTGCAGTTCCTGGGTTGTTGTGGCAGAGAGTAGATCACCTGCAGTTCCTGGGTTGTTGCAGAGAGTAAATCACCTGCAGTTCCTGGGTTGTGGCAGAGAGTAGATCATCTGCAGTTCCTGGGTTGTTGTGGCAGATAGTAGATCATCTGCATTTCCTGGGTTGTTGTGGCAGAGAGTAGATCACCTGCAGTTCCTGGCTTGTTGTGGCAGAGAGTAGATCACCTGCAGTTCCTGGCTTGTTGTGGCAGAGAGTAGATCACGCACAGTTCCTGGGTTGTTGCAGAGAGTAAATCACCTGCAGTTCCTGGGTTGTTGCAGAGAGTAAATCACCTGCAGTTCCTGGGTTGTGGCAGAGTAGATCACCCGCAGTTCCTGGGTTGTTGCAGAGAGTAAATCACCTGCATTTCCTGGGTTGTGGCAGAGAGTAGATCACCCGCAGTTCCTGGGTTGTTGCAGAGAGTAATCACCTGCATTCCTGGTTGTGGGTGTTGGTTGTGCAGAGAGTAATCACCTGCAGTCCTGGGTTGTGGCAGGTAATCACGAGTTCCTGGGTTGTTGCAGAGAGTAATCACCTGCATTTCCTGGGTTGTTGCAGAGAGTAAATCACCTGCATTTCCTGGGTTGTTGCAGAGAGTAAATCACCTGCAGGTCCTGGGTTGTTGTTGCAGAGAGTAAATCACCTGCAGTTCCTGGGTTGTTGTTGCATAGAGTAAATCACCCGCAGTTCCTGGGTTGTTGCAGAGAGTAAATCACCTGCATTTCCTGGGTTGTTGCAGAGAGTAAATCACCTGCATTTCCTGGGTTGTTGCAGAGAGTAAATCACCTGCAGGTCCTGGGTTGTTATTGCAGAGAGTAAATCACCTGCAGTTCCTGGGTTGTTGTTGCATAGAGTAAATCACCTGCAGTTCCTGGGTTGTTGCAGAGAGTAGATCACCTGCAGTTCCTGGGTTGTTGCAGAGAGTAAATCACCTGCAGTTCCTGGGTTGTGGCAGAGAGTAGATCATCTGCAGTTCCTGGGTTGTTGTGGCAGAGAGTAGATCACCTGCAGTTACTGGGTTGTTGTGGCAGAGAGTAGATCACCTGCAGTTCCTGGGTTGTGGCAGAGAGTAGATCACCTGCATTTCCTGGGTTGTTGTGGCAGAGAGTAGATCACCTGCAGTTCCTGGGTTGTTGCAGAGAGTAAATCACCTGCAGTTCCTGGGTTGTGGCAGAGAGTAGATCACCCGCAGTTCATGGGTTGTTGCAGAGAGTAAATCACCTGCAGTTCCTGGGTTGTGGCAGAGAGTAGATCACCCGCAGTTCCTGGGTTGTTGCAGAGAGTAAATCACCTGCATTTACTGGGTTGTTGCAGAGAGAAAATCACCTGCATTTCCTGGGTTGTTGCAGAGAGTAAATCACCTGCAGGTCCTGGGTTGTTGTTGCAGAGAGTAAATCACCTGCAGTTCCTGGGTTGTTGTTGCAGAGAGTAAATCACCTGCAGTTCCTGGGTTGTTGCAGAGAGTAGATCACCTGCAGTTACTGGGTTGTTGTGGCAGAGAGTAGATCACCTGCAGTTACTGGGTTGTTGTGGCAGAGAGTAGATCACCTGCAGTTCCTGGGTTGTTGTGGCAGAAGTAATCACCTGCATTTCTGGGTTGTTGCAGAGAGTAAATCACCTGCAGTTCCTGGGTTGTTGCAGAGAGTAAATCACCTGCAGTTCCTGGGTTGTTGTGGCAGAGAGTAGATCACCTGCAGTTCCTGGGTTGTTGTGGCAGAGAGTAGATCACCTGCATTTCCTGGGTTGTTGCAGAGAGTAAATCACCTGCAGTTCCTGGGTTGTGGCAGAGAGTAGATCACCTGCAGTTCCTGGGTTGTTGTGGCAGAGAGTAGATCACCTGCAGTTCCTGGGTTGTTGCAGAGAGTAAATCACCTGCAGTTCCTGGGTTGTTGCAGAGAGTAAATCACCTGCAGTTCCTGGGTTGTTGCAGAGAGTAGATCACCTGCATTTCTGGGTTGTTGCAGAGTAATCACCTGCAGTCCTGGGTTGTTGTGGCAGAGAGTAGATCACCTGCAGTTCCTGGGTTGTGGCAGAGAGTAGATCACCTGCAGTTCCTGGGTTGTTGCAGAGAGTAAATCACCTGCAGTTCCTGGGTTGTGGCAGAGAGTAGATCACCTGCAGTTCCTGGGTTGTTGCAGAGAGTAAATCACCTGCAGTTCCTGGGTTGTGGCAGAGAGTAGATCACCTGCAGTTCCTGGGTTGTTGTGGCAGAGAGTAGATCACCTGCATTTCCTGGGTTGTTGTGGCAGAGAGTAGATCACCTGCAGTTCCTGGGTTGTTGTGGCAGAGAGTAGATCACCTGCAGTTCCTGGGTTGTTGTGGCAGAGAGTAGATCACCTGCAGTTCCTGGGTTGTTGCAGAGAGTAGATCACCTGCAGTTCCTGGGTTGTTGCAGAGAGTAAATCACCTGCAGTTCCTGGGTTGTGGCAGAGTAGATCACCCGCAGTTCCTGGGTTGTTGCAGAGAGTAAATCACCTGCATTTCCTGGGTTGTGGCAGAGAGTAGATCACCCGCAGTTCCTGGGTTGTTGCAGAGAGTAAATCACCTGCATTTCCTGGGTTGTTGCAGAG
This sequence comes from Archivesica marissinica, assembly GCA_014843695.1. NCBI lineage: Eukaryota > Metazoa > Mollusca > Bivalvia > Venerida > Vesicomyidae > Archivesica > Archivesica marissinica. The sequence continues at coordinate 24,383,041 of CM026402.1, read as the reverse complement.
TAAATCACCTGCATTTCCTGGGTTGTTGCAGAGAGTAAATCACCTGCAGTCCTGGGTTGTTGTTGCAGAGAGTAAATCACCTGCAGTTCCTGGGTTGTTGTTGCAGAGTAAATCACCCGCAGTTCCTGGGTTGTTGCAGAGAGTAAATCACCTGCATTTCCTGGGTTGTTGCAGAGAGTAAATCACCTGCATTTCCTGGGTTGTTGCAGAGAGTAAATCACCTGCAGGTCCTGGGTTGTTGTTGCAGAGAGTAAATCACCTGCAGTTCCTGGGTTGTTGTTGCAGAGAGTAAATCACCTGCAGTTCCTGGGTTGTTGCAGAGAGTAGATCACCTGCAGTTCCTGGGTTGTTGCAGAGAGTAAATCACCTGCAGTTCCTGGGTTGTGGCAGAGAGTAGATCATCTGCAGTTCCTGGGTTGTTGTGGCAGAGAGTAGATCACCTGCAGTTACTGGGTTGTTGTGGCAGAGAGTAGATCACCTGCAGTTCCTGGGTTGTGGCAGAGAGTAGATCACCTGCAGTTCCTGGGTTGTTGCAGAGAGTAAATCACCTGCAGTTCCTGGGTTGTGGCAGAGAGTAGATCACCTGCAGTTCCTGGGTTGTTGCAGAGAGTAAATCACCTGCAGTTCCTGGGTTGTGGCAGAGAGTAGATCACCCGCAGTTCCTGGGTTGTTGCAGAGAGTAAATCACCTGCATTTACTGGGTTGTTGCAGAGAGAAAATCACCTGCATTTCCTGGGTTGTTGCAGAGAGTAAATCACCTGCAGTTCCTGGGTTGTTGTTGCAGAGAGTAAATCACCTGCAGTTCCTGGGTTGTTGTTGCAGAGAGTAAATCACCTGCAGTTCCTGGGTTGTTGCAGAGAGTAGATCACCTGCAGTTACTGGGTTGTTGTGGCAGAGAGTAGATCACCTGCAGTTACTGGGTTGTTGTGGCAGAGAGTAGATCACCTGCATTTCCTGGGTTGTTGTGGCAGAGAGTAGATCACCTGCAGTTCCTGGGTTGTTGTGGCAGAGAATAATCACCTGCATTTTCCTGGGTTGTTGCAGAGAGTAAATCACCTGCAGTTCCTGGGTTGTAGCAGAGAGTAAATCACCTGCAGTTCCTGGGTTGTTGTGGCAGGGAGTAGATCACCTGCATTTCCTGGGTTGTTGTGGCAGAGAGTAGATCACCTGCAGTTCCTGGGTTGTTGTGGCAGAGAGTAGATCACCTGCAGTTCCTGGGTTGTTGCAGAGAGTAAATCACCTGCAGTTCCTGGGTTGTGGCAGAGAGTAGATCATCTGCAGTTCCTGGGTTGTTGTGGCAGATAGTAGATCACCTGCATTTCCTGGGTTGTTGTGGCAGAGAGTAGATCACCTGCAGTTCCTGGCTTGTTGTGGCAGAGAGTAGATCACGCACAGTTCCTGGGTTGTTGCAGAGAGTAAATCACCTGCAGTTCCTGGGTTGTGGCAGAGTAGATCACCCGCAGTTCCTGGGTTGTTGCAGAGAGTAAATCACCTGCAGTTCCTGGGTTGTGGCAGAGAGTAGATCACCCGCAGTTCCTGGGTTGTTGCAGAGAGTAAATCACCTGCATTTCCTGGGTTGTGGCAGAGAGTAGATCACCCGCAGTTCCTGGGTTGTTGCAGAGAGTAAATCACCTGCATTTCCTGGGTTGTTGCAGAGTAAATCACCTGCATTTCCTGGGTTGTTGCAGAGAGTAAATCACCTGCAGGTCCTGGGTTGTTGTTGCAGAGAGTAAATCACCTGCAGTTCCTGGGTTGTTGTTGCAGAGAGTAAATCACCCGCAGTTCCTGGGTTGTTGCAGAGAGTAAATCACCTGCATTTCCTGGGTTGTTGCAGAGAGTAAATCACCTGCATTTCCTGGGTTGTTGCAGAGAGTAAATCACCTGCAGGTCCTGGGTTGTTATTGCAGAGAGTAAATCACCTGCAGTTCCTGGGTTTTGTTGCATAGAGTAAATCACCTGCAGTTCCTGGGTTGTTGCAGAGAGTAGATCACCTGCAGTTCCTGGGTTGTTGCAGAGAGTAAATCACCTGCAGTTCCTGGGTTGTGGCAGAGAGTAGATCATCTGCAGTTCCTGGGTTGTTGTGGCGAGAGTAATCACCTGCAGTTCTGGGTTGTTGTGGCAGAGAGTAGATCACCTGCAGTTCCTGGGTTGTGGCAGAGAGTAGATCACCTGCATTTCCTGGGTTGTTGTGGCAGAGAGTAGATCACCTGCAGTTCCTGGGTTGTTGTTGCAGAGAGTAAATCACCTGCAGTTCCTGGGTTGTGGCAGAGAGTAATCACCCGCAGTTCCTGGGTTGTTGCAGAGAGTAAATCACCTGCATTTCCTGGGTTGTTGCAGAGAGTAAATCACCTGCATTTCCTGGGTTGTTGCAGAGAGTAAATCACCTGCAGGTCCTGGGTTGTTGTTGCAGAGAGTAAATCACCTGCAGTTCCTGGGTTGTTGTGCAGAGAGTAATCACCTGCAGTTCCTGGGTTGTTGCAGAGAGTAGATCACCTGCAGTTCCTGGTTGTTGCGAGAGTAATCACCTGCAGTTCCTGGGTTGTGGCAGAGAGTAGATCACCTGCAGTTCCTGGTTGTTGTGGCAGAGAGTAGATCACCTGCAGTTACTGGGTTGTTGTGGCAGAGAGTAGATCACCTGCAGTTCCTGGGTTGTGGCAGAGAGTAGATCACCTGCATTTCCTGGGTTGTTGTGGCAGAGAGTAGATCACCTGCAGTTCCTGGGTTGTTGCAGAGAGTAAATCACCTGCAGTTCCTGGGTTGTGGCAGAGAGTAGATCACCCGCAGTTCCTGGGTTGTTGCAGAGAGTAAATCACCTGCAGTTCCTGGGTTGTGGCAGAGAGTAGATCACCCGCAGTTCCTGGGTTGTTGCAGAGAGTAAATCACCTGCATTTCCTGGGTTGTGGCAGAGAGTAGATCACCCGCAGTTCCTGGGTTGTTGCAGAGAGTAAATCACCTGCAGTTCCTGGGTTGTGGCAGAGAGTAAATCACCTGCAGTTCCTGGGTTGTTGTGGCAGAGAGTAGATCACCTGCAGTTCCTGGGTTGTTGCAGAGAGTAAATCACCTGCAGTTCCTGGGTTGTGGCAGAGAGTAGATCACCCGCAGTTCCTGGGTTGTTGCAGAGAGTAAATCACCTGCATTTCCTGGGTTGTTGCAGAGAGTAAATCACCTGCATTTCCTGGGTTGTTGCAGAGAGTAAATCACCTGCAGGTCCTGGGTTGTTGGCAGAGAGTAGATCACCTGCATTTCCTGGGGTTGTGGCAGAGAGTAGATCACCTGCAGTTCCTGGGTTGTTGTGGCAGAGAGTAGATCACCTGCATTTCCTGGGTTGTTGCAGAGAGTAAATCACCTGCAGTTCCTGGGTTGTTGCAGAGAGTAAATCACCTGCAGTTCCTGGGTTGTTGTGGCAGAGAGTAGATCACCTGCATTTCCTGGGTTGTTGTGGCAGAGAGTAGATCACCTGCAGTTCCTGGGTTGTTGTGGCAGAGAGTAATCACCTGCATTTCCTGGGTTGTTGCAGAGAGTAAATCACCTGCAGTTCCTGGGTTGTGGCAGAGAGTAAATCACCTGCAGTTCCTGGGTTGTTGTGGCAGAGAGTAGATCACCTGCAGTTCCTGGGTTGTTGCAGAGAGTAAATCACCTGCAGTTCCTGGGTTGTGGCAGAGAGTAGATCATCTGCAGTTCCTGGGTTGTTGTGGCAGATAGTAGATCATCTGCATTTCCTGGGTTGTTGTGGCAGAGAGTAGATCACCTGCAGTTCCTGGCTTGTTGTGGCAGAGAGTAGATCACCTGCAGTTCCTGGCTTGTTGTGGCAGAGAGTAGATCACGCGCAGTTCCTGGGTTGTTGCAGAGAGTAATCACCTGCAGTTCCTGGGTTGTTGCAGAGAGTAAATCACCTGCAGTTCCTGGGTTGTGGCAGAGTAGATCACCCGCAGTTCCTGGGTTGTTGCAGAGAGTAAATCACCTGCATTTCCTGGGTTGTGGCAGAGAGTAGATCACCCGCAGTTCCTGGGTTGTTGCAGAGAGTAAATCACCTGCATTTCCTGGGTTGTTGCAGAGTAAATCACCTGCATTTCCTGGGTTGTTGCAGAGAGTAAATCACCTGCAGGTCCTGGGTTGTTGTTGCAGAGAGTAAATCACCTGCAGTTCCTGGGTTGTTGTTGCATAGAGTAAATCACCCGCAGTTCCTGGGTTGTTGCAGAGAGTAAATCACCTGCATTTCCTGGGTTGTTGCAGAGAGTAAATCACCTGCATTTCCTGGGTTGTTGCAGAGAGTAAATCACCTGCAGTTCCTGGGTTGTTGTTGCAGAGAGTAAATCACCTGCAGTTCCTGGGTTGTTGTTGCATAGAGTAAATCACCTGCAGTTCCTGGGTTGTTGCAGAGAGTAGATCACCTGCAGTTCCTGGGTTGTTGCAGAGAGTAAATCACCTGCAGTTCCTGGGTTGTGGCAGAGAGTAGATCATCTGCAGTTCCTGGGTTGTTGTGGCAGAGAGTAGATCACCTGCAGTTACTGGGTTGTTGTGGCAGAGAGTAGATCACCTGCAGTTCCTGGGTTGTGGCAGAGAGTAGATCACCTGCATTTCCTGGGTTGTTGTGGCAGAGAGTAGATCACCTGCAGTTCCTGGGTTGTTGCAGAGAGTAAATCACCTGCAGTTCCTGGGTTGTGGCAGAGAGTAGATCACCCGCAGTTCCTGGGTTGTTGCAGAGAGTAAATCACCTGCAGTTCCTGGGTTGTGGCAGAGAGTAGATCACCCGCAGTTCCTGGGTTGTTGCAGAGAGTAAATCACCTGCATTTACTGGGTTGTTGCAGAGAGAAAATCACCTGCATTTCCTGGGTTGTTGCAGAGAGTAAATCACCTGCAGGTCCTGGGTTGTTGTTGCAGAGAGTAAATCACCTGCAGT
>CM026402.1:24345752-24377141 GCA_014843695.1 Archivesica marissinica | reverse complement strand
AATTGATTCATGAATGGAATGTATTGGATAACAACAAGAATGGATGGACAAACAACAGGAATAGATGGACTAACAACAGGAATGGATGGATAACAACAGGAATGGATGGACAAACAACAGGAATAGATGGACTAACAACAAGAATGGATAGGCAAACAACAGGAATGTATTGGATAACAACAAGAATGGATGGACAAACAACAGGAATAGATGGACTAACAACAAGAATGGATAGGCAAACAACAGGAATAGATGGACTAACAACAGGAATGGATGGATAACAACAGGAATGGATGAACTAACAACAAGAATGGATGGGCAAACAACCGGAATAGATGGACTAACAACAAGAATGGATGCTAACAACAGAATGGATGGGCAAACAACAGGAATAGATGGACTAACAACAGGAATGGATGGGCAAACAACAGGAATAGATGGACTAACAACAGGTGTGTAGAATGGATGGGCAAACAACAGGAATAGATGGACTAACAACAAGAATGGATGAATAACAACAAGAATGGATGGGCAAACAACAGGAATAGATGGACTAACAACAGGAATGGATGGGCAAACAACAGGAATAGATGGATACGGATGGGACTAACAGAATGGATGGGCAACAACAGGAATAGATGGACTAACAACAGGAATGGATGGGCAAACAACAGGAATAGATGGACTAACAACAAGAATGGATGGGCAACAACAGGAATAGATGGACTAACAACAGGAATGGATGGATACAACAGGAATGGATGGACTAACAACAGGAATGGATGGATAACAACAGGAATGGATGGGGCAACAACAGGAATAGATGGCTAACAACAGGAATAGATGGACTAACAACAAGAATGGATGGCAAACAACAGGAATAGATGGACAACAACAGGAATGGATGGATAACAACAGGAATGGATGGGCAAACAACAGGAATAGATGGACTAACAACAGGAATGGATGGATAACAACAGGAATAGATGGACTAACAACAGGAATAGATGGACTAACAACAGGAATGGATGGACTAACAACAGGAATGGATGGATAACAACAGGAATGGATGGGGGGGACAAACAACATGAATGGATGGATAATAACAGGAATGGGTGGATAACAACAGGAATGGATGGGGGCAAACAACAGGAATGGATGGGGGCAAACAACAGGAATGGATGGACTAACAACAGGAATAGATGGGATAACAACAGGAATAGATGGACTACAACAGGAATGGATGGATAACAACAGGAATGGATGGGCTAACAACAGGAATGGATGGGATAACAACAGGAATGGATGGGCTAACAACAGGAATGGATAGGCAAACAACAGGAATAGATGGGATAACAACAGGAATAGATGGACTACAACAGGAATGGATGGATAACAACAGGAATGGATGGGCTAAGAACAGGAATGGATGGGCTGACAACAGGAATGGATGGGATGACAACAGGAATGGATGGGCTAAGAACAGGAATAGATGGGATAACAACAGGAATAGATGGACTACAACAGGAATGGATGGATAACAACAGGAATGGATGGGCTAACAACAGGAATGGATGGGATAACAACAGGAATGGATGGGCTAACAACAGGAATGGATAGGCAAACAACAGGAATAGATGGGATAACAACAGGAATAGATGGACTACAACAGGAATGGATGGATAACAACAGGAATGGATGGGCTAAGAACAGGAATGGATGGGCTGACAACAGGAATGGATGGGATGACAACAGGAATGGATGGGCTAAGAACAGGAATAGATGGACTAACAACAGGAATAGATGGACTAACAACAAGAATGGATGGGCAAACAACAGGAATAGATGGACTAACAACAAGAATGGGTGGGCAAACAACAGGAATAGATGGACTAACAACAAGAATGGGTGGGCAAACAACAGGAATAGATGGACTAACAACAGGAATGGATGGATAACAACAGAAATGGATGGGGGGGACAAACAACATGAATGGATGGATAATAACAGGAATGGGTGGATAACAACGGGAATGGATGGGCTAACAACAGGAATGGATGGACTAACAACAGGAATGGATGGATAACAACAGGAATGTATTGGATAACAACAGGAATGGATGGGGGGGGCAAACAACAGGAATGGATGGAAACAATGGGAATGGATGGGCTAACAACAGGAATAGATGGGATAACAACAGGAATAGATGGACTACAACAGGAATGGATGGATAACAACAGGAATTGATGGGCTAACAACAGGAATGGATGGGATAACAACAGGAATGGATGGGCTAACAACAGGAATGGATGGGCTAACAACAGGAATGGATGGGCTAACAACAGGAATGGATGGGCAAACAACAGGAATAGATGGGCTAACAACAGGAATGGATGGACTAACAACAGGAATGGATGGATAACAACAGGAATGTATTGGATAACAACAGGAATGGATGGGGGGGCAAACAACAGGAATGGATGGGGGCAAACAACAGGAATGGATGGGATAACAACAGGAATAGATGGACTACAACAGGAATGGATGGATAACAACAGGAATGGATGGGCTAACAACAGGAATGGATGGGATAACAACAGGAATGGATGGGCTAACAACAGGAATGGATGGGCTAACAACAGGAATGGATGGGCTAACAACAGGAATGGATGGGGGTAAACAACAGGAATGGATGGACTAACAACAGGAATAGATGGGATAACAACAGGAATGGATGGGGGCAAACAACAGGAATGGATGGACTAACAACAGGAATAGATGGGATAACAACAGGAATAGATGGACTACAACAGGAATGGATGGATAACAACAGGAATGGATGGGCTAAGAACAGGAATGGATGGGCTAAGAACAGGAATGGATGGGATGACAACAGGAATGGATGGGATGACAACAGGAATGGATGGGCTAAGAACAGGAATGGATGGATAACAACAGGAATGGATGGGCTAACAACAGGAATGGATGGGCTAACAACAGGAATGGATGGGCTAAGAACAGGAATGGATGGGATGACAACAGGAATGGATGGGCTAAGAACAGGAATGGATGGGATGACAACAGGAATGGATGGGATAACAACAGGAATGGATGGGCTAACAACAGGAATGGATGGGATAACAACAAGAATGGATGGGCTAACAACAGGAATGGATGGGATAACAACAGGAATGGATGGGCTAACAACAGGAATTGATGGACTAACAACAGGAATGGATGGGATAACAAAAGTATTGGATGGGCTAACATAGAACGTGATAGGTTAATAACAGGACTGGATATGTTAACAACAGTAATGGATTGGCCAAGTGCTAAGGATCAAAGATTAAGTACATAAATTATATTATTACTAGTACAGTCGTAAAATTACTGAAATCCAGCATCAAACTTTCAAAACATGTTTTAAACAGGACAACCACAACTAACAACCATTTCAGTTATATAGATAGGCCTATAAAGACAGGTTTCGAATCTGCACGGCTACAGCGACATTATCTATAAATTACAAATCTGACTTTGTTCCACCATAAACAACTCCCCAAGGCAGAAGAACTATATAAGTTTTCTTTCATTCTAATCCCTTTCAGTCTACTGCTGTTAAATTATATGTAAAATGTTCATTTCTTGGCTACATTTAAACCGTCTCCGTGGCCTAGTGGTTAAGGCGTCCGTCCGCCTACGGAGCGGGAGAACAAAGGTTCGAATCTCGCTAGGGGTTCGTTCTGATATGGCCGGTTGGTGAGCCGCCAGCTAGTTAAATAATGATTACCGATTGCCTACCAGCCTGGCATACAAGCATAGGAATCGGGAAGTACTGATGTTCATAAAAATAGGTGTCTCATAAGTCAGAAATGGCTGGCCCTTTAAATAGGGGTGACACTATAATAAACAAACACTTTTACGTCACACACTTAGTAAAAATACTGAAATAAATAATATTTAAACTAAGGTCACGCAAATAATGCTGATAAGTGATATCAAATATGCCAAATATCATTCAAAGGCATGCTAGTGAAAGTATTAAGTCAATCCTAAAGGCAAGCAATCTTCTCTAGGAGAACAAACAGTCTTGATTAGACTACACAATCTTGTTAAACTCTCATACATGCATGTTTGGTGAATATATACGAGCCATGATTTGTGTGTGTGTTTTACGTTTATTTATCGTCGCTACCGGTTGCCCATATGAGCGACGCCTCCTGAAGATATTAGTCATTTTAGATTTTGGAGGATAGTGCAATGATACAGAGAGAGACCCATTCCAGAGTCTCCTCTGGTTCTTTTACGTGCACGGTGTAAAGCACTGACACAAGACCTCGGTTTAACGTCCCATCTGAAAGACTGTTAATTTTATTAGGGTCAGACGGGGGTCGAACCTGCGAATGCCATGATTTAATAGATCATGAGATACTTATGCTTTTCCCACATAGACATATGTCCAGGTTATTACGTGGCTAGTTTCAAAGCAGCCGAGGTATCGACAGGAGGTAACTTGACCGTCGATCTCAGGCTGATATCAAGTTACCGAGGGTCGATACCTAGGCTGATATGATACTAGCAACGTAATAACGTCTTTATTACTTTGATATGAATTTGAACAGTTAATATTCTAAATCATGCACTCCGTTATCCACTTATCAGAATAAATCACAATTATTGTGTTAGATAGACGAAAACGATTGAAATATTACCACGAAACGACAAACATTTGTTATCTGTCAAATTTGACACGCTGCGACGCTACGGGAAGCAAACAAACTAGCACCCTGTGCGCATGCATTATTTTCTCAGGAACTAGTTATGATACGGCTTTTTCTAGTTTGATACAGGCATGTGACCGTATCAAATCAGCAAATGCAATATCATACTGGAAAACACAGCGTATCAACATGGTTGGTAGACAGTATTGTGGTAGGCAAATAACGGCAAAAAATACGCTAGAATTCATATCTAAGTAATAAGCACTTATATACAACTGTATCTCCTACATATGGCAGTTATTTATTTATAATAGGCTGTCCGCTTAGCGCAGTGGTTAGCGTGCTCGCTTCTCACCAATGCAACCTGGGTTCGATCCTCGGACCGGGAAGTATGTGAGATGGTACGGTGGTCGCCAGATCAGACAGGTGAGTTTTCTCCGGGTACTCCGGTTTCTAAACTTTATTTATTTTACAACGATTGCGAAGCAAGTTCTAACAACTGATATTAATCACTATCATTGGCGCGGATGAACGCGTAAATGTGGTCATTCGTGTGAAACCGGAGTACCATGAGAAAACCCACCTGTCCGATCTGGCGACCACCGTACCATCTCACATTCTTTCCGGTCCGAGTATCGAACCCGGGTTGCATTGGTGAGAAGCGAGCACGCTAACCACTGCGCTAATTGGACGTAGGGTATCGGGTGATCAACCTATACTAATGGTTCACTATGTATATGAAATAACCACCATGTCATATTTCATGCACACATATATTGTTCCTCAGTATATACGTTCTGTCTTTTCTTTCTTTCCATTTCTTGTGTGCTTTATTTTGAGATAGTTACTTGAATACAAAGTAACATAGAGATCTGCCCAATACATAGCAAATGTCCATTTAGTTTTCATGCAAATAGACCACATGTAGATCATTACTGTACTTCTACATGTACAGGGTTCTCTCTGTCTGAATGTTTGTCTGCAACACTTCTGTCGCCAATTGAGCCAATTTAAAAACCTTGAAGCCAATTAAGAGCCCTATAGTTCATATTTGAAGCCATGTATTTGACAAAACATGTGCCCCAAAACAAAAAAAATTCAAAACAAAAAAGTTGCGCCAAATATTTGAGCCATTGGCGACAGACATCGGGAACCCTGCATGTGAAGTACACAGTGAGAAACCCAACATGATTACCACAAATACAACTGAGCTGCACCAGCAACTGAGCCGCACAAGCAACTGAGCCGCACCACGACACATACAACTGACCTATGATGCAGGTAGACCCACCTCATAACACATATAGGCAGAACTAAATGCAAGGCTGTTCTCTCGAGATCTATGAAAATAGCATCCTTTACAAAATCAAAAGAATGATTGGAAAGCTATCAGCCGTTATTGTTTAGTTTAAACAATATTTGTTTCTTTGAATAAACATAGTCAAGTATAAATATTATGTACATACATGTAGGATTGAGGAGAAAGCAACCTGCTTGTATGGTTACCTCTTTCCTCTTATTGTTTACCTAATTAGCATGATTTTGCATAAATTATGCTAATCCTCAAACATTAATATGGATATATCTGAGCAATATGAATGCAGTTTGTAAAGTATGACACTATTTAGAAGAGATTACAGTTTCATTTGCGCACAAGGCCAACACAGGCAGACAGATACTAGTAGTTTATTCTAAAGTTGTGTTTTCATGAACGGCATGTTGGTTTTCCACAAAATGGCTCAAACGATCCATGTGAACATTCTCTGTGTTCTAGTGAAAGATAAATAAACCATGAAGCAACAGAAACTATCAGTATATCATTCAATCTATCATTCAATCTATCATTCCATCATTCCAAATGAATAAACATCAATATATTAGCTTCATTATATATATATTGAAAACTTTCTTGCAGAAAGGAATGCCAGTGCAATATTTGAACATAGGATAAGCATACAAAAAAATTATTTGCTAGATCATTTGTTTTGTCAGGGAATGGAAGATCCACTAATCTATATTTTATTCAATCCAGCAAATAATTATTATTGGGCTCGAACTGACAATAGAAATAAATAGCTTTTGCCCTTCGAGATTTTAGTACAATATTAAGTCTAGAATGTTGATTCTGAAATTTACAGCTTTTTTAACGCATCACCTATTTCTGATGGTTTGAAAGAGCATATTGGGTTAGCCAACAATTGTTGTACAATGAATCCCCTCTAACCAGAAACCTCTCTAAACTTGAATTCCCTTCAAACTGAAGAAATTTTTTGATCCCGATTTTTCCCTTCTTTGGTCACCTCTGTAAACCGGAACGCCTCTTTTCCGAATACCGAACAGATTTTAAAAAAAAAATATGTACATTTTTGACTGTAATTTATCCCTGTTAACAGAACAGCAACTTGTCTAGATCGAATATGAAACTGAATATATTCTTTTAAACAAACAAACGTTCAGCTATATTTTTCAGAATATTGTATTGTACACTTAAATTTAATCAGTTGTTTACTATCTGCCAACTATAAACATACCTCAGCCTATTTCTAAGAATTGTTCAATCAGGAGAAAATAGGAACACTAAATCCTCTCATAGTTAAATGGAATACGGGCAGAAACTATTTATTTCCATGGCAACTCACAGCTATGAAATCTAAGGTTGGTAAAGGGAGGTAATTACACTTATATATTTTCCCATCATTCATATAGCCTGCAATAAAGAACAAATGGACACAAATCATACATTGGTAGGTGTAGTTAATGTTCATACATACAGACAGACAGACAGACAGATCATAATCTGATTTCTAACTATCCTGGATGGATTTAACCCATTTCATTCTGGATACATTTAAAGGTTTTTGCAAACAACATAGATCCAGATCAGCCGCAGCGTGACGCTGCGTGCTGATCAGGATCTATGTTCTTTGTTACATAGCCAAGTGTCTTAGGAAGATCATCTGAATAGGAAACAGCATAGAACTTGATCAGACGGAACGTTCCATGGTGGCTGATCTGACTCTATGTTCTTTGCAAATACTGTTTGAACGGTATCCAGATTCAAATGGGTTAATTAATATTTATGGAAGGTCCATAATTAATATTGCTTCTCACCAATGCAACCCGGGTTCGATCCTCGGACCGGAAAGTATGTGAGATGGTACAGTGGTCGCCAGATCGGACATGTGGGTTTTCTCCTGGTACTCTGGTTTCCTCCCACACGAATGACCACATTTACGCTTTCATCCGTGCCAACGAGAGTGATTAATATAAGTTGTTATAACTTGCTTCGCAATCGTTGTAAAATAATTAAAGTTTAAACTTAATATTGCTAGAACTTGTGACCTGACCAGTTTGCTTTTCTTTGTATTGGCATGTTTTGTATTCACATGTATATGTCAAATCAATCAAGCACGTTCAAGATAAGCTAAACATTAATGCAAAGCTACGGTAAATATTTATAGTAAACAGATACATTATTTTCCAATAAACCCCAAATAAGCAACAACTACATAGGAGTGGTACAAACAGGTTTATGCAATAATACTAGGGATGGGACCGAATATTTGAATATCTGAATAGCTGAATATCCAAATAGCTGAATATCCGAATATTTGAATATCCGAATAGCTGAATATCCGAATAGCTGAATATCTGAATAGCTGAATATCCAAATAGCTGAATATCCGAATAGCTGTCCAAATATTCAAATCATATTTCGGTAATTGAATACAAAACAATATAAAAAAATATTTATTTTCAGTTTTTGTTTAATATTGCATATTTCTAGTTATTTCAATCCATAAAGTCTACTGATTCGCACCTCCACTGGTGTTTGCTTAAGCGTGAAAACTGGCCACCTGTTCCCAATCTCACACGCCCTCAGGCGTCGTGACACTTTGTACAAGGTGTTGTTTTTGAAGCATGGCTTCAAACAACTTTTAATGGGGCAATTACACATGCAAGTCGATCGGTACCTTATCAAAAAAGTTAGGATTTGATGCGAAATGTTCATCGAATATTTGAATACTATTCAAATACCACTTTCGAATATTCGAATGCCATTTAGCTATTCGGTCCCATCCCTAATTAATATTAATATTTGTATTGTACGAGTCATATTTGGAGAAAAATCCAAGCATGGAAACTCCTACTATAGTACTGCAAAGTAATGAGAGACATTGCTCAGTTACTGCCCCTGAATACTCCCTAAAAGTAAATAGGTCCTACTAAGTATTTTCCTCTGTTTTTATCGTTGTTTCCTTTGCACAACATGCTAACAATTTTATTCCACTATTGCTTCTTATGAGTATTAAATTACTATATCTCAACAGATCTCCTACAGTATATGCAATGGGTACTTATTTGTAAAATAATGTGATCACTTAATTAACACGTTTTTGATAAAATCACATTTATCATACCGCAACATCTGGTTAGGGCACAACAGTAAAAACAAAGGACACTAACTAAAAGGACCTATTCGCATATTGGAATAAATCAGACTTTATCTGCCAAGGGAGGTAATAGAAAGTTACAGATGTCTCTCATTAACCGAGAGTTCTGACCTCTACCAATAAGGCCATCATAAATTATTTCCTAGTTTCTCATCCAGCTTTAGTCCAAAATGGGGTCAGGGGCGTAAATAAAACATTCTGTGTTTTTGCTTACCCATTAAAAAAAAATGTGTATACAGTTGGGAGTATCAAAGTTGGATACTGACATACATTAAGGTTGTGTAAATACAATGCAATATAAATATTGGGAAAACATGCCAGAACGGGCAAAAAAAATCAAGTGTTACTACGCGTGGTTACTCGTATCCGGCCTCGAAGACTACTGTAAATAACTTTATATTCCCGTTGAGTTTTGTTTCTCAAATCAACCACCAAACATATTTCACAGATTTATGAATTCGCGGACAGCGCTGTAAATCTTAAACAAATGATTACCAAATTAGTTTATACCAATTTATTTTAGCTCGATTGCGAAACAAGTTCTTTCAACATATATTGATCACTCTCGAGACCTCATTCCTGATGGAATCCATCGCCACGAGGAAGAGAGAATTTAAATGCCTTGCCTAAGGGCACAATCGTAACAGCTCCAGCGGGGCTCGAACTCCAGACCTTTCGCACGACTTCCAGGATTACCAAATTAGAATGACATTATCAGGTATATCATTACATCACCATAGCTAGCCTGGGAACAGGCGTCGATTTATTTTGCCTGGTCAGTCAAATAAATATATTTTAACACCGAGACTATTAATTAGGCCGTATTGAGCTTCTGATCATATCAACGCCTGGTGAAACGTGGGGGATTGTCCGTGTAATTATTGACTCGCATTAATCCTATTAATAGGCCTATTAGCACGTGACTTAATTAATGACGTACTTGAATCAAAAGCGAGGCACTGCAATGTTGATAAAACTTTATAATTGCCCGCCATTGTTTACGGGTCAACGTAACGATAAATAGTTTTAAAAAGTACAATGTGCGTCTGATTTGACATATTTACTCAATATTTAAGTCGTCCTTAGTTCAATTACACCGAATCGATCCATTACCATCTAAATGTAATATTTAAAATCCGCCATCTCGTCGATATATAACACAGAATCGGTACAATATAAAATTATGTTTGCAATGTAAATGAGTCTACGGGAGCATTCGTGTATATTCGGGTTTGATTGTGTATAATCATGCCTGTTCGGCGATTTCCGATAGAATTCCGTTTCTATATTTAACGATATTATCTTGTAGAGAAGAGTTGTCGTTCTTCAAATCTACACCCTCATAAAAGTGGGTATAAGTAGATGGCGCTACGATCGGAAATCCAGTTTCCCCAGGTTGTCATTTTGCCAGAGGTTAAAAAGTGAAAAATCGACAGACTGGAACCATAGCAACAAGTTGATAAAGTAATTCCAAAAAACCTGGAGCATGGTCAGGAAAACATTTTTTCAAAATTACATTCAAGATAAGTACAAGCCATGATATAGGCAAGACATGGGAGAAATAATCTCCCTCATCTGTCTTACTTCTCCCTCTTACTTCTCCCTATTTTCAGACGAGGGAGAGGTTTCTTCACAAAAATTATATACAGTCAAATCTGTGATAGCAGTCACCTCTATCCTCAAAGATATAGCTTTATAGGGATTAAGAGGCATGTCTTGAATGAACTCAGTGAAAAAATAATTACAATAAGTTGAAAATCTCACAAGAAAGCGCAGGTGTCAATTATCAATTTATTATTCTTGTCATTACAGTGTACATGATATTTTCTAATTCCATTCACTTTTTCTATGATTTTCTTTTAAAATATTCTATACACACTAATGATGACATCATTGATCAAAGATAACACAATATTTGTTTAATATTTAACCCTTTCAACACAACAGACCCTCTAAATAAGCTTACAAAAAGTGTAGAATCCAGATGAGCCGGCAACAGGGCACAACTTTCCCCCCTTGTTCATTCAATTAATACAATGTTTATGGAAGATCTCGTTTCAACGAGGAATTATTACGAGTTTGATTAACCCTTTCAACACCACAGACCTCTAAATAAGCTTACAAAAAGTGTAGATCCAGATGAGCCGGTTCATGACGAGCCGTCTCATCAGGATCTGCACTTTTTGCCAGTAATATTAATATTTTTAGACAAAATTACCCATTTTGATAAATGAACTGGTCCAAATGTAATTTTCTTATTAATTTATTGGTCTAAAAATAGCATGCACCAGTCCATGTCAGTTACTTGGTGTTGAATGGATTAAGAGCACTTAGTCTTAAATTTAGTCTTAAAATGCCTCTACATCCAATTAAAGCCCTATCCTGCTGTACACTATCGGCTTTTAATTCTAACATACGTACCCCATGGTTGATCTATTTTTTTGCCGAGATGGAAGTCAGTATGGAAAGCCTGGCAGTATATCCGTACGAGCTGTATCGTCGAGGTAACCAACGATTCCAGGCCTTCTTCTAATTCCGGAACATGCGACACTTTTAAGCTGAAAAATATCAAGAACATGGCATTTTATAATGCACTAATACATCTTAGTTTATACAAATTTATTTTAGCTTGATTGCGAAACAAGTTCTTACAACTTATATTAATCATTCTCGAAACGTCATTCCTGATGGAATCCATCGCAACGAGGGAAAGTGAAGAGGCAAAATGGAATTTAATGCCTTGCTTAAGGGCACAATAGTAATGGTTCCAGCGGGGCACAAACTCCGGGCCTTGAGCACCTGAAGCAAATGTGGTACCACGACTTCCACTGCTACACTAATATATCTGCTTACTGTTCCTGATACAGTATGCCTAGCACGTGAGGGGCTATGCCAGACCAACAGTGGTGATACTAATATATCTGCTTACTGTTCCTGATACAGTATGCCTAGCACGTGAGGGGCTATGCCAGACCAACAGTGGTGATACTAATATATCTGCTTACTGTTCATGATACAGTATGCCTAGCACGTGAGGGGCTATGCCAGACCAACAGTGGTGATACTAATATATCTGCTTACTGTTCCTGATACAGTATGTCTAGAACGTGAGGGGCTATGCCAGACCAATAGTGGTGACACTAATATATCTGCTTACTGTTCATGATACAGTATGCCTAGCACGTGAGGGGCTATGCCAGACCAACAGTGGTGATACTAATATATCTGCTTACTGTTCCTGATACAGTATGTCTAGAACGTGAGGGGCTATGCCAGACCAATAGTGGTGACACTAATATATCTGCTTACTGTTCATGATACAGTATGCCTAGCACGTGAGGGGCTATGCCAGACCAACAGTGGTGATACTAATATATCTGCTTACTGTTCCTGATACAGTATGCCTAGCACATGAGGGGCTATGCCAGACCAACAGTGGTGATACTAATATATCTGCTTACTGTTCATGATACAGTATGCCTAGCACGTGAGGGGCTATGCCAGACCAACAGTGGTGATACTAATATATCTGCTTACTGTTCATGATACAGTATGCCTAGCACGTGAGGGGCTATGCCAGACCAGTGGTGACACTAATATATCTGCTTACTGTTCATGATACCGATATGTATGCCTAGCACGTGAGGGGCTATGCCAGACCAATAGTGGTGACACTAATATATCTGCTTACTGTTCATGATACCGATATTATGCCTAGCACATGAGGGGCTGTGCCAGACCAACAGTGGTGATACTAATATATCTGCTTACTGTTCCTGATACAGATATTATGCCTAGCACGTGAGGGGCTGTGCCAGACCAACAGTAGTGATACTAATATATCTGCTTACTGTTCATGATACAGATATTATGCCTAGCACGTGAGGGGCTATGCCAGACCAACAGTGGTGATACTAATATATCTGCTTACTGTTCCTGATACAGTATGCCTAGCACGTGAGGGGCTATGCCAGACCAACAGTAGTGATACTAATATATCTGCTTACTGTTCCTGATACAGATATTATGCCTAGCACGTGAGGGGCTATGCCAGACCAACAGTGGTGATACTAATATATCTGCTTACTGTTCCTGATACAGATATTATGCCTAGCACGTGAGGGGCTGTGCCAGACCAACAGTAGTGATACTAATATATCTGCTTACTGTTCCTGATACAGATATTATGCCTAGCATGTGAGGGGCTGTGCCAGACCAATAGTGGTGATATCCAAAGAGTTATATCTATCTACATGTGTTTCATAGAAACATGATATAGATGGTCACATGTATAAATGCCATAGAAATATGTGTCTTCTAGGATCATGTGTTTCTAAGTGAATTACTAAATTTAACATAAATGATGCTTTCAGGAATTTATACATGTGGCCATCTGTAGCATGTCTACACGTTATATTCAAATTTATACATGTGGCCATCTGTAGCATGTCTACACGTTATATTCAAATTTATACATGTGGCCATCTGTAGCAAGTCTATCCTTTATATTCAAATTTATACATGTGGCCATCTGTAGCAAGTCTATCCTTTATATTCAAATTTATACATGTGGCCATCTGTAGCATGTCTATCCTTTACACATGTGGCCATCTGTAGCATGTCTATCCTTTATTCAAATTTATACATGTGGCCATCTGTAGCATGTCTATCCTTTATATTCAAATTTATACATGTGGCCATCTGTAGCATGTCTATCCTTTACACATGTGGCCATCTGTAGCATGTCTATCCTTTATTCAAATTTATACATGTGGCCATCTGTAGCAAGTCTATCCTTTATATTCAAATTTATACATGTGGCCATCTGTAGCAAGTCTATCCTTTATATTCAAATTTATACATGTGGCCATCTGTAGCAAGTCTATCCTTTATATTCAAATTTATACATGTGGCCATCTGTAGCATGTCTATCCTTTATATTCAAATTTATACATGTGACCATCTGTAGCATGTCTATCCTTTATACATGTGACCATCTGTATCATGTCTATACTTTATTCAAATTTATACATGTGGCCATCTGTAGCATGTCTACACTTTATTAAAATTTATACATGTGGCCATCTGTAGCAAGTCTACACTTTATTCAAATTTATACATGTGGCCATCTGTATCATGTCTACACTTTATTCAAATTTAAACATGTGGCCATCTGTAGCAAGTCTATCCCTTATTAAAATGTATACATGTGACCATCTGTAGCATGTCTATCCTTTATTAAAATGTATACATGTGGCCATCTGTAGCATGTCTACACCTTATTCAAATTTATATGTGTGGCCATCTGTAGCATGTCTACACCTTATTCAAATGTATACATGTGGCCATCTGTAGCATGTCTACACTTTATTCAAATTTATACATGTGGCCATCTGTAGCATGTCTATCCTTTATTCAAATTTATACATGTGGCCATCTGTAGCAAGTCTATACTTTATTGAAATTTATACATGTGGCCATCTGTAGCATGTCTACACTGTATTCAAATTTATACATGTGGCCATCTGTAGCATGTCTATCATTTATTCAAATTTATACATGTGGCCATCTGTAGCAAGTCTATCGTTTATTCAAATGTATACATGTGGCCATCTGTAGCATGTCTATCCTTTATTAAAATTTATACATGTGGCCATCTGTAGCATGTCTACACTTTATTCAAATTTATACATGTGGCCATCTGTAGCATGTCTACACTTTATTCAAATTTATACATGTGGCCATCTGTAGCATGTCTACACTTTATTCAAATTTATACATGTGGCCATCTGTAGCAAGTCTATCGTTTATTCAAATGTATACATGTGGCCATCTGTAGCATGTCTATCCTTTATTAAAATTTATACATGTGGCCATCTGTAGCATGTCTACACTTTATTCAAATTTATACATGTGGCCATCTGTAGCATGTCTACACTTTATTCAAATTTATACATGTGGCCATCTGTAGCATGTCTACACTTTATTCAAATTTATACATGTGGCCATCTGTAGCTTGTCTACACTTTATTCAAATTTAATTAGCTCGATTGTTGGATGGACAAAACTAATTTGATTATTGCAAAGTTTGGGTGAACAGAACGATTGGAATATTAGCAAATTCAACAGATTCGATAAAATCCCCAGTTACCTTCCCCTTTGAATAGTAGCATAGCCCCCATCGGTGTGTTCGAGCGTCGATGATCTGGCCGGTATGAAGCCCTTCATCTGTTTTATCGTACTCTCTACGCGGTTGAGCGCCTTCGCAATGTCAATAGTCTCTATCTTGGACAGAATGTTACATATCGCCTTCACCGTTTGTGATAGTGTCTGGAACTGCACGTGTTCTATCTCATCCTGCAACATGCATACATTGTACAGTCTACATCCGTTATGTCAAAGTCGGTTATGTCGAATTCTCCGGTTATCTTGGAGTCTGATCAGTCCTGTTTCAGACATTATCATTTTTTATATAACCGGATCTGTTTATATCGAATTTCGTAAAGTCAAACTTTGGTTATGTCAAAGTATTTTGTTCGGTCCGACGGAATTCGACATAATGGATGTAGACTGAAATAGATAATTGAAATTATCTCATGCAAAGGAATGCTGTTACCTCATTGGTCAAAATTGAAGCTGGTAAATTATTATGAAAGCATTAGCGAATGAAAGACCACTATGTATTCACTGTGGAGAATATTCAAAATGGTGTACAACAGTCGAGACGATGCATCATGTGATGATTTTCCTATTGCTCTCGTATATCTACGTGTGTTTTACGTTTATTTATCGTCGCTATAGGTTGCCCATATGAGTGACGCCTCCTGAAAAAATTAGTCATTTTAGATTTTTGGAGGATAATGCAATGATACAGACAGAGACCCATTCCAGAGTCTCCTCTGGTTCTTTTGCATACACGGTGTAAAGCACCGACACGAGACCTCGGTTTAAGACTGTTAATTTTATTATGGTCAGATGGGGGGATCGAACCTGCGATCCTTGGATTACCAGTCCAGCTAAAAAGTGTTTGTGGCTAGAATAAAATCTTCAGGTGGAGAACACAAGGACATATCAGTAATCTGGTAGTGTTTTGCCTAGTTTCTCATTGGTATTTCAGCATGATCGTTTGTTTTATTTCCATTGACAACCACTTATATTAAAAAGACATACAATAAGCTCACAGGGCATAACATTGTGTCAAGTTCCTGTGCCTATATACTAGAACCACAAATGTTTTACACAAATTCAGATGATGATGGCTACGTTTATTTACCCTCGCCGCCGGAGAACCATGTGGGTGAACATTCTAAGATGATTAGATGTTCGATTGTTCGTGAAGTGTCTGTAGAGTTGTAGAGTGTTGTCTTGTAGTGTCTGTAGAGTTGTAGAGTGTTGTCTTGTAGTGTCTGTAGAGTTGTAGAGTGTTGTCTTGTAGTGTCTGTAGAGTTGTAGAGTGTTGTCTTGTAGTGTCTGTAGAGTTGTAGAGTGTTGTCTTGTAGTGTGATGGTCTTGAAGTATTTGATGATGGTGCAATAAAACGACAACTGGATGAGGCATCTTCTTCCTCTTCAGGATGACAAGTCCTGATGGTCTCTTTTCTATCGGAACGGCTCTTTTTAGGGCAACCCTTCTCACTGTTGGTCATCCCGCAGCAGCATATAAACGGACCTGGCAGTTAGACATCTGGTCGTCTCTGTCGCTCCAGGGTATGTCCATTCTTCCACCACCTCCGATGGTGGTCAGCGATGGTGAAGTGTGTGTCCCTTATTGCAAGTTCGACGGCGAGAAGATCCCAGTATCCTACGCTGCTTGCTGCGAGATGTGCCCTGACCGCAATGTGCACGCACAAATTCATTGGGAAGCTTTCTCACCTGTATGAATCCAACATCAGTAGGACTCGAATGGCAGGACACTGAGATGGCTTCCACAGACCACCAAGCCATGGAGGCCGCTGCCATCAGTAAAATACCCTTAACCAACTTACCTTCAGTACAAGATCTGTGACCTTCTCCACTTCTTTGTAAAATATATCCATCAAAATCTCTAAAGAATCCCTGCAAAATATGATTAATTGTTAAATATTTATTGCTAAAATAAAATATTACTGCTTCACAAATTCATACACTTATCTGCTCTTTGCGTGAATAGAAATTCACATATATTCAGTATGTTGTCATTTACAGACAGGTCTGTAGCCCAGTGGTAAAACGCTGGACTGGTAATCCAGGGATCGCAGGTTCGATCCCCCGTCTGACCCTAATAAAATTAACAGTCTTTCATATGGGACGTTAAACCGAGGTCTCGTGTCGGTGCTTTACACTGTGCATGTAAAAGAATCAGAGCAGACTCTGCAATGGGTCTCTGTCTGTATCATTGCACTATCCTCCACAATCTAAAATTACTAATCTCTTCAGGAGGCGTCGCTCATATAGGCAACCGGTAGCGACGATAAATAAACGTAAAAACGTCGAATTCATCATACATGTTATTACATATGTTTTCAAAACATTTCATGAATTCATAATCAAATACTCTTGGGATTGTTTTAATTTTTTTATGAATTCATTTAGTCTGCTATTCTTGTTTTCATTGTCGATGATTTTTATTTGTGATTTACGACGAATTCATGTTTAGAAATGAGTAGTGAGAGGTGTACATACTACGGTATGATCGAGACATATTAGTGATAGGGGCAGAATATTCTGATATAACCATATACATTCTGATATAACCATATACATTCTGATATAACCATATACATTCTGATATAACCATATACATTCTGATATAACCATATACATTCTGATATAACCATATACATTCTGATATAACCATATACATGGTTTAACTGACCTCGTAACCTCTGTGTCCCTAACATGGTCTTGTGGAAAGTACAGCGGCTGGTTGTCATCGTCAATCTGATATGAAAGAATACATAAACATCATGCAAACATTGGTAAGAACATAACATAACATAACATAGCATAGCATAAAATAGCATAACATAGCATAACAAAGCATAGCATAGCATAGATTTTATTGGCTTTGTTTCTTTTACGTTTATTTATCGTCGCAACCGGTTGCCCATATGAGCGACGCCTCCTGAAAGAGATGAGTAATTATAGATTTTTGGAGGATAGTGCAATGATACAGATAGAGACCCATTCCAGAGTCTCATCTGGTTCTTTTACGTGCATGGTGTACAGCACCTACACAACACCTCAGTTTAAAGTCCCATCTGAAAGACTGTTAATTTTATTAGGGTCAGACGAGGGATCGAACCTGAGTTTATTGGCATTAAACACTTACATATTTATATAAACATTTACATATTTATAGCGACAAACAATACAAAAAACATTGTAAATAGTGAAAACCGTGAATTTCCTGAGAAGTTAATTCAAAACAAATGACATGTATGTGTATACATTAAACATTAAACATAGAGTTTATTGACATTAAACATTTACATATTTATAGCCACACACAATACAAGATACATTGTAAATAGTGAAAACCATGAATTTCCTGAGGTGATTCAAAACAAATGATATGTTTAAGCAATTTGTAAATGTGCACCACAGCTGTATATTGTAGATGTATTCTACAAGCATTATAATACACACTTACGTATTAGTATCATCATTTCCCAATTTGAATGCATTAAATATATATTTAGAAACGGCATCTATTACTTTAGTCGAGTTTGCAGACATTAAGATTTCGACCATATGTAAATTTGGCCAACGACAGTAATACGGTTTGAAGTATTTGGCGTTGTAAGACGCTATATTTCGGACAGACTAAGAGAAAGTGGTAATAAAAACAATTCTTCTCTATCACTTCTTGTCCCGGTGTAAAATGTTTACATGTCAAACTTTACTGTTTGTTTCTTTTTGGAGCTTAGTTTATACAAATTTATTTTAGCTCGATTGCGAAACAAGTTATTTCAACTTATATAAATCACTCTCGAGACCTCATTCCTGATGCAATCCATCGCCACGAGGGAGAGAGAAGAGGCAACGTGGAATTTAAATGCCTTGCCCAAGGGCACAATCGTAACGGCTCCAATGGGGCTCGAACTCCGGACCTTTCGCACCTGAAGTGAACGCGCATCCACTGCGCTATCACGACTTCTTTTGTGGAGCTTAAAGTCGCACCAACAGCTTAGGTCATAATTGCAACTCTCCAGCTATTATTGGTGGTGGAAGACTCCGGGTGCGGTGCCCCTTTGTGCAGTATTTCAGGCACGGACAGGCACCCAGGTAGAACCACTGACCTTCTGCAAACCAGCTGGACAGCTTCCTCATGTGAAAGACTTCGACACCCCCAATAAGATTCGAACCTAAAGCAATGAGCAGCGAGTGATTTGAAGTAAAAAACCATAACCACTTGGGCCACGCAATCTTTTATGTACATTACAGTCTGCAAATGTCTATTCAGTGATGCATTCAGAGTGAGAAACAAATTACTACACACAATTACTGGAACCACTTTTTTAAAAATAAAACAAGCAAAATCGCTGAATTGATATTCCCTGCTGAACTGATATTCCCTGCTGAACTGATATTCCCCTGCTGAATTGATATTCCCTGCTGAATTGATATTCCCTGCTGAATTGATATTCCCTGCTGAATTGATATTCCCTGCTGAATTGATATTCCCTGCTTTAGTATATTAACGAGGCAATAACTTTGGAGTTATGGGATCAAGGCCCAATAAAAGTACATGTGCATCATCACAATATGGCGATATATATTTTTTTTAAGCTTCATAAAAATTCCACCACAGACGTACGACATTAAATTAATATCCCTCTCCCAAATTCCTGCGGGGAAAAATAAACTGTTGTTACATTTGCAGTCAAACCTGTATTAAGCACCCAGTTATGGGAAATACAGAAAATGGCGGTATGTACAATGGATTGGGCAGAATCATCGTCAATGATCGGCATCTACAATTAATTTTCATCTGCTTGCTTTAATTGTCACTGCCCTTCCACACAATCATGGTTAATCAAAAAGCACCAAAGGAAACGACAGTATGATCCTGATGAGTGATGCGATACCCTACACAGTGCATGGATAAACCAGAGCATCAACCACTCAACAATCAAGCCACCCCATACATATAAAACCATTACCATCAACTACTAACTTCCGCCCCACTGAAGCCATTACGATTGTGGCATTTAAATTCCAGATTGCCTATTCTATCTCCTTCGTGGCGATGGATTCCATCAGGAATGAGGTCTAGATAGTGATTAATATAAGTTGTAAGAACTTGTTTCGCAATTGAGCTAAAATAAATGTGTATAAACTTTACCACTAAGTTCACATGTTTCACGCTTTTATTACAAGTTTTAAACATGCATTAAAGATTATGATAAAGATTTATCACGAAAGCACATTAACCTACCAGAAAGCATAGCTATACAGTCAAACCTGTGTTAGTGGTCACCTCCATTAAGCAGCCAACCTGTATTAAACAGCCTGAGTAGAAGAATTATATAAGACTCTTGTCTTCCATTCAAATCCCTTTTCTGTATTCTGATTATGTGTGATGTATTGTTCAATATTGAGAAATAAAATATGTTTAAACTATTAACCCATTCAACCCCAAGTAACTGACATGGACTGGTGCATGATATTAACCCATTCAACCCCAAGTAACTGACATGGACTGGTACATGATATTAACCCATTCAACCCCAAGTAACTGACATGGACTGGTACATGATGTTAACCCATTCAACCCCAAGTAACTGACATGGACTGGTACATGATATTAACCCATTCAACCCCAAGTAACTGACATGGACTGGTACATGATGTTAACCCATTCAACCCCAAGTAACTGACATGGACTGGTACATGATATTAACCCATTCAACCCCAAGTAACTGACATGGACTGGTGCCTGATATTAACCCATTCAACCCCAAGTAACTGACATGGACTGGTGCATGATATTTTCAGACCAATAAATTAATAAGAAAATTACCTTTGGATCAGTTCATTTATCAAAATGGGTAATTTTATCTAAAAATAGTAATAATTATTACTGGCAAAAAAGTGCAGATCCTGATGAGACAGCTCATCATAAGCCGGCTCATCTGGATCTACACTTTTCATAAGCCTATTTAGAGGCCTGTGGGGTTGAAAGGGTTAAGCAGCCAGTTTCCAGATTCCCAATATGTTGTTTTATTATACAGTTAGTTTATACAAATTTATTTTAGCTCGATTGCGAATATAGCTATTAGCTAATATATAGCTAATAGCTATTATACAGTTGACCTCTATTAAGCAGCCATGTGTGCTTAGCAGCCACTTTCTGTGATTCCCTTAGCTGACTGCTTAAGACAGGTTAGACTGTAGTCAACAGTAGCTCTTCAGCTTAACCTGTTGGAGGAAGAAACCACTCGGCTGTAAATTGTACGTGTAGCTGGGTAGAACCCCCAAACTTCCAGCTGGATATTTGCCTGAATCAAACCCACCATGGTGACGGACAAGTGATTATCAGTCCACAATGTTGACCACTCAACCATGGAGGTCCTTTATAAATAATAGGAAAACAACAAACTCACTGTTCTAAGAAATGGTAGAGCTACATCCTGTCGTCTCATGAGACGAAAACACAAGTCTTGATCCATCTTCAAACAGTCATGTGTATAACTGTACTTTGACAAAGGGTGTTCACTGGAATCATATCAGATAAATTAATTGTTGTTTGTTATTACATCTGTGGTCGAGTGGCTAAGGTCGCTGACTTGTATACCACTATAACCTATCATCACTGATGGTCATGGGTTCGAGCCCCGCTCAGACCGTGTCTCTTTATATGAAAAAGTTGGCTCACCAAGTTCTGGTTAACCGCTGGAGCCTGCCCAGGAAAGGTGTTGTTAGGTAAACTGCCTGTTGCTCAAATGGGCAATCGGAAGCGACGTTAAATAAACTTAAAATAAAAACAGCTAAATTCATATAGAGATTTTCCAGCTTTAAGAAGTGGAGAAAAACAACAGTTGCACCTCTGGGCTTTGTTTCAGGCACAGGTAGAGACACCCAGGTAGAACCACCAAGCTTCCATAAGCCAGCTGGATGGCTTCCTCACTTGAAACAATCTAACTACAAGTAGGTCTTCAACCCACAGCGGGTGAGGGGCATGTAATCGCCAGTCAAACGATATTCAACATTCAGCCACAAAGGACCATTATAAATAATGTAATTTACATTATTACAAATTACCAACAAATTGTTTTATGTTAACTTACTAGCATCACTGACTCGGGGTTCCCGTTGTCGGTCGCTAATGGCACCAATTGTGAAAAAAAGAAATATTGGCGCCAAATTTTGTGAATTGGCGAAATATTTGGCGCAACTTCTTTTTTCTTTTTTTTGGCACATGTTTATTAAATACCTGGCTTCATATAGTTATCTGTGAACTATATGGCTCTTAGTTGGCGCCAAGTTGTTCAAATTGGCTCCAGTTTTTTTCAATTGGCGACAGAAGTGGTGCAGACAAATATTCAGACAGAGGGAACCATGTGACTGATAATTTGAACTTCTATTGGATCATGTTACGGACTGATCATTATAAATTGTCTTAATTGATGAGGTACTCTGATCTGTCATTATAATTTGTCTTAGTTGATGAGGTACTCTGATCTGTCATTATAATTTGTCTTAGTTGATGAGGTACTCTGATCTGTCATTATAATTTGTCTTAGTTGATGAGGTACTCTGATCTGTCATTATAATTTGTCTTAGTTGATGAGGTACTCTGATCTGTCATTATAATTTGTCTTAGTTGATGAGGTACTCTGATCTGTCATTATAATTTGTCTTAGTTGATGAGGTACTCTGATCTGTCATTATAATTTGTCTTAGTTGATGAGGTACTCTGATCTGTCATTATAATTTGTCTTAGTTGATGAGGTACTCTGATCTGTCATTATAATTTGTCTTAGTTGATGAGGTACTCTGATCTGTCATTATAATTTGTCTTAGTTGATGAGGTACTCTGATCTGTCATTATAATTTGTCTTAGTTGATGAGGTATTTGTATCTGTCGTTATAATTTATCTTAGTTGAGGAGGTATTCTGAACTGTCGTTATAAATAAATTGTCTTAGTTGAGGAGGTATTCTGAACTGTCGTTATAAATAATTTGTCTTAGTTGAGGAGGTATTCGTATCTGTCGTTATAATTTGTCTTAGTTGATGAGGTATTCTTATCTGTCGTTATAATTTATCTTAGTTGATGAGGTATTTGTATCTGTCGTTATAATTTGTCTTAGTTGATGAGGTATTTGTATCTGTCGTTATAATTTGTCTTAGTTGAGGAGGTATTCATATCTGTCGTTATAAATTGTCTTACATGAGGAGGTATTCTGATCTGTCGTTGACCTTGAGGATAAAATCTACCGACTTCAGGGTCTCGAGCATGTGACTGGGCATGGAGCTGGACAGAGAGCTGAATAGTACATGGTTGATGAGATGCTCCACCAGGGAGTGAACTGAAATATATGAAATGGTATTTACAGCTGCTGCTTGTCAGATCAAGCTACATAGCTCACCGACACAGTACATGTCCAAACTGTAATATATGAAACATGTCACAGAGATTACACGCTGCTGCTTGTCAGATCGAGCTATATGGCTCACCGACACAGTACAAGTCCAAACTGTAATATATGAAATGTGTCACGGAGTTTACACGCTGCTGTTTGTCAGATCGAGCTATATGGCTCACTGACACAGTACATGTCCAAACTGTAATATATGAAACGTGTCACGGAGTTTACACGCTGCTGTTTGTCAGATCGAGCTATATGGCTCACCGACACAGTACATGTCCAAACTGTAATATATGAAACGTGTCACGGAGTTTACACGCTGCTGTTTGTCAGATCGAGCTTTACTGACACATTTTAACCCTAACCCTCATTGAAGCAGCTCTTGATGCCATTACCAATAAGACATACATTGACAAAGTAGTAGCCAAACCAATGTTCATAATGCAGGCCAGTGCGCCGAGGTTATAACATTTTTCTCAGATCTCAAACTCTAGCTCAAATGATTTGATTGGTTGATTCTGAGTTTTACTGCAAGCTCAACCAATCAGAAGCTTGAGATAGGAGAAAGGTTTTATAACCTCGAGGCCAGATCTCATGTAGTCCCAGTAATATCTCTGGAGGTGGGATAGATATGGTGACTACTTATCCACTGCATGATAGCTGTTGTTTGTATGGAGATATAATAGTATATTAACCTAAATCTCTATGAGGGAAAGGGTTAAGTTATGTTTTCAAAATTAATCAGATTATCAAACTTTCAAAATACAAACATATCACAATAAGCGTTAACCCATTCAACACCAAGTAACTCACATGGACTGGTCCATGATATTCATAAACCAATAAATGAATCAGAAAATCACATTTGGACAAGTTCATTTATCAAAATGGGTAATTATGTCTAAAAATAGTCATATCACTGGCAAAAAGTGC
Source organism: Archivesica marissinica (assembly GCA_014843695.1). NCBI lineage: Eukaryota > Metazoa > Mollusca > Bivalvia > Venerida > Vesicomyidae > Archivesica > Archivesica marissinica. Next base: position 24,352,460 of record CM026402.1, on the reverse strand, counting down.
AGATCCTGATGAGACGGCTCGTCACGAGCCGGCTCATCTGGATCTACACTTTTTGTAAGCCTATTTAGAGGTCTGTGGTATTGAAAGGGTTAAGCTTCCGATTAAATCCACTTTCGTTTGTATAGCTATAGATATGTACTGTACAGAATGAACGAATAAATATGTTTAAACCAAACAAATCTCAAATTCATTCAATCAAAGTTGATCTATCCATTTCTCGCCATGAAAACCATATTAATCCTACAACCGTTCCAAATCAAACCTTTCTTCAGGCCTGGTGGCTGTTTGACTTGGAGTGGTTACATTGTACACATGATAAATAGTACTAGTATTTTATCCCAGCTATACCATACAAGCTATACCATACAGCTATACCATACAGCTATACCATACCAGCTATACCATACAGCTATATCATACCAGCTATACCATACAGCTATACCATACAGCTATACCATACCAGCTATACCATACCAGCTATACCATACCAGCTATATCATACCAGCTATACCATACCAGCTATACCATACCAGCTATACCATACCAGCTATACCATACCAGCTATACCATACAGCTATACCATACAGCTATACCATACCAGCTATATCATACCAGCTATACCATACCAGCTATACCATACCAGCTATATCATACCGGCTATACCATACCAGCTATACCATCCCAGCTATATCATACCAGCCATACCATGCCAGCTATACCATACCAGCTATACCATTCCAGCTATACCATGCCAGCTATACCATGTCAGCTATATCATACCAGCTATACCATACCAGATATACCATACCAGCTATACAATACCAGCTATACCATACCATACCAGCTATACCATACCAGCTATACCATACCAGCTATATCATACCAGCTATACCATACCAGCTATACCATACCAGCTATACCATACCAGCTATACCATACCAGCTATACCATACCAGCTATATCATACCAGCTATACCATACCAGCTATACCATACCAGCTATACCATACCAGCTATATCATACCAGCTATACCATACCAGCTATACCATACCAGCTATACCATACCAGCTATACCATACCAGCTATATCATACCAGCTATACCATACCAGCTATACCATACCAGCTATACCATACCATACCAGCTATACCATACCAGCTATACCATACCAGCTATATCATACCAGCTATATCATACCAGCTATACCATACTAGCTATACCATACCAGCTATACCATACCAGCTATACCATACCATACCAGCTATACCATACCAGCTATATCATACCAGCTATATCATACCAGCTATACCATCCCAGCTATATCATACCAGCTATACCATACCAGCTATACCATACCAGCTATACCATACCAGCTATACCATACCAGCTATACCATACCAGCTATACCATACCAGCTATACCATACCAGCTATATCATACCAGCTATACCATACCAGCTATACCATACCAGCTATATCATACCAGCTATATCATACCAGCTATATCATACCAGCTATACCATACCAGCTATACCATACCAGCTATACCATACCAGCTATACCATACTAGCTATACCATACCAGCTATACCATACCAGCTATACCACACCAGCTATACCATACCAGCTATACAGCTATACCATACCAGCTATACCATACCAGCTATACAGCTATACCATACCAGCTATACCATCCCAGCTATACCATACCAGCTATACCATACCAGCTATACAGCTATACCATAACAGCTATACCATACAGCTATACCATACCAGTTATACCATACCAGCTATATCATACCAGCTATACAGCTATACCATACCAGCTATACCATACCAGCTATATCATACCAGCTATACCATACCAGCTATACCATACCAGCTATACCATACCAGCTATACCATACCAGCTATACCATACCAGCTATACCATACCAGCTATACCATACCAGCTATACCATACCAGCTATACCATACCAGCTATACCATACCAGCTATACCATACCATACCAGCTATACCATACCATACCAGCTATACCATACCAGCTATACCATACCACCACTCATAGAAACTATGTAACACAATTATAAAGGTATACATGTAAGTCCCCCGCCTGACCCTAATAAAATTAACAGTCTTTCAGATGGGACGTTAAACCGAGGTCTCGTGTCGGTGCTTTACACCGTGCACGTAAAAGAACCAGAGGAGATTCTGGAATGGGTCTCTGTCTGTATCATGCACTATCCTCCAAAACCAATGTTATCGGTTACCACATTTTCCCCATACGTATGGCTAATTGAGTATGTACATGTAGTATAAGTACAGTGTGCCTAATGCTTATCAGCAGTATGAAGATAAGTGAGTAATTGACCTCTTCTGTTGTGGCGCAAAGGGTTAAATATAGGGAGAGTAAAGGGTTAAAAATAGGGAGAGTAAAGGGTTAAATATAGGGAGAGTAAAGGGTTAAATATAGGGAGAGTAAAGGGTTAAATATAGGGAGAGTAAAGGGTTAAATATAGGAAGAGTAAAGGGTTAAATATAGGAAGAGTAAAGGGTTAAATATAGGGAGAGTAAAGGGTTAAATATAGGAAGAGTAAAGGGTTAAATATAGGAAGAGTAAAGGGTTAAATATAGGAAGAGTAAAGGGTTAAATATAGGAAGAGTAAAGGGTTAAATATAGGGAGAGTAAAGGGTTAAATATAGGGAGAGTAAAGGGTTAAATATAGGGAGAGTAAAGGGTTAAATATAGGGAGAGTAAAAGGTTAAACATAGGGAGAGTAAAGGGTTAAATATAGGGAGAGTAAAGTTAAATATAGGGAGAGTAAAGGGTTAAATATAGGGAGAGTAAAGGGTTAAATATAGGGAGAGTAAAGGGTTAAATATAGGGAGAGTAAAGGGTTAAACATAGGGAGAGTAAAGGGTTAAAAATATGGAGAGTAAAGGGTTAAAAATATGGAGAGTAAAGGGTTAAAAATATGGAGAGTAAAGGGTTAAATATAGGAAGAGTAAAGGGTTAAATATAGGGAGAGTAAAGGGTTAAAAATAGGGAGAGTAAAGGGTTAAAAATAGCGAGACAGTATGAGGGAGAAGTTTGTTGACCCAACCAACTGTCCTCTATATTTTACATGAAGAAACAACTTATTTCTCCCAATTCACTCTCTACCTCCAGCCGTGATTAAATTCTACTTTATATTGCAGTTATAACGCGATATATACTCCTACCAATCTATTTTAACACAGGAGGACAAAATCTTCCCTCTCACCATCTAGGGTTATTTTTAGTTATAGGGTCCATCCGTGAATCTGAATGGGGGAATTATGTCATACCTGGGTTGTTTGATGGGAGGGGATCATGTCCACCTGTGTCAAAAAGCATGGGGGGATTATGTCCGGGTGGATTACAGGGCTCAAGCTATACCCAAATGTTTGGGAGAAGTGAGAAAGCGTGCGATTACATCATCTAATGATATTATTTAAATTTCAACATAATAGGATTAAAATACATAATATGACCATTAAATACAACATTTGAATAGTAGGAGTGCTTTACAATGGCCAGTGTATCTTACTGGACAATACAGGGAGAGTTGGTGTCCCCAGGGGGGCAAATAGAAGGAGTGCTCTACAATGGCCAGTGTATCTTACTGGACAATACAGGGAGAGTTGGTGTCCCCAGGGGGGCAAATAGAAGGAGTGCTTTACAATGGCCAGTGTATCTTACTGGACAATACAGGGAGAGTTGGTGTCCCCAGGGGGGCAAATAGAAGGAGTGCTTTACAATGGCTAGTGTATCTTACTGGATTTATTTTGTCTGAAAATGACAGGGAGAGTTGGTGTCCCCAGGGGGGCAAATAGAAGGAGTGCTTTACAATGGCCAGTGTATCTTACTGGATTTATTTTGTCTGAAAATGACAGGGAGAGTTGGTGTCCCCAGGGGGGCAAATAGAAGGAGTGCTTTACAATGGCCAGTGTATCTTACTGGACAATACAGGGAGAGTTGGTGTCCCCAGGGGGGCAAATAGAAGGAGTGCTTTACAATGGCCAGTGTATCTTACTGGATTTATTTTGTCTGAAAATGACAGGGAGAGTTGGTGTCCCCAGGGGGGCAAATAGAAGGAGTGCTTTACAATGGCCAGTGTATCTTACTGGACAATACAGGGAGAGTTGGTGTCCCCAGGGGGGCAAATAGAAGGAGTGCTTTACAATGGCCAGTGTATCTACTGATGTCTGAAAATGACAGGGAGAGTTGGTGTCCCCAGGGGGGCAAATAGAAGGAGTGCTTTACAATGGCCAGTGTATCTTACTGGACAATACAGGGAGAGTTGGTGTCCCCAGGGGGGCAAATAGAAGGAGTGCTTTACAATGGCCAGTGTATCTTACTGGATTTATTTTGTCTGAAAATGACAGGGAGAGTTGGTGTCCCCAGGGGGGCAAATAGAAGGAGTGCTTTACAATGGCCAGTGTATCTTACTGGACAATACAGGGAGAGTTGGTGTCCCCAGGGGGGCAAATAGAAGGAGTGCTTTACAATGGCCAGTGTATCTTACTGGATTTATTTTGTCTGAAAATGACAGGGAGAGTTGGTGTCCCCAGGGGGGCAAATAGAAGGAGTGCTTTACAATGGCCAGTGTATCTTACTGGATTTATTTTGTCTGAAAATGACAGGGAGAGTTGGTGTCCCCAGGGGGGCAAATAGAAGGAGTGCTTTACAATGGCCAGTGTATCTTACTGGATTTATTTTGTCTGAAAATGACAGGGAGAGTTGGTGTCCCCAGGGGGGCAAATAGAAGGAGTGCTTTACAATGGCCAGTGTATCTTACTGGATTTATTTTGTCTGAAAATGACAGGGAGAGTTGGTGTCCCCAGGGGGGCAAATAGAAGGAGTGCTTTACAATGGCCAGTGTATCTTACTGGATTTATTTTGTCTGAAAATGACAGGGAGAGTTGGTGTCCCCAGGGGGGCAAATAGAAGGAGTGCTTTACAATGGCCAGTGTATCTTACTGGATTTATTTTGTCTGAAAATGACAGGGAGAGTTGGTGTCCCCAGGGGGGCAAATAGAAGGAGTGCTTTACAATGGCCAGTGTATCTTACTGATTTATTTTGTCTGAAAGACAGGGAGAGTTGGTGTCCCCAGGGGGGCAAATAGAAGGAGTGCTTTACAATGGCCAGTGTATCTTACTGGATTTATTTTGTCTGAAAATGACAGGGAGAGTTGGTGTCCCCAGGGGGGCAAATAGAAGGAGTGCTTTACAATGGCCAGTGTATCTTACTGGATCAATACAGGGAGAGTTGGTGTCCCCAGGGGGGCAAATAGAAGGAGTGCTTTACAATGGCCAGTGTATCTTACTGGATTTATTTTGTCTGAAAATGACAGGGAGAGTTGGTGTCCCCAGGGGGGCAAATAGAAGGAGTGCCCTATTATGCCCAGTGTATCTTACTGGATTTATTTTGTCTGAAAATGACAGGGAGAGTTGGTGTCCCCAGGGGGGCAAATAGAAGGAGTGCTTTACAATGCCCAGTGTATCTTACTGGATTTATTTTGTCTGAAAATGACAGGGAGAGGTGGTGTCCCCAGGGTGGCAAATAGAAGGAGTGCCCTACAATGCCCAGTGTATCTTACTGGATTTATTTTGTCTGAAAATGACAGGGAGAGGTGGTTCCCCAGGGGGGGGGCAAAGTCATGATCGCCCTATAATGAGCCCTGAGATTATATACAAAACTTGTTATATCATACCATCACTGGTGAAGGATAATGGTTCGACGGCGTACTCCGAGTGGACGACAACCTTCACCGACATCGGCGGTTGCTGCTTATCGCACCTTGGATTGACTATAAAACCCAGATTGCTTCGTTCATCTGTCGACTTGTACTCGTTCTTCAAACTGAAAACATGCGACTGATTCGTACAATCATACATAATATCCATCTAGCTATGTTATATTTCGGGTTTTACGCCTGCATCAGTACCAATGTTGGGCTATATCGCCGGCGGGCAGTTTACTTAACAACACCTTTCCTGGGCAGGCTCCAGCGGTTAACCAGTAATTGGGTACACCAACCTCCGTAAGAAACTGCCAACTTTTTCATATAAATGAAACACGGTCTGAGCGGGGCTCGAACCCGTGACCATCAGTGATGATAGGTTGGTTACAGTGGTATACAAGTCAGCGACCGTAACCACTCGACCACAGAGTCGGACCGTATATCCATCTAGTGAGAAGCTTCTAAAACGTTTATTTCTAATCTTAGCTCTGAAAGCCCCGATGTGCACTGAGGCAGAACCATTTAAAGAAATGATTGAGGTCAATGCAAGAATGATACTACACTACAGGTGCTGAAGATCCTATAAAACAATACATGGAAAACAGTTAACCGGAACCATGCTGGGGAGGGCTGATTACTAATGTTGTCGGAACTTGTGGCCCGACTGATGTACTAATTACTGAAGTGGAAGTGGTGACAGTGCAGTGGGTGGAGTCCTGATAGCGCAGTGGGTGGAAGTCCTGACAGAATAGTGGGTGGAAGTCTTGACAGAACAGTGGGTGGACATCCTGACAGAACAGTGGGTGGAAGTCCTGACAGAACAGTGGGTGGAAGTCTTGACAGAACAGTGGATGGAAGTCTTGACAGAACAGTGGGTGGAAGTCTTGACAGAACAGTGGGTGGACATCCTGACAGAACAGTGGGTGGAAGTCTTGACAGAACAG
>CM026402.1:24328013-24344752 GCA_014843695.1 Archivesica marissinica | reverse complement strand
CAGGGAGAGTTGGTGTCCCCAGGGGGGCAAATAGAAGGAGTGCTTTACAATGGCCAGTGTATCTTACTGGATTTATTTTGTCTGAAAATGACAGGGAGAGTTGGTGTCCCCAGGGGGGCAAATAGAAGGAGTGCTTTACAATGGCCAGTGTATCTTACTGGATTTATTTTGTCTGAAAATGACAGGGAGAGTTGGTGTCCCCAGGGGGGCAAATAGAAGGAGTGCTTTACAATGGCCAGTGTATCTTACTGGATTTATTTTGTCTGAAAATGACAGGGAGAGTTGGTGTCCCCAGGGGGGCAAATAGAAGGAGTGCTTTACAATGGCCAGTGTATCTTACTGGATTTATTTTGTCTGAAAATGACAGGGAGAGTTGGTGTCCCCAGGGGGGCAAATAGAAGGAGTGCTTTACAATGGCCAGTGTATCTTACTGGATTTATTTTGTCTGAAAATGACAGGGAGAGGTGGTGTCCCCAGGGGGGCAAATAGAAGGAGTGCCCTATTATGCCCAGTGTATCTTACTGGATTTATTTTGTCTGAAAATGACAGGGAGAGTTGGTGTCCCCAGGGGGGCAAATAGAAGGAGTGCTTTACAATGCCCAGTGTATCTTACTGGATTTATTTTGTCTGAAAATGACAGGGAGAGGTGGTGTCCCCAGGGTGGCAAATAGAAGGAGTGCCCTACAATGCCCAGTGTATCTTACTGGATTTATTTTGTCTGAAAATGACAGGGAGAGGTGGTTCCCCAGGGGGGGGGCAAAGTCATGATCGCCCTATAATGAGCCCTGAGATTATATACAAAACTTGTTATATCATACCATCACTGGTGAAGGATAATGGTTCGACGGCGTACTCCGAGTGGACGACAACCTTCACCGACATCGGCGGTTGCTGCTTATCGCACCTTGGATTGACTATAAAACCCAGATTGCTTCGTTCATCTGTCGACTTGTACTCGTTCTTCAAACTGAAAACATGCGACTGATTCGTACAATCATACATAATATCCATCTAGCTATGTTATATTTCGGGTTTTACGCCTGCATCAGTACCAATGTTGGGCTATATCGCCGGCGGGCAGTTTACTTAACAACACCTTTCCTGGGCAGGCTCCAGCGGTTAACCAGTAATTGGGTACACCAACCTCCGTAAGAAACTGCCAACTTTTTCATATAAATGAAACACGGTCTGAGCGGGGCTCGAACCCGTGACCATCAGTGATGATAGGTTGGTTACAGTGGTATACAAGTCAGCGACCGTAACCACTCGACCACAGAGTCGGACCGTATATCCATCTAGTGAGAAGCTTCTAAAACGTTTATTTCTAATCTTAGCTCTGAAAGCCCCGATGTGCACTGAGGCAGAACCATTTAAAGAAATGATTGAGGTCAATGCAAGAATGATACTACACTACAGGTGCTGAAGATCCTATAAAACAATACATGGAAAACAGTTAACCGGAACCATGCTGGGGAGGGCTGATTACTAATGTTGTCGGAACTTGTGGCCCGACTGATGTACTAATTACTGAAGTGGAAGTGGTGACAGTGCAGTGGGTGGAGTCCTGATAGCGCAGTGGGTGGAAGTCCTGACAGAATAGTGGGTGGAAGTCTTGACAGAACAGTGGGTGGACATCCTGACAGAACAGTGGGTGGAAGTCCTGACAGAACAGTGGGTGGAAGTCTTGACAGAACAGTGGATGGAAGTCTTGACAGAACAGTGGGTGGAAGTCTTGACAGAACAGTGGGTGGACATCCTGACAGAACAGTGGGTGGAAGTCTTGACAGAACAGTGGGTGGAAGTCCTGACAGAACAGTGGGTGGAAGTCTTGACAGAACAGTGGGTGGACATCCTGACAGAACAGTGGGTGGAAGTCTTGACAGAACAGTGGGTGGAAGTCCTGACAGAACAGTGGGTGGACATCCTGACAGAACAGTGGGTGGAAGTCCTGACAGAACAGTGGGTGGAAGTCTTGACAGAACAGTGGGTGGACATCCTAACAGAACAGTGGGTGGACATCCTGACAGAACAGTGGGTGGAAGTCTTGACAGAACAGTGGGTGGACATCCTGACAGAACAGTGGGTGGAAGTCTTGACAGAACAGTGGGTGGACATCCTGACAGACCAGTGGGTGGACATCCTGACAGAACAGTGGGTGGAAGTCTTGACAGAACAGTGGGTGGAAGTCTTGACAGAACAGTGGGGGCAAGTCCTGATAGCGCAGTGGGTGGAAGTCCTGACAGAACAGTGGGTGGAAGTCTTGACAGAACAGTGGGGGCAAGTCCTGATAGTGCAGTGGGTGGAAGTCCTGACATAACAGTGGGTGGAAGTCCTGACAGACCAGTGGGTGGACGTCCTAACAGAACAGCGGGTGGAAGTCCTGACAGAATAGTGGGTGGATGTCCTGACAGAACAGTGGGTGGAAGTTTTGACAGAACAGTGGGTGGACATCCTAACAGAACAGTGGGTGGAAGTCCTGACAGAACAGTGGGTGGAAGTCCTGACAGAACAGTGGGTGGACATCCTAACAGAACAGTGGGTGGAAGTCCTGACAGAACAGTGGGTGGAAGTCCTGACAGAACAGTGGGTGGACATCCTGACAGACCAGTGGGTGGACGTCCTAACAGAACAGCGGGTGGAAGTCCTGACAGAATAGCGGGTGGACGTCCTGATAGTGCAGTGGGTGGAAGTCCTGACAGAGCAGTGGGTGGAAGTCCTGACAGAACAGTGGGTGGAAGTCCTGATAGTGCAGTGGGTGGAAGTCCTGACAGAACAGTGGGTGGAAGTCCTGATAGTGCAGTGGGTGGAAGTCCTGACAGAACAGTGGTAGCAAGTTCGCTTCAGGTGTGAAAGGCACGGAATTTGCTCCCAGCTGTAGCAGTTAAGATTGTACCCTTAGGTGAGGTATTTAAGTTCCACATTGCCTCTTCTATCTCTACCATGGCGATGGATTCTACAGTATACATTGCATTAACTGTAGGATATCTGGCGAGATTTTATAATTTAATAACCACAAGATGAGAAAAAGGATGCAATTTGATAGCATGTGGTGCAAAGTAAACAACGATAAAAACAGAGGAATCCAATTAAGAAGGTATATCCTGCATAAAGAGTATTCAGTATGTGGTCAATCTGCCTCTCCTTGACATTTCTGTTGTTCTAATTGCAATGAATAATGCAGACTTACTCAGCTACCATCTGACAGAATGTGTCGGATTCCTCGTCGATGTATAATTTCCTCCGTAGCTTCTCATGACTAGCCTAAACAACGAAATAAACGCATCGATTATGCATTAACCAGAAATATCATCTTTTGATTCCCAGGTGCCCCGCCTTGTACTTGAACCATCATTCAGCCCTGCCTGGAAGTCATGATAGCGCAGTGGATGCGCGTTCGCTTCAGGTGCGAAAGGTCCGGAGGACGAGCCCCGCTGGAGCCGTTACGATTGTGCCCTTAGGCAACGCATTTAAATTCCACATTGCCTATTCTCTCTCCTTCATGGCGATGGATTCCATTAGGAATGAGGTCGAGAGAGTGATTAATATAAGTCGAATCGAGCTAAAATAAACTTGTATAGATTAGGGCTGCCTGGGTTGATGCATGGGCCCTTTGCAAGCTACCAGCAAATACACATCATCATGTGTGACACAGTGTAGTCATGAAATGCTGTGTCAGACAGCTCAGACATAGAGGCGTGTTTGCATACACAACATATCTTATTTGGCATACTGAAATATGTTGAACATCCATCTGCAGAAATAGATTTCACCAAAATAGGGTTAAAATGCACAATATAACCATTAAAAATGGAACATATGAATACAAGGCTTTCCAAGCAGTGCTCTATAATGGGCCAGTGTATCTTACTTTGAAAGTTGCAAAAACACAAAAGGAGAAGTGGGGCCCCTTAGGGGCAAAGTCAGGGTCCTTAGGGTGACTATTTCGCCAGTCACACTCCAGAATAAGCCATGAATCAATAAAAAAAATCAATAATTTATGAGGAATCATTGTGCATCATGTAACTACACTTAATGTGCAACTTCAGTTTTGTACTAGCCTGGTATAGAATAATCTCACAGTTTGGTGTACTGGGCTAGCCTACTACTGACCAGTAATTGGTCTCTTCTCTTGTGGAGTAATGGTTTAAGCTCTTAATAATTGTGTTGCACATTCATACAGGTCAACTGCTCGTCCTTGGTCATTTTATGTTACTACAGTGAAACCTGTGTTATCAGCCAACCTGTATTAAGCAACCAGTTTCCAAATATGTTGTTTTATTATATCTTTAATTTAAACAGTATTTTATTCAAGAATGGTACATAACATAGGAATAGTTGCAACAGCACAGTTAGGATTGGGGAGAATGGTACATAACATAGGAATAGTTGCAACAGCAGAGTTAGGATTGGGGAGAATGGTACATAACATAGGAATAGTTGCAACAGCACAGTTAGGATTGGGGAGAATGGTACATAACATAGGAATAGTTGCAACAGCACAGTTAGGATTGGGGAGAATGGTACATAACATAGGAATAGTTGCAACAGCAGAGTTAGGATTGGGGAGAATGGTACATAACATAGGAATAGTTGCAACAGCAGAGTTAGGAATGGCAAGACTGGTACATAACATAGGAATAGTTGCAACAGCAGAGTTAGGAATGGCAAGACTGGTACATAACATAGGAATAGTTGCAACAGCAGAGTTAGGATTGGCAAGAATGGTACATAACATAGGAATAGTTGCCCTAGCACAGTTAGGATTGGCAAGAATGGTACATAACATAGGAATAGTTGCCCTAGCACAGTTAGGATTGGCAAGAATGGTACATAACATAGGAATAGTTGCAACTGCACAGTTAGGATTGGCAAGACTGGTACATAACATAGGAATAGTTGCAATAGCAGAGTTAGGATTGGGGGGAATGGTACATAACATAGGAATAGTTGCAACAGCAGAGTTAGGATTGGGGGGAAAGTTTTACATAGTAACTTATTCGAATCACTTTCCTTATTATACATTTGACCTCTATTAAACAAAGCAGCCACCTGTGCTAAGCAGCCACTTTTTGTGACTCCCTTGGCTGGCTGCTTAAGACAGGTTTGACTGTAGTAGTTTACATGAATCCGGGGACTGGAGCACTCCTCATGACACATTATTCCGTGGATTTTAATAAGGAATATAATTCTGACATACACATATTACATACTATCTGACATACACATATTACATACTATTGAGCTAAGATGGTATGGAGCATCATTTAATGCAAAGACAAAATGAAAAACATCATACACTCAATAAATAAATAAATAAATCACGAATGCAACACTGGTTCGATCCTCTGACCGGGAAGTATGCGAGATGGTTCGGCGGTCACCAGGTCGGACAGGTAGGTTTTTTCTGGGTACTCCGGTTTCCTCCCTCACAAATTACCACATACCCTATATGCTTTCAACCGCGCCAACGAGAGTGATTAATATAAGTTGTTAAAACTTGCTTCGCAATCGTTGTAAAATAAATAAAGTTTAAACTTTTTTAATAAAAAATAAATAAATCCAACAAGTACCGTGACATCATCTATAGCTGTATCTGCAGCAGACGGCAGGTGTTCATCAATTTTGAAACCGACCGAAACGTTATCACGTTTCTCAGAATTATCTGCTCCTCCAACCACAAATTCACCATCGTCAAACGTCACCCAGGCATCTCGCTCTTTACTGACAATGTCTGTTTCTTCCGGAGGCTTGGCAAAGAAGTAATGCGACGATGACGCGGCTGAATTTGGCGTTGAAATTGACACTGTTCGACCCCTTCTGTGTAGCGGATCAAAATATTGGAGAGAGAAATATTCTTTCTCCTCTGAACTCATTATTCCTTCAAAGCCTAATTGTATCAAATCACTACTTTTTCTTAAGTGTGTTTTAAATGTATTTTCATTTTCAGCTTCGTTACTTCCTGCAGCTCGCTGGTTGAAAATGGAGTCCGATTCAGACCAGGCATCAAAATCGACATTTGGCACAAGATTAAAGCCATCTGACATTGTTCCAGCAGGTGCTGTGTCAGAAACACTCATGTCTAATGGCAATGGATTCGTTGGTCCAACATTGCTTGACATGCCGCTACCCGAATAACCAGCGAAAAAGTTTGGGTTTTGGGGAGGAAACTGGTTTCCGGTATTATAGCCCACAAAATTTCCGGCCCCTGCTTGGGATTGTGGGATGTACGGTCCAGGCAAAGGAGTCGTAGGCACGGATGTTGAGCCTGATCCAATTCCACTTGCTGCCATTTGCGATAAGGACTGGTCCCATCCGTATGGAGATGGCATTGAGTTACGCTGGGAACCAATCTGTCGGCTATTCCAGTCTGGAACCTGGGGACATACATGACTAGATTGACCCGGATTCTGATTCAGCTCTCTGTGATGAAAAATTAAAAATACAAAAGTCAAACAACAATAGTGTAAGATAATGATAAAATGGGTCGGTCACACAGTGCAGCACATTATAATCATCCGCTCCTTGGAATTATTCTAAGTAAATATATATTGAGGCCGTGTAATATAACAATTACACCCGATGGGCGACGATACTCCATCTGCATACAGGTCTGTCCACTGCACTGTATGTGAGATGTGAGTGATCGAAGGCTGCTCACCCGTTCAGGCTGGCGATGATACTCCAGCTTGGACGTGGTGGTTAATGTGCAATAAGACAGGAATGCACTTGCTTTTAGTGTTCTTGGCAACACTGGTGGCAGAAAGTGAGTGTGATAGCTGTGGCAAAGCTTTCGATAGTTACTTGCACAAAGTTATCTTATAATCTCTTGATGAAGTTAGTGTGTGAAAATCATGTATTAAATTTTCAGATTATCATCCAACTACCGTCATTTGCTATGTATACCGCGCACATTTATTACTAAACATGATGTAGAATTTGTCTAGTGCGCATTATACACGGGTACAGCCATCATGACAATTTTTTTCAGACAAAATTTTGCAAATATTTCGACCCTATTCTCCATCCATTAATGCATTCGGCAAACGTTATAAAATAACTGTTAAAACAATCTATCAATAGTATACATATAATGGCATTGATTAAGACCAAATATAACGATAGATATCATTTATTTGTTCTAAATTTGGACAATTTCATCCAAAACTTATGTAGGTCAAAATAGTTGGGAGAAGTGAGAAACTGCAAAAGTGCACCCTTAAATCATTTAATGGTACTACATGTATTTAATAAATTTCAACAAAATTGGGTTCAAATACACTACACAATATGACCATGGAATACAACATTTTACCAGGAGTGCTTTACAATAACAAGTGCACTGTAGCTTACTGGACAAGATTTTCTATGAAAATGCACAAATAAAATGTTTAAAAATGGGTTTTTAGGGACAAAAGGGGCCAAAGTCATGATCCCTAGGGTGACTATTTGACCATGTTTCCCTCTAAGTCTAAGATGAACCCTGATCATTTCTCCCAAATCAGCATCTATTTTTATGAGATTCATGGAGAGGCGGGATTCACAGGAGAGTACATGTACCTCCAGCCATGATAATTCACAGGAGAGTACACATACCTCCAGCCATGATAATTCACAGGAGAGTACATGTACCTCCAGCCATGATAATTCACAGGAGAGTACACATACCTCCAGCCATGATAATTCACAGGAGAGTACACATACCTCCAGCCATGATAATTCACAGGAGAGTACACATACCTCCAGCCATGATAATTCACAGGAGAGTACATGTACCTCCAGCCATGATAATTCACAGTAGAGTACACATACCTCCAGCCATGATAATTCACAGGACCATACACGTACCTCCAGCCATGATAATTCACAGTAGAGTACACATACCTCCAGCCATGATAATTCACAGTAGAGTACATGTACCTCCAGCCATGATAATTCACAGGAGAGTACACATACCTCCAGCCATGATAATTCACAGGAGAATACACATACCTCCAGCCATGATAATTCACAGTAGAGTACATGTACCTCCAGCCATGATAATTCACAGTAGAGTACACATACCTCCAGCCATGATAATTCACAGGAGAGTACATGTACCTCCAGCCATGATAATTCACAGGAGAGTACACATACCTCCAGCCATGATAATTCACAGGAGAGTACATGTACCTCCAGCCATGATAATTCACAGGACCATACACGTACCTCCAGCCATGATAATTCACAGTAGAGTACACATACCTCCAGCCATGATAATTCACAGTAGAGTACATGTACCTCCAGCCATGATAATTCACAGCAGAGTACATATACCTCCAGCCATGATAATTCACAGCAGAGT
The DNA here is from genome assembly GCA_014843695.1 of Archivesica marissinica. Taxonomy (NCBI): domain Eukaryota; kingdom Metazoa; phylum Mollusca; class Bivalvia; order Venerida; family Vesicomyidae; genus Archivesica; species Archivesica marissinica. Next base: position 24,336,411 of record CM026402.1, on the reverse strand, counting down.
ACACATACCTCCAGCCATGATAATTCACAGCAGAGTACACATACCTCCAGCCATGATAATTCACAGGAGAGTACATGTACCTCCAGCCATGATAATTCACAGGAGAGTACATGTACCTCCAGCCATGATAATTCACAGGAGCATACATGTACCTCCAGCCATGATAATTCACAGGAGAGTACACATACCTCCAGCCATGATAATTCACTGTAGAGTACATGTACCTCCAGCCATGATAATTCACAGGAGAGTACATGTACCTCCAGCCATGATAATTCACAGGAGAGTACACATACCTCCAGCCATGATAATTCACAGGAGAGTACATATACCTCCAGCCATGATAATTCACAGGAGAGTACATATACCTCAAGCCATGATAATTCACAGGAGAGTACACATACCTCCAGCCATGATAATTCACAGGAGAGTACATGTACCTCCAGCCATGATAATTCACAGTAGAGTACACATACCTCCAGCCATGATAATTCACAGGACCAAACACGTACCTCCAGCCATGATAATTCACAGTAGAGTACACATACCTCCAGCCATGATAATTCACAGCAGAGAACACATACCTCCAGCCATGATAATTCACAGTAGAGTACACGTACCTCCAGCCATTATAATTCACAGGACCATACACGTACCTCCAGCCATGATAATTCACAGCAGAGTACACGTACCTCCAGCCATGATAATTCACAGGACCATACATGTACCTCCAGCCATGATAATTCACAGTAGAGTACACATACCTCCAGCCATGATAATTCACAGCAGAGAACACATACCTCCAGCCATGATAATTCACAGTAGAGTACACGTACCTCCAGCCATTATAATTCACAGGACCATACACGTACCTCCAGCCATGATAATTCACAGCAGAGTACACGTACCTCCAGCCATGATAATTCACAGGAGAGTACATGTACCTCCAGCCATGATAATTCACAGCAGAGTACATATACCTCCAGCCATGATAATTCACAGTAGAGTACATGTACCTCCAGCCATGATAATTCACAGCAGAGAACACATACCTCCAGCCATGATAATTCACAGCAGAGAACACATACCTCCAGCCATGATAATTCACAGCAGAGAACACATACCTCCAGCCATAATTCACAGCAGAGTACATATACCTCAAGCCATGATAATTCACAGCAGAGTACACATACCTCCCGCCATGATAATTCACAGTAGAGTACACGTACCTCCAGCCATGATAATTCACAGCAGAGTACACATACCTCCAGCCATGATAATTCACAGTAGAGTACACATACCTCCAGCCATGATACTTCACAGCAGAGTACACATACCTCCAGCTATGATAATTCACAGGAGAGTACACATACCTCCAGCCATGATAATTCACAGGACCATACACGTACCTCCAGCCATGATAATTCACAGTAGAGTACACATACCTCCAGCCATGATAATTCACAGTAGAGTACATGTACCTCCAGCCATGATAATTCACAGGAGAGTACACATACCTCCAGCCATGATAATTCACAGGAGAATACACATACCTCCAGCCATGATAATTCACAGTAGAGTACATGTACCTCCAGCCATGATAATTCACAGTAGAGTACACATACCTCCAGCCATGATAATTCACAGGAGAGTACATGTACCTCCAGCCATGATAATTCACAGCAGAGTACATATACCTCCAGCCATGATAATTCACAGTAGAGTACATGTACCTCCAGCCATGATAATTCACAGCAGAGAACACATACCTCCAGCCATGATAATTCACAGCAGAGAACACATACCTCCAGCCATGATAATTCACAGCAGAGAACACATACCTCCAGCCATAATTCACAGCAGAGTACATATACCTCAAGCCATGATAATTCACAGCAGAGTACACATACCTCCCGCCATGATAATTCACAGTAGAGTACACGTACCTCCAGCCATGATAATTCACAGCAGAGTACACATACCTCCAGCCATGATAATTCACAGTAGAGTACACATACCTCCAGCCATGATACTTCACAGCAGAGTACACATACCTCCAGCTATGATAATTCACAGGAGAGTACACATACCTCCAGCCATGATAATTCACAGGACCATACACGTACCTCCAGCCATGATAATTCACAGTAGAGTACACATACCTCCAGCCATGATAATTCACAGTAGAGTACATGTACCTCCAGCCATGATAATTCACAGGAGAGTACACATACCTCCAGCCATGATAATTCACAGGAGAATACACATACCTCCAGCCATGATAATTCACAGTAGAGTACATGTACCTCCAGCCATGATAATTCACAGTAGAGTACACATACCTCCAGCCATGATAATTCACAGGAGAGTACATGTACCTCCAGCCATGATAATTCACAGGAGAGTACACATACCTCCAGCCATGATAATTCACAGGAGAGTACATGTACCTCCAGCCATGATAATTCACAGGACTATACACGTACCTCCAGCCATGATAATTCACAGTAGAGTACACATACCTCCAGCCATGATAATTCACAGTAGAGTACATGTACCTCCAGCCATGATAATTCACAGCAGAGTACATATACCTCCAGCCATGATAATTCACAGCAGAGTACACATACCTCCAGCCATGATAATTCACAGCAGAGTACACATACCTCCAGCCATGATAATTCACAGGAGAGTACATGTACCTCCAGCCATGATAATTCACAGGAGAGTACATGTACCTCCAGCCATGATAATTCACAGGAGCATACATGTACCTCCAGCCATGATAATTCACAGGAGAGTACACATACCTCCAGCCATGATAATTCACAGGACCATACACGTACCTCCAGCCATGATAATTCACTGTAGAGTACATGTACCTCCAGCCATGATAATTCACAGCAGAGTACACATACCTCCAGCCATGATAATTCACAGGAGAGTACATGTACCTCCAGCCATGATAATTCACAGGAGAGTACATATACCTCAAGCCATGATAATTCACAGGAGAGTACACATACCTCCAGCCATGATAATTCACAGGAGAGTACACATACCTCCAGCCATGATAATTCACAGGAGAGTACATGTACCTCCAGCCATGATAATTCACAGGAGAGTACACATACCTCCAGCCATGATAATTCACAGAAGAGTACATATACCTCCAGCCATGATAATTCACAGGAGAGTACATATACCTCAAGCCATGATAATTCACAGGAGAGTACACATACCTCCAGCCATGATAATTCACAGGAGAGTACATGTACCTCCAGCCATGATAATTCACAGTAGAGTACACATACCTCCAGCCATGATAATTCACAGGACCAAACACGTACCTCCAGCCATGATAATTCACAGTAGAGTACACATACCTCCAGCCATGATAATTCACAGCAGAGAACACATACCTCCAGCCATGATAATTCATAGTAGAGTACACGTACCTCCAGCCATTATAATTCACAGGACCATACACGTACCTCCAGCCATGATAATTCACAGCAGAGTACACGTACCTCCAGCCATGATAATTCACAGGACCATACATGTACCTCCAGCCATGATAATTCACAGCAGAGTACATGTACCTCCAGCCATGATAATTCACAGCAGAGTACATATACCTCCAGCCATGATAATTCACAGTAGAGTACATGTACCTCCAGCCATGATAATTCACAGCAGAGAACACATACCTCCAGCCATGATAATTCACAGCAGAGAACACATACCTCCAGCCATGATAATTCACAGCAGAGAACACATACCTCCAGCCATAATTCACAGCAGAGTACATATACCTCAAGCCATGATAATTCACAGCAGAGTACACATACCTCCCGCCATGATAATTCACAGTAGAGTACACGTACCTCCAGCCATGATAATTCACAGCAGAGTACACATACCTCCAGCCATGATAATTCACAGTAGAGTACACATACCTCCAGCCATGATACTTCACAGCAGAGTACACATACCTACAGCTATGATAATTCACAGGAGAGTACATGTACCTCCAGCCATGATAATTCACAGCAGAGTACACATACCTCCAGCCATGATAATTCACAGCAGAGAACACATACCTCCAGCCATGATAATTCACAGCAGAGTACATATACCTCAAGCCATGATAATTCACAGCAGAGTACACATACCTCCAGCCATGATAATTCACAGGAGAGTACATATACCTCCAGCCATGATAATTCACAGTAGAGTACACATACCTCCAGCCATGATAATTCACAGTAGAGTACACATACCTCCAGCCATGATAATTCACAGGAGAGTACACATACCTCCAGCCATGATAATTCACAGGAGAGTACATGTACCTCCAGCCATGATAATTCACAGGAGAGTACACATACCTCCAGCCATGATAATTCACAGGAGAGTACATGTACCTCCAGCCATGATAATTCACAGGAGAGTACACATACCTCCAGCCATGATAATTCACAGCAGAGTACATGTACCTCCAGCCATGATAATTCACAGGAGAGTACACATACCTCCAGCCATGATAATTCACAGCAGAGTACATGTACCTCCAGCCATGATAATTCACAGGAGAGTACACATACCTCCAGCCATGATAATTCACAGCAGAGTACATGTACCTCCAGCCATGATAATTCACAGGAGAGTACACATACCTCCAGCCATGATAATTCACAGGAGAGTACATGTACCTCCAGCCATGATAATTCACAGGAGAGTACACATACCTCCAGCCATGATAATTCACAGGAGAGTACACATACCTCCAGCCATGATAATTCACAGCAGAGAACACATACCTCCAGCCATGATAATTCACAGCAGAGAACACATACCTCCAGCCATGATAATTCACAGCAGAGAACACATACCTCCAGCCATAATTCACAGCAGAGTACATATACCTCAAGCCATGATAATTCACAGCAGAGTACACATACCTCCCGCCATGATAATTCACAGTAGAGTACACGTACCTCCAGCCATGATAATTCACAGCAGAGTACACATACCTCCAGCCATGATAATTCACAGTAGAGTACACATACCTCCAGCCATGATACTTCACAGCAGAGTACACATACCTCCCGCCATGATAATTCACAGTAGAGTACACGTACCTCCAGCCATGATAATTCACAGCAGAGTACACATACCTCCAGCCATGATAATTCACAGCAGAGTACACATACCTCCCGCCATGATAATTCACAGTAGAGTACACGTACCTCCAGCCATGATAATTCACAGCAGAGTACACATACCTCCAGCCATGATAATTCACAGCAGAGAACACATACCTCCAGCCATGATAATTCACAGCAGAGTACATATACCTCAAGCCATGATAATTCACAGCAGAGTACACATACCTCCAGCCATGATAATTCACAGGAGAGTACATATACCTCCAGCCATGATAATTCACAGTAGAGTACACATACCTCCAGCCATGATAATTCACAGTAGAGTACACATACCTCCAGCCATGATAATTCACAGGAGAGTACATATACCTCAAGCCATGATAATTCACAGGAGAGTACATATACCTCAAGCCATGATAATTCACAGGAGAGTACACATACCTCCAGCCATGATAATTCACAGGAGAGTACATGTACCTCCAGCCATGATAATTCACAGGAGAGTACACATACCTCCAGCCATGATAATTCACAGCAGAGTACATGTACCTCCAGCCATGATAATTCACAGGAGAGTACACATACCTCCAGCCATGATAATTCACAGGAGAGTACACATACCTCCAGCCATGATAATTCACAGCAGAGTACATGTACCTCCAGCCATGATAATTCACAGGAGAGTACACATACCTCCAGCCATGATAATTCACAGCAGAGTACATGTACCTCCAGCCATGATAATTCACAGGAGAGTACATGTACCTCCAGCCATGATAATTCACAGGAGAGTACATGTACCTCCAGCCATGATAATTCACAGGAGAGTACACATACCTCCAGCCATGATAATTCACAGGAGAGTACATGTACCTCCAGCCATGATAATTCACAGCAGAGTACACATACCTCCAGCCATGATAATTCACAGGAGAGTACACATACCTCCAGCCATGATAATTCACAGGAGAGTACACATACCTCCAGCCATGATAATTCACAGTAGAGTACACATACCTCCAGCCATGATAATTCACAGGAGAGTACACATACCTCCAGCCATGATAATTTACCTCCAACCAGGAACTACACAATACATGTTATATTTATGTTTTCTACAAGGAAGTACAGTGATGTTTCATTTCAACAATTTGATTTGTAAAACATGACAAACGGTTTAATTGGTTGTGTAATAAATAGCTCTATACAAATTAAATTCAATACCAGTTGACAAGCTAGAAATATAAATACGTAGTGGGTATTCAACAAGTCAAAAACCAATGCGCTTTTATATTTTCATCGAGAAAAGCATGAAAATAAGGATTTCACGAGTGGCAACTGGTATTTATAGAAGAATCTTGAATTTTGTTTATTATATCAGGGATAATTCTAGAGGGCGATGTGGGCGAAATAGTCGCCCTAGGGACCCTGACCTCGCCCTAAAATATTTTTTTATTTTTTGGTTTTTACGATTTTCAAACAAAATGGTGTCTAGTAAGATACACTGGCCCATTATAAAGCACTCCTTCTATTCAAATGTTGTATTTAATGGTTGTACTGTGCATTTTAACCCTATTTTGCAGAAGTATATTAAAGAAGGAAGTGGCGGTGGATAGGGCACACTCTACGACGAGACCAGCCCAACATAGCACGCCAAGCACTGGATTGGAATCCACAGGGCACACGGAAAAGAGGTCGACCAGTTACGACATGGCGAAGGACTCTGGACAGTGAGCTGCGCCGAAGCAGGATGTCCTGGGGGGAAGCCAAAGCAGCAGCAACGGACCGGTCCAAGTGGAGAGCAGTGGTGAAGGCCCTATACCCCAACCGGGGTGATGAGGATTGATGATGATATTAAAGAACACCATTTAAGGAAGCGATCACACGTTCTAACCTAGAATGAACCCTGTATATACATGTAGTCTAAATTGAAAACATGCCTTCAATAGTGTATATTTTTGTCTTTAGGAAAGAAAGTAGTCTGCCAACAAAGGCAGTGGACCTCATTATAGTAGTGTATATATGTCAATCGTCCAGTTTTCGAACCCCACCTGTTTTCGAATTTGTTTGCAAATGACGCCATCGCTGTCAGTTACAGGTACTTGGATTATATGGCAGACGCTAAAACTGCCAAACAGGAAAATGAGCATAAACATAGATGTTTTCATTAATGTCATTCATGCGCACCCTAAAAATCCCTTAAGCAGAGGTACGGTATATATAAAAGTATTTATTTGTTTGTTTTTGCAAGGTCACGGGTCAGTCAAGTGAAAATGCCGGAAACACATTTCTGGTACATTGGTTGTCCGAAACGAGGTCGTTTTTTTGATGCCATGTTGAATTCACATGTCAGTTAAATTGTGGTTTTATTTTAAAAGATGCAATCGGAGTTTAGTCAAGCGTATTAAATGCAAGAATGCTCACTTTACATAGTAACATTATTTCATATGCTATAAAAGAAACTGAGATGATTATTTACCAACAAACCTTAGCGGTCCAAAAAAACTGGTATGCCCATGATACAAGTAAATAAGGTCACAAGACCATGCATAAATTGTCAGAGTGGTTTCTTTTCAAAGAAATAATTATGGATACCATTTTAATTTAACATATTTTTATGAAACACATTTTTTTTGCACTCACTTATTAGACGGGAAGCCACTAGAAGCCATAATTTGGTGGTAAAAAACTCGTCTTATTGTATAAACATTATTTATTTCAGTATTTGTACATGTAATCAAGAAATGAACATTTTACATATAATTTTACAGCAGTAGACTGAAAGGGATTAGAACGAAGGAAAGCTTACATAGTTCTTCTCCCTCGTCTTATAAGTGAGTATGGATGGCATTCTAAGTAAATATATATTGAGGCCGTAATATAATAAATTAGGCGCTGATGCTTGACAGTATCTTACTTTGAAGGGAAAGAAAATTGGTTATTTTTCAAATACAAAATGACAAAACGTGGCTTGCATTACGGTTTACAAAAAAGTATGGAGAAAGTAATAATTGGAATTTTAACATCACGCCATCTTGGTTTACGACCTATATGAAAGATAGAATATACATCAGGATGTTCATTTGACTCGAGCTCCCGGGTTATGATGCATGAAAATCACTAAAGATGCTTGTTTGACTCTTGGTGAAAATACGTACCGGTAGTAGGTCAACTTTGACCCGGTGCAACAGGAAATTCCCCCCCCCTGGAAATCTCACCCCCCTCCT
>CM026402.1:24181858-24326000 GCA_014843695.1 Archivesica marissinica | reverse complement strand
TCACCACCATCACCACCACCATCACCACCATCAGCACCATCATCCACCATCACCACCACCATCACCACCATCACCACCACCACCATCACCACCATCACAACCATCACCACCACCATCTACCATCACCACCATCACAAACACCACCACCATCACAACCATCATCCACCATCACCACCACCATCATCATCACCACCATCACCACCATCACAACCATCATCTCACCATCACCACCACCATCACCACCATCATCACCACCACCATCAATCACCACCATCTCATCCACCACCACCCTCACCACCATCATCCACCATCACCACCACCACCATCATCACCACCACGACCATCACCACCATCATCCCACCCCATCACCTACCACCATTCATCACCACCACCATCACACCACCACCATCATCACCACCACCATCACCACCATCATCACCACCATCACCACCGCATCATCACCACCACCACCACCATCATCATCACCACCACCATCACCACCATCATCACCACCACCACCATCATCATCACCACCACCATCACCACCATCATCACCACCACCACCATCATCACCACCATCTCCAGTATCCTCACCACCACCACCACCACCATCATTACCAACACCAGTATCCTCACCACCACTGATTGCAGTGCGAGTCGGTCACAAGATCAGGTCACAAGAGACAATTTCTAGTATTTACATATTTTACACTATTGTCGTGAGATAAATTTCATACTCGAAAATGTGTCTCAAAATATTATTTTCAGTTAAATGTCTGTTAAGAGAATCCAGCGCAATTTGGAATTGATGCATGTATCTCTATGGCTACCTAGCAGTACTGCACAGCATCATAGACTAAAAGAATTTTTCAGTCATCATTCTGAAAATGTTTTTGCGCCACTGTTCAGAATGTATGTCTTCGGGATGGAATATTATTTGGACTGAAAATCTTGAAAGAGAAACATTACAATATTCCAGGCTAACTCATGACATACAGCTGTGCTTGTTGCCAAGGGAGATCAGACTGTGCATCACTCTTGTTGGTGTGAAAAATCTTCAGACTGGTTCTACGAATGCAACAGAATCTCAGAAAGAGACTACAGCACTGGGTGGGGTAACCATACAGCTATTCAACAGACGAGGGTATGTGTAGACGATACAAACAAACAAATTGTATAATTCTCGATTGGACACAAGATCTTTGTTTTCTGTCTTCTGATGTTTTCATTAGACTGCTTCGTAGTAGACTGTATCCTCATATGGTATTTTGAAATTGTATATGAGATATGATATCAAAACATTTATGTCCTGCTTGGTAGTATGTGTGTTTTACGTTTATTTAACGTCGCTACCGGTTGCCCATATGAGCGACGCCTCCTGAAGAGATTAGTCATTTTAGATTTTTGGAGGCTAGTGCAATGATACAGACAGAGACCCATTCCAGAGTCTCCTGGTTCTTTTACGTGCACGGTGTAAAGCACTGACACGAGACCTCGGTTTAACGTCCCATCTGAAAGACTGTTAATTTTATTAGGGTCAGACAGGGGATCAAACCTGCGATCCCTGGATTACCAGTCCAGCGTGTTACCACTGGACTACAGATCCGTCTGTCTGCTTGGTAGATTTAGCATCAGCCGTAATAATGAATCGGCTCAATTTGCACTTGACAATCAGTAGTAGGGTTTGTATTCATATGTTCTTGTCTTTTATTGAATACAGAGTTATTGATTTCAGTTCGCATAGTCGTATGCCCCATGAAATAAATAGGTATATATAGGGCGGTGCACATGTATGTCAATCCACACAGACAGATATGTTGTCCAGTGACACTAATAAAATGAACAGTCTTTCAGATGAGACTTTAATCCGAGGTCTCGTGTCGGTGCTGTACACCGTGCACGTAAAAGAACCAGAGGAGACTCTGGAATGTGTCTCTGTCTGTATCATTGCACTATCCTCCAAAAATCTAAAATGACTAATATCTTCAGGTGGCGTCGCTCATATGGGCAACCGGTAGCTACGATAAATAAACGTAAAACCCACATGTCAATCCATATTCGTGTCTGCTCAATAACTACAGGTGAACTACCATGAACAGGTGGTTACAGTCGCTGACTTCCATTATCTTGCCCCTCACTGCTGTAGGGTTCAATCTAACTTGGGTATCAATTTCTATCTTGTGAGGAAGTTATCCAACTGGCATGCGGAAGGTTGGTGGTTCTAACTGGGTGCCCATCAGTGCCTGAAATACTGCTTGGAGTGGCACCCACGGGTCTTCCTCACCAATAACAGCTGGAGAGTCACCATATGACACAAGCTGTTGGTGCGACTTTAAACTAAAACACCAAAAAACAAAACTTCCAACTAAGATTTTGCCTACCTTTATCAGACTTTGTAGAGAAGCTGGATGCACTGGATGTAGTGTTTTCCCTAAGCAGGAATAGGAGGGCGGCCCGCCCTGCCCCTTTTTGGGGCCGCCCTTGTGCCCGAAATTCCAAAAATGCCGGCCCTTGTGTGCCTAAATTCTCAATAAAACTTGATTATAAGTATTGCAATACACAGTCCTGTGTTAGACTGATGCTATAATCTGGAATACACAGGTTTACAATCAATATACTGTGAAATTTCCTGTTACGAGTTCTTTATAGTGAAGTCACAGACATATTGTCCCATGTGTACAAATCTCATAATTGGCGCTAATTGATTCAAATAGTCCACAATTTGTTCTTATAGTCTCACATTTTTAGTTTTACTGGGTCACAGCATATGGATTGTCCCATTGCACCGGTCGGAAATTCCGCCAATGGATGTCAATTTTATATGTACGTTTTGATTTAAATGAATGTAAATGCATTATTGTTGTAATTTTCTGGCTCAAATTTTTGTTTAGATAATTGATAATCTCGGATATCACACCATTGTCACGCTTTATAATATACTTTGAATGTAAATACGCAATAGGTTACAAAATTGATTCGTCCTCAAAATGTTTCAACAAACAAACAAACAAACAAACAAACAAACAAACAAACAAACAAACAAACAAACAAACATACGGATATATGTTCTATAACCATTTCTTGTTACATTTGTACAGGTATATGTTACAAGGGAGTCAGTTGGTTCCACTACAGATGAACTGTGCGGCCGATCCTATCACCCCGTTCTGTTCAACATTGCAGCCAGACTCGGCACTATTACAGGTAATTCACCAGTCATGTGTAAACCCGGTACCTCCATGGCAACAGATAGCAAGTTTAAAATATAGCTTGGTACCTCCATTGCAGGAGATAGCTGGGCTAATGTGTAACCCGGCGACCACATCACCGGGATCTTGCGAGGCTAATGTGTAACCCGGCAACCACATCACCGGGATCTTGCGAGGCTAATGTGTAACCCGGCAACCACATCACCGGGATCTTGCGAAGCTAATGTGTAACCCGGCAACCACATCACCGGGATCTTGCGAGGCTAATGTGTAACCCTGCAAACACATCACCGGGATCTTGCGAGGCTAATGTATAGCCCGGCGACCACATTGCTGAGACATTGTAAAGCTAATATGTTACCTGGCAACCACATTGCCGGTGTATTGCTAGGCTAATGTGTTACCCGACAACCACATCACCGGGATCTTGCGAGGCTAATGTATAGCCCAGCAACCACATCACTGAGACATTTTGTGGCTAATATGTTACCTGGCAACCACATTGCCGGTGTATTGCTAGGCTAATGTGTTACCCGGCAACCACATCTCCGAATATTGTGAGGTAAATGTGTAACGTGGCAACCACATTGCTAGATATTGCTAGGCTAATGTGTAACCCGTGCAGCACCCCCATTGTAGGGGTGATTGCGGGGCTAATTTGTAACCCGTGCAGCACACCCATTGTAGGGGTGATTGCGGGGCTAATGTGTAACCCGTGCAGCACCCCCAAGGTAGGGGTGATTGTGGGGCTAATGTGTAACCCTTGCAGCACCCCCAAGGTAGGGGTGATTGCGGGGCTAATGTGTAACCCTTGCAGCACCCCCAAGGTAGGGGTGATTGCGGGGCTAATGTGTAACCCGTGCAGCACCCCCAAGGTAGGGGTGATTGCGGGGCTAATGTGTAACCATTGCAGCACCCCCAAGGTAGGGGTGATTGCGGTGCTAAACTGTAACCCTTGCAGCACCCCCATTGTAGGGGTGATTGCGGTCCTAATGTGTAACCTTGCAGCACCCCAAGGTAGGGGTGATTGCGAGGCTAATGTGTAACCCTTGCAGCACCCCCAAGGTAGGGGTGATTGCGGGGCTAATGTGTAAGCCGTGCAGCACCCCAAGGTAGGGGTGATTGTGGGGCTAATGTGTAACCCTTGCAGCACCCCAAGGTAGGGGTGATTGCGGGGCTAATGTGTAACCCTTGCAGCACCCCCAGGTAGGGGTGATTGCGGTGCTAATGTGTAACCCGTGCAGCACCCCAAGGTAGGGGTGATTGCGGGGCTAATGTGTAACCCGTGCAGCATCCCCAAGGTAGGGGTGATTGCAGGGCTAATGTGTAACCCGTGCAGCACCCCCAAGGTAGGGGTGATTGCGGGGCTAATGTGTAACCCATGCAGCACCCCCAAGGTACGGGTGATTGCTAGGCTAATGTGTAACCCTTGCAGCACCCCCAAGGTAGGGGTGATTGCAGGGCTAATGTGTAACCCTTGCAGCACCCCCAAGGTAGGGGTGATTGCTAGGCTAATGTGTAACCCGTGCAGCACCCCAAAGGTAGGGGTGATTGCGGGGCTAATGTGTAACCTGTGCAGCACCCCCAAGGTAGGGGTGATTGCAGGGCTAAAGTGGAACTAGGTACCACAGGACTGATAGCTGGTGGGATTAAAATGTAACCCGGTCCCCATGGTAACCATGGGCTAAAGTGTAGCACGGCACATCATGGAGGGGGGTGGGGAAACTGGGATCTAGTGTAACCAGGTACCCCGAGGGTGGGTTGCGATGAGGTTTATGTAACCTGGCACCTCATGGCCTGGAGATAGCGGGGCTAAAATGTAACCCGGCACCGCATGGCATGGAGATAGCGGGACTAAAATGTAACCCGGCACCACATGGCATGGAGATAGCGGGACTAAAATGTAACCCGGCACCGCATGGCATAGAGATAGCGGGACTAAAATGTAACCTGGCACCGCATGGCATGGAGATAGCGGGACTAAAATGTAACCCGGCACCGCATGGCATGGAGATAGCGGGACTAAAATGTAACCTGGCACCGCATGGCATGGAGATAGCGGGACTAAAATGTAACCTGGCACCGCATGGCATGGAGATAGCGGGACTAAAATGTAACCCGGCACCGCATGGCATGGAGATAGTGGGGCTAAAATGTAACCCGGCACTGCATGGCATGGAGATAACGGGACTAAAATGTAACCCGGCACCGCATGGCATAGAGATAGCGGGACTAAAATGTAACCCTGCACCACATGGCATGGAGATAGCGGGACTAAAATGTAACCCGGCACCGTATGGCATGGAGATAGCGGGGCTAAAATGTAACCCGGCACCGCATGGCATGGAGATAGCGGGGCTAAAATGTAACCCGGCACCACATGGCATGGAGATAGCGGGACTAAAATGTAACCCGGCACCGCATGGCATGGAGATAGCATCTCTAAAGAGAAAACCGGCACCTCATGGCATGGAGATAGCGGGTCTAAAGAGAAAACCGGCACCACTTTCGAGGGGCGAAAGCTGGGCTAAAATGTAACCCAGCAGATCCATGGCCTGATGATAGCTTAACCAAAGAGTAACCATAGCAACCGGGAGATAGCAGGACTGTTGTGTGATCCGGCACCCTTATATTGTTCTCTCTATTTTGAATATAGTGCCATGCTTACAACACCTTTTCATGTATTTGCAGTTCAATCTACCTGACTTTGGGAAGCAGATTGTTTTCTCCGAACCTCTAAATATGCCTGAAACGTAAGTGAGTTTAAATATCAAGAGTGAAACTGTTTTTGATATTTTCAATATTCGTGTTTTCAAGACCGTTATTTTTGAACAATTAATTATGATTTCATTGCTGCAAATATAATTATAGTCCTCACACATTTAGTTTATGCAAATTTATTCCATATTGTGTTAATCACTCTTGAAGCCTTATTCCTGATGGAGTCCATTGGCAGGGGCAATGTGGATTTAAGATTCTTGTCTAAGCAGGGTTCCCGCTGTCGTCGATGGCACCAATTGCGACAAAAAACAAATTTGGCGCATGTTTTGTCAAATACTTCAAATATTTATTTGTGAACTATATGGCTCTTAGTCTAATTTTTTTAATTGGCTCCAGTGTTTTTTAATTGGCGACATAAGTGATGCAGACAAACATTCAGACAGAGGGAACCCTGCTAAGGACGTCACCACCGTGGTTCTTGTGGGGTTCAAACACACAACCCCGCAGGTAACACCACAAACATTTCCATTACGTTTAGGCTTCTATTGGCTTAATGCCAGCATTCTAAATCTAAATGTCTGTGATGGAAAAACCAACATTCATCCATTCAAACTTTGAAGAACATATACCGGTAGCCTTTATGAAAGATAAGCTAGATGTTCCAAATAGAAAGTTATTCCACTGATAGGAAGAAAATAACAATTCTAACATGAGTTGATATTTTGTTCCTATAAACAAAGAACATCTGCCATTGTTAAATCTTCAATAAACACGGCTACAGCCAGTATATTTTATGGCTGTTGAATTTTGCTCCCCCTGGTTAAAATGTTTAATGTTCAAATAGCAGTCATTTGCACAACTTTTGACAATTTTACACTGGAATTGAATAGTGATTTGTCAGGGTTTGTAATGTTAGTAACCAGCCATACAGGACATATAGTGTTGATAGCTAGAGGGTGATTTTCAGTGCCACAAAAATATAGAAGGTATTTTACAGGGAGGTATTTTGTAAAGACATCGGCTAAATAAAAAAAAGAAAAAAAAAGTTTAAAAAAGGGGGAAAAAAGACATCAGCCAAATAATAGACAAGGACACAAAATACCACACACACATTTATTTGTTTACAGTAATATTGGGTCATGTTAGAATAGAAATAATATTTGTTTTGCCATTGTTTATCGGTGAGTAAAACACTGTTTGTCCTTTGATGCGTCGGAATTAACCTCTTAGGCCTGCCATATGCATGTCACCATTGCACTTAACTTGCTTGAGTTTTGAAAGAGTTGTTGCCCTTTGAACATTTATTTAGAACAAAGCGATTTACTCCAATCTCAACTCTGTCTCAAGCTTCTGATTGGTTTAGCCAAAAACACATCTCAGATTCAACCAATCAGATCACTTGAGCTCAAGATTGAGATCTCAGAAAAGTTTTATAGAATGCAGGCTTTTTTTAGCAAGAAGAATGTATTCAATACAACTATGTACATATAATAGGAGATAAACAATACAGTCAAACCTGTCTTAAGCAGCAACTTTCTTTGACTCCCTTGGCTGGCTGCTTAAGACAGGTTTGACTGTATTGTTGTTAGGTAGCTGCTTAATAGAGGTCAAATGTATAGTAAGACAACATATTTGGAATCTTGAAACTGGCTGCTTAATACATGTTGGCTGTTTAATAGAGGTGACCGCTAACACAGGTTTGACTGTATAACTATTCATTTTGATTTTTTTAAATTTCAGTAAAAGGAAGACATTCGATGATCTAGCCCCAGGAATACAGGAAGAAATTGAGGAAGTTATGAAAAAGGATTGTGTTTCATCGTATGTACATAAGTTGTTTAGATTTAGTGATATTTTCCAAGCATTGTACTACCAATTTAAAGTTTGTGAGTTTGGATAGATCTACAGTCAAACCTGTCTTAAGCAGCCAGCCAAGGGAGTCAAAGAAAGTGGCTGCTTAGCACAGGTAGCTGCTTAATAGAGGTCAAATGTATAGTAAGACAACATATTTGGAATCTTGAAACTGGCTGCTTAATACAGGTTGGAGTATTAATCACACATTCCAACCAACTGTCTGTCAGGTGAAAGCAAACGTCCCATTAACCCATTTCATTCTGGATACATTTAACCCATTCAACACCAAGTAACTGACATGGACTGGTCCATGATATTTTTAGACCAATAAATTAATAAGAAAATTACATTTGGACCAGTTCATTTATTAAAATGGGTAATTGTGTCTAAAAATAGTAATATTACTGGTAAAAAGTGCAGATCCTGATGAGACGGCTCGTCACGAGCCGGCTCATCTGGATCTACACTTTTTGTAAGCCTATTTAGAGGCTTTTGCAAACAATATAGATCCAGATCAGCCGCAGTGTGATGCTGCGTGCTGATCAGGATCTATGTTGTTTGCTACATAGCCAAGTGTCTTAGTAAGATCATCTGAATAGCAAACAACATAGAGCCTCATCAAAACGGCACGTTCCGTGGCGGATGATCTGGCTCTATGTTCTTTGCAAATACTGTTTTAACGGTATCCAGAATCAAATGTTAACTGTGCTGTACATTGGCATACAAAAGAACCATATTTGTATCGCACATGAGTCTACCTGAATCCAGTTTAGGAATACCTCTACATCATATATATGAGCGATACCTCCTGAAGAGATTAATCATTTTAGATTTTTGGAGGATAGTGCAATGATACAGACAGAGACCCATTCCAGAATCTTCTCTGGTTCTTTTATGTGCATGGTGTACAGCACCAACACGAGACCTCGGTTTAAAGTCGTATCAGGTGTGACCATATCAGGTGTGACAGTATCAGGTGTGACCGTATCAGGTGTAACTGTATCAGGTGTGACTGTATCAGGTGTGACTGTATCAGGTGTGACTGTATCATGTGTGACTGTATCATGTGTGACTGTATCAGGTGTGACTGTATCAGGTGTGACTGTATCAGGTGTGACTGTATCAAGTGTGACTGTATCAGGTGTGACTGTATCATGTGTGACTGTATCAGGTGTGACTGTATCAGGTGTGACTGTATGTATCAGGTGTGACTGTATGTATCAGGTGTGACTGTATGTATCAGGTGTGACTGTATGTATCAGGTGTGACTGTATGTATCTGGTGTGACTGTATGTATCATGTGTGACTGTATGTATCAGGTGTGACTGTATGTATCAGGTGTGACTGTATGTATCAGGTGTGACTGTATGTATCAGGTGTGACTGTCCTGTATCAGGTGTGACTGTATGTATCAGGTGTGACTGTATGTATCAGGTGTGACTGTATGTATCAGGTGTGACTGTATGTATCTGGTGTGACTGTATCAGGTGTGACTGTATCAGGTGTGACTGTATCAGGTGTGACTGTATCATGTGTGACTGTATCTGGTGTGACTGTATCTGGTGTGACTGTATCAGGTGTGACTGTATCAGGTGTGACTGTATCAGGTGTGACGGTATCATGTGTGACTGCATCAGGTGTGACTGTATCAGGTGTGACTGTATCATGTGTGACTGTATCAGGTGTGACTGTATCAGGTGTGACTGTATCAGGTGTGACTGTATCAGGTGTGACTGTATCATGTGTGACTGTATCAGGTGTGACTGTATCAGGTGTGACTGTATCAGGTGTGACTGTATCTGGTGTGACTGTATCAGGTGTGACTGTATCAGGTGTGACTGTATCATGCGTGACTGTATCAGGTGTGACTGTATCATGTGTGACTGTATCAGGTGTGACTGTATCATGTGTGACTGTATCAAGTGTGACTGTATCAGGTGTGACTGTATCATGTGTGACTGTATCATGTGTGACTGTATCATGTGTGACTGTATCATGTGTGACTGTATCTGGTGTGACTGTATCAGGTGTGACTGTATCAGGTGTGACTGTATCAGGTGTGACTGTATCATGTGTGACTGTATGTATCAGGTGTGACTGTATCAGGTGTGACCGTATCAAGTGTGACTGTATCAGGTGTGACTGTATCAGGTGTGACTGTATGTATCTGGTGTGACCGTATCAGGTGTGACTGTATGTATCTGGTGTGACTGTATGTATCAGGTGTGACCGTATGTATCAGGTGTGACTGTATGTATCTGGTGTGACTGTATGTATCAGGTGTGACTGTATGTATCAGGTGTGACTGTATGTATCAGGTGTGACTGTATGTATCAGGAGTGACCGTATGTATCAGGTGTGACTGTATGTATCAGGTGTGACTGTATGTATCTGGTGTGACCATATGTATCAGGTGTGACTGTATGTATCTGGTGTGACCGTATGTATCAGGTGTGACTGTATCTGGTGTGACTGTATGTATCAGGTGTGACTGTATGTATCTGGTGTGACTGTATGTATCAGGTGTGACTGTATGTATCAGGTGTGACTGTATGTATCAGGTGTGACTGTATGTATCAGGTGTGACTGTATGTATCAGGTGTGACTGTATGTATCAGGTGTGACTGTATGTATCAGGTGTGACTGTATGTATCAGGTATGACTGTATCAAGTGTGACCGTATCATGTGTGACTGTATCAGGTGTGACTGTATGACTGTATCAGGTGTGACTGTATCAGGTGTGACTGTATGTATCTGGTGTGACTGTATGTATCTGGTGTGACCGTATGTATCAGGTGTGACTATGTATCAGGTGTGACTGTATGTATCTGGTGTGACCGTATCAGGTGTGACTGTCAGTACTAGTTAATGCAGAAGAATCATCATTCTTTGAGTAAATCCGAGCAATGTTTACAGATGTACTGCCGATCAGCTCGAGATCCTCTGGTCATACCGTTACTATCTCCATGACTACCCAAGGCTGTTACCATGGATACTACAAGCCGCCCATGGATGGGACTGGGCGTGTCTTCCAGATATCTATGCCCAGCTGAGACAGTGGTCCATGCTTCAACCCATGCAGTCTTTGGAACTTCTTCTACCACAGTGAGTTTATGTCTTATTGCTACATTATAGCCTGATGTAGAATACATGTTGTTGTTGTTGTGTTTGATTTTTAGTATATTTTGTACAAATATAAACAATTGCGAAACTAGCTTTAACAACTTATATTAATCATTCACGGATGAAAGTGTATATGTGGTCATTCGTGTTGGAGGAAACTGTAGTACCCGATGAAAACCCACCTGTCCGATCTGGTGACCACTGTACCATCTTGTATACCTTGTCCGAGGATCGAACTTGTGTTGCATTTGTGAGCAGCGAGCATACTAACCACTGCGCTAACCGGACAGCCAACCATTTGGTACAAATATGTCATCACAAGGGGATATCAGTTCAACAAATTCCTTTTTCTGGTGCAGGCCGTTGTCTAATGTTGTTAAAACTTGTGACCCAAACCATTTGTATTTTCATGCTATATATTGTATCTTTATGTGTATGACATATGTACTATTGATTTGCAATAAAATATGGTTAAATTAATTAACAAATTCCTTTGGAATTCATCAACAAAGGAACAAAAACAAAACCACTTATTTACACTAAAATTACGTCCGCCTCCGTGGTCGAGTGGTTAAGGTCGCTGACTTGTATACCACTGTAACCTATCATCACTGATGGTCACGGGTTCGAGCCCCGCTCAGGCCGTGTCTCATTTATATGAAAAAGGTGGCAATTTCTTACGGAGGTTGGTGTACCCAAGTACTGGTTAACCGCTGGAGCCTGCCCAGGAAAGGTGTTGTTAGGTAAACTGCCCGCCGGCGATATAGCCCGAAATGGTGCTGATGCAGGCATAAAACCCGAAATATAAATAAATAAATACACTAAAATTTCAAAAATGAAATGTCTATCTGACCTTTTGATGCTGTCCTCCATTTGATTGAATTAAACACACACACAAAACCAGTGGTTCATACTAATATTCCAAAAAATGAAATACTTCCCCTCACCCCCAATTTGGGCAAAATGTTGATTATAATCTGGAAATTAAGTTATAATTGTCTTGGATTAACTGTTGTATTTCATTAGGTACCCTGATATGAAGGTACGTTCGTTTGCTGTGGACTGCCTGAGACAGATGCCTACAGACGATCTCATCGACTTTATACCGCAACTTATACAGGTCAGTATTAACTGGCATACTGCAATATGAAGCATGGTTCATCTCCTGTGTGGGTTCCAATGCATTCTCCTCCTGTGTGGGTTCCAAGGCATTCTCCTCCTGTGTGGGTTCCAAGGCATTCTCCTCCTGTGTGGGTTCCAATGCATTCTCCTCCTGTGTGGGTTCCAATGCATTCTCCTCCTGTGTGGGTTCCAAGGCATTCTCCTCCTGTGTGGGTTCCAATGCATTCTCCTCCTGTGTGGGTTCCAATGCATTCTCCTCCTGTGTGGGTTCCAATGCATTCTCCTCCTGTGTGGGTTCCATTGCATTCTCTTCCTGTGTGGGTTCCAATGCATTCTCTTTCTGTGTGGGTCCAATGCATTCTCCTCCTGTGATGTTCTCTTGTGTGGTTCAGCGTTCCAGCTTCTCCTCCTGTGTGGTCCAAGCATTCTCCTCCTGTGTGGGTTCCAATGCATTCTCCTCCTGTGTGGGTTCCAATGCATTCTCCTCCTGTGTGGGTTCCAATGCACTCTCCTCCTGTGTGGGTTCCAATGCACTCTCCTCCTGTGTGGGTTCAATGCATTCTCCTCCTGTGTGGTTTCCAAGGCATCATTCTCCTCCTGTGTGGGTTCCAATGCACTCTCCTCCTGTGTGGGTTCCAATGCATTCTCCTCCTGTGTGGGTTCCAATGCATCTCCTCCTGTGTGGGTTCCAATGCATTCTCCTCCTGTGTGGGTTCCAAGGCATTCTCCTCCTGTGTGGGTCCAATGCATTCTCCTCCTGTGTGGGTTCCAATGCATTCTCCTCCTGTGTGGGTTCCAAGGCATCTCCTCCGTGTGGGTTCCAATGCATTCTCCTCCTGTGTGGGTTCCAATGCATTCTCCTCCTGTGTGGGTTCCAATGCATTCTCCTCCTGTGTGGGTTCCAATGCATTCTCCTCCTGTGTGGGTTCCAAGGCATTCTCCTTATGTGTGGGTTCCAATGCATTCTCCTCCTGTGTGGGTTCCAAGGCATTCTCCTCCTATGTGGATTCCAAGGCATTCTCCTCCTATGTGGATTCCAATGCATTCTCCTCTTGTGTGGGTTCCAATGCATTCTCCTCCTGTGTGGGTTCCAATGCAGTCACCTCCTGTGTGGGTTCCAATGCATTCACCTCCTGTGTGGGTTCCAATGCATTCTCCTCATGTGTGGGTTCCAATGCATTCTCCTCCTGTGTGGGTTCCAATGCATTCTCCTCCTGTGTGGGTTCCAATGCATTCCTCCTGTGTGGGTTCCAATGCATTCTCTCCTGTGTGGGTTCCAATGCATTCTCCTCCTGTGTGGGTTCCAAGGCATTCTCCTCCTGTGTGGGTTCCAAGGCATTCTCCTCCTGTGTGGGTTCCAAGGCATTCTCCTCCTGTGTGGGTTCCAATGCATTCTCCTCCTGTGTGGGTTCCAATGCATTCTCCTCCTGTTTGGGTTCCAATGCATTCTCCTCCTGTGTGGGTTCCAATGCATTCTCCTCCTGTGTGGGTTCCAATGCATTCTCCTCCTGTGTGGGTTCCAATGCATTCTCCTCCTGTTTGGGTTCCAATGCATTCTCCTCCTGTGTGGGTTCAAAGGCATTCTCCTCCTGTGTGGGTTCCAATGCATTCTCCTCCTGTGTGGGTTCCAATGCATTCTCCTCCTGTGTGGGTTCCAAGGCATTCTCCTCCTGTGTGGGTTCCAATGCATTCTCCTCCTGTGTGGGTTCCAATGCATTCTCCTCCTGTGTGGGTTCCAAGGCATTCTCCTCCTGTGTGGGTTCCAATGCATTCTCCTCTTGTGTGGGTTCCAATGCATTCTCCTCCTGTGTGGGTTCCAATGCATTCTTCTCCTGTGTGGGTTCCAATGCATTCTCCTCCTGTGTGGGTTCCAATGCATTCTCCTCCTGTGTGGGTTCCAATGCATTCTCATCATTTATCATAGCCTGATATTTTGAACATTGCTGTCAAACTTGTCATAAAGATGAAACGTGTCACAGTTTGAGAGTTTGAAGGTAAAGATGAAACATGTCACAGTTTGAGAGTTTGAAGGTAAATATGGAATTTGTCACAGCTTGAGAGTTTGAAGGTAAATATGAAATGTGTCATAGCTTGAGAGTTTGAAGATAAATATGAAACGTGTCACAGCTTGAGAGTTTGAAGGTAAAGATGAAACATGTTACAGCTTGAGAGTTTGAAGGTAAATATGAAATTATCATAGCTTGAGAGTTTGAAGGTAAATATGAAATTGTCATAGCTTGAGAGTTTGAAGGTAAATATGAAACATGTCATAACTTGAGAGTTTGAAGGTAAAATGAAACATGTCACAGCTTGAGAGTTTGAAGGTAAGATGGAATGTGTCATAGCTTGAGAGTTTGAAGGTAAAGATGAAACATGTCACAGCTTGAGAGTTTGAAGGTAAATATGAAATTATCATAGCTTGAGAGTTTGAAGGTAAATATGAAATTGTCATAGCTTGAGAGTTTGAAGGTAAAGATGGAATGTGTCATAGCTTGAGAGTTTGAAGGTAAAGATGAAACATGTCACAGCTTGAGAGTTTGAAGGTAAATATGAAATTATCATAGCTTGAGAGTTTGAAGGTAAATATGAAATTGTCATAGCTTGAGAGTTTGAAGGTAAAGATGGAATGTGTCATAGCTTGAGAGTTTGAAGGTAAAGATGATGTCATAGCTTGAGAGTTTGAAGGTAAAGATGAAATATGTCATAGCTTGAGAGTTTGAAGGTAAAGATGATGTCATAGCTTGAGAGTTTGAAGGTAAATATGAAACGTGGTCATAGCTTGAGAGTTTGAAGGTAAATATGAAATTATCATAGCTTGAGAGTTTGAAGGTAAATATGAAATTATCATAGCTTGAGAGTTTGAAGGTAAAGATGAAACATGTCATAGCTTAGAGTTTGAAGGTAAAGTGAAACGTGGTCATAGCTTGAGAGTTTGAAGGTAAATATGAAATATGTCATAGCTTGAGAGTTTGAAGGTAAAGATGAAATATGTCATAGCTTGAGAGTTTGAAGGTAAAGATGAAACATGTCATAGCTTGAGAGTTTGAAGGTAAAGATGAAATATGTCATAGCTTGAGAGTTTGAAGGTAAAGATAAAACATGTCATAGCTTGAGAGTTTGAAGGTAAAGATGAAACTTGTCACAGCTTGAGAGTTTGAAAGTAAAGATGAAACTTGTCACAGCTTGAGAGTTTGAAGGTAAAGATAAAACATGTCATAGCTTGAGAGTTTGAAGGTAAAGATGAAACATGTCATAGCTTGAGAGTTTGAAGGTAAAGATGAAACGTGTCATAGCTTGAGAGTTTGAAGGTAAAGATGAAATATGTCATAGCTTGAGAGTTTGAAGGTAAATATAAAATATGTCACAGCTTGAGAGTTTGAAGGTAAATATGAAATATGTCACAGCTTGAGAGTTTGAAGGTAAATATGAAATATGTCATAGCTTGAGAGTTTGAAGGTAAAGATGGAATGTGTCACAGCTTGAGAGTTTGAAGGTAAAGATGGAATGTGTTACAGCTTGAGAGTTTGAAGGTAAAGATGAAACATGTTACAGCTTGAGAGTTTGAAGGTAAATATGAAACATGTCAAACTTGAGAGTTTGAAGGTAAAAATGAAACATGTCATATTTATATTTACCTTCAAACTCTCAAGCTGTAACATGTTTCATCTTTACCTTCAAACTCTCAAGCTATGACACATTCCATCTTTACCTTCAAACTCTCAAGCTGTTTGAAGGTAAAGATGAAATGTGTCATAGCTTGAGAGTTTGAAGGTAAAGATGAAATTATCACAGCTTGAGAGTTTGAAGGTAAATATGAAATTGTCATAGCTTGAGAGTTTGACGGTAAAGATGAAACATGTCATAGTTTGGAGAGTTTGAAGGTAAAGATGAAACATGTCACAGCTTGAGAGTTTGAAGGTAAATATGAAACGTGTCATAAAAAGGTCAACATAAAGATGATGTGCTATGTGCAAGACGCAAGCTGGTAGGGTGAAGGTCACACTGAGGGGTCAAAATGTCATCTTTAGCTGTAACAGTTCGTCTTTAGTTTATACAGATTTATTTTAGCTCTGTCTGAATGTTTGTCTGTGCCACTTCTGTCGCCAATTGAAAAACACTGGAGCCAATTAAAAAAACTTTGAGCCAACTAAGAGCCATATAGTTCACAAATAAATATTTGAAGTCATTCATATATTTGACAAAACATGTGCCCCAAAAAAAAAGAATTAAAAAAAAAAGTTGTGCCAAATATTTTCGCCAATTCACAAAATTTAGCGCCAATATTTGTTTTTTGTCGCAATTGGCGGGAACCCTGACTGTTGATGAGTCGTCTAGCACACCTTTGTTAGAACTCGCCATTCATCGCTAACATCATGTCTGTGAGTTCGCTCCTTATTAGGGACAAGTGGTAAAATGATGATATGTGAGAAAGTTGTCAAGTCACTTGCTGGGGTTTGTGAATTGAGTACAGGTTTCTACAGAGGAAATGTGGGTGGTCTCCTCACCGACAACAGACAGACAGACTGTGCACGATAATGCTCCAGAGTGGGCACTGTGCAAACCAAACGGAGGAAAATAATGCATTCTAAAAGCGTGAGATTTACTGGTATGTTATATTTTCTCTGTATTTCCATTTTAGGCACTAAAGTATGAAAGCTACCACAGTTCACCGCTAGCCAGGTTATTGCTAGAACAGTCGTGTAAAAGTGTGAGATTTGCTCACCAATTCTTTTGGTAAGAAACATGTAGATAGTGACTGTACACAATACGACAGTTATTAGTTTGGAAGTTTTGATTATTATCCTGGGAACATTTATGAGATAATGCTCAGGGTTCATTCTAGGTCAGAATTTTTGGGAGAAATGAGAAAGCGCGTGATCGCTTCCTTAAATGGTGTTCTTTAATATACTTCTGCAAAATAGGGTTAAAATGCACAGTATAACCATTAAATACAACATTTGAATAGAAGGAGTGCTTTATAATGGGCCAGTGTATCTTACAAGACAAAATTTTGTTTGAAATCGTAAAAACCAAAAAATGTGTGTTTTTTTGTTTTGTTTTAGGGAGAAGTGGGGCCCCCAGAGGGCGAAGTCAGGGTCCCTAGGGCGACAATTTTCGCCCACATCACCCTCTAGAATGATCCCTGAATGCTATATTTATTTTATGCCTTTCAAAGAAATCTAGAAATTTATCAGTGAAATAAAATGTGTTATTCCATTTTCTGGTTGAAAGTAGTGGAATAACATATTTCATTTCTCACTGCTTTGCACGTGTGGTACCTAGCCACTGCCTGTTGTCATGTTGTCAATGCGAACGTTTTCGGACTAGAGCTGTCAGTGATATCTTTAATGGTGTCTTTTATGTAGAGGATATACAGTAAAACCTGTGTTAAGCAGCCAGCCAAGGGAATCACAGTATGTGGCTGCTTAGCACAGGTGGCTGCTTAATAGAGGACACATATATAACAAAGTAACATATTGGGAATCTGAAAATGGCTGCTTAATTTCCATACAACATCAGTTTTTAACATAAATCATGTGATATTTTCCCGACAACACGTGTGATTGTTTGTTGCGACCTTTCTATATGTTATTGGTTCATTCATAATGTACCGTACATATCTATTGTATACAGAATGAAAATGGATTTAATTGAAAGCTTAAAGCTTATTGAGATTATCTCCATTACATATATAAATGTGTGCACTATATGTTATTGATACCCGATACCCTGTACAGATGTGTGATTGTTTGTTGCGACCTTTCTATATGTTATTGATACCCGATACCCTGTACAGATGTGTGATTGTTGGTTGTGACTTTTCCATATGTTATTGATACCCGATACCCTGTACACACGTGTGATTGTTAACCTGTAGGTTATTGAAAGGGGCGACACAGGACAGACAGTATAAGAGAAGATATGAGTTGATGTTTGTGGCCCTGGTCAGTGTGGCCGGGGAAGCCTTATATCAGGAGTTTATGAAGCAGGAAGAGATCGTCAAACTTCTACAGACCATGGCTGAGAAAGTACAACAGGCGAAAGGGGCAGATAAAGAGGTATGACTTGCATAAATTAAGTGTTACAGAGTCATTCCCCCTCATTAGCTGATTGTTCTTCTTCTAATGGAGGACTGGCGTGCAGAAGGTGTGTGGTTCTAACTAAGTTTAAACTTTATTTATTTTACAACGATTGCGAAGCAAGTTTTAACAACTTATATTAATCACTCTCGTTGGCGCGGATGAAAGCGTATATGTGGTCATTTGTGTGGGAGGAAACCGGAATACCTGGAGAAAACCCACCTGTCCGATCTTGTGATCACCGTACCATCTCACATTCTTCCCGGTCCAAGGATCGAACCCAGGTTGCATTGGTGAGAAGTTAGTTAGTTGGTGAGCGCGCTAACCACTGCGCTAATCGGACTAACTAGGTGCCTGCTGGTATCCAGAATAATGCTAGAAATGGAATCAGGGTTTTATTCTCTTCAACCCGATAAAGCTGGGAAGTGGTGATGCAACTAAACAAACAAACTATTCAAACAGAAATTGTGTGTTTTACGTTTATTTATCGTCGCTACCGGTTGCCCATATGAGCGACGCCTCCTGAAGAGATTAGTCATGTTAGATTTTTGGAGGATAGTGCAATGATACAAACAGAGACCCATTCCAGAGTCTCCTCTGGTTCTTTTACGTGCACAGCACCGACACGAGACCCAAGTCCCATCTGAAAGACTGTTAATTTTATAAGGGTTAGACGGGGGATCGAACCTGCGATCCCTGGATTAAACAGAAAGACAGTTGCAAGGACATTTAAAGTAAATCTTAATTTCAGCTCAAATATATATGCTGTTTATTTGTGTATTTGCTACTTTGAGCAATGGAGAAAATGAAGACGCAAGAAAGTGCTGTTGCATTGACCAATCAGCTACCATCCAGAGGATATAAAACTTTTCTCAAATCTCGAGATCAAGCTGCAATGATACGGATTGGTTGAAATTGAGTTTTGCACATAGCTCAGCCAATCATATCACTGGAGCTTGACTGGAGCTTGACTGGAGCTTGACTGGACCTTGACTTTTTTGACTGGAGCTTGACTGGAGCTTGATTGACTGGAGCTTGACTGGTGCTTGACTGAAGCTTCATTTGATAAAAGCTTTCTTTATAACCTCAAGGCCTTATTTGCTGTATCAGACACAATCATTTCATATTGTATGAAATCTTAAATACCTCAGTCCTGAAGGTAATAAAGCTTTCCTCCAATCCAAGCTCTCTAATTAGTTTGAGCCGAGTACAAATCTCTGATTCAACCAATCATTTCACTTGAGCTTGAGCATGATATAGAGGTGTTTAGAAAGGTTGTTTTAATGAAGAGCAAATAATTATGTATGTTAGTAAAGATTTTCTCATTGTTTTATGGTTCTCAAAAAATGAAAAATGTGCATTTGTTTCTGTATGAATTTGATAATGTCATAGAAGTGATATTGACTGTCAAACAGGTTATAATGTTCATATCATATGTTTTTCAGAACACGCTGCGAAAGAACCTGGATATATTGTGCGAACTGTTCCAGAACAAACACAAAGTTTTACTTCCACACAATCCAGGCTATGAAGTTTCCGGAATTGAATTGAATGTAAGTGTTGATAAACTACATGCATTTGAAGTTCAAACAATAAATCAACCGAAACATTGTTTTGCCGTACCCCACCCACCTACCTACCAATAGTATCTCCAAAGATCAACTAGATTTATTTATCATCCGCATGGTTAATCACCATTGGGACACTGTGGACAGTGAAGCTGTAAGATAGTCGCTGTTCACAGAGCGTAGCGAGGCGTAAACGGTCATATATAAACGGTTTACAGGGATCATTCTAGAGGGCGATGTGGGCGAAATTGTCGTCCTAGGGACCCTGACTTCGCCCTCTGGGGGCCCCACTTCTCCTTAAAAAAACAAAAATATATATTGTTTGGTTTTTACGATTTTCAAACAAAATTGTTTCTAGTAAGATACACTGGCCCATTATAAAGCACTCCTTCTATTCAAATGTATTTAATGATTGTACTGTGCATTTTAACCCTATTTTGCAGAAGTATATTAAAGAACATCATTTAAGGATCACGTGCTTTCTCACTTCTCCCAAAATTTCTGACCTAGAATGAACCCTGCGTTTATAGTGACCATTCGACGTTCAAGCAATTTCTGACCTAGAATGAAGCCTGCGTTTATAGTGACCATTCGACGTTCAAGCAATTTCTGACCTAGAATGAACCCTGCGTTTATAGTGACCATTCGACGTTCAAGCAATGGGTTAAATACATGAATACGACGCATTAAATAACACCCGTTGCTGAGCACACTATTATGTGTTTATTTTATGGATAATTATGAATTTAGATGATAAATTCTTTATGTTTGGCTGAACGTAATGAAAGAAAACATAAACTAGCATTCTTTTAGCTTCAACCTTGTGTGTAAAAACAGGCTCAATTGTCATGAGCCGGCTCCTCTGGATCTACACTTTTTGTAAGCCTATTTATAGGTCTGTAGTGTTGAAAGAGTTAAACGAATACATACAGATGGAATAATATAAGTAAACTTCTGTAGTGGTATATAGGGAGACTTATACTGTCTCGCTATAGAGCTAGCTTTTATAGCGACGCGGTAGAGTGTTCGCCTCCACGTAATGGAGGATCAAGCAGTTGTGGGTTCGAACCCCAACTTGGGCTTGGTTACTTTAATGTTGTCAGAAGTGTTTTTCGGGCCCATGTTTGACTACACAGACTCACTGCTGGGTACTTCGGTTGGAGAGGGCTATACTCCGTTGAATTTCTGTATGAATGGTTGATGTTTGGATTCAAAAGATATGAAGAGGGGAGGAGTGTAGTGGTATATAGGGAGACTTATACTGTCTCGCTATAGAGCTAGCTTTTATAGCGACGCGGTAGAGTGTTCTCCTCCAGTTAATGGAGGATCAAGCAGTCATGGTTTCGAACCCCGACTTGGGCTTGGTTACTTTACTCCTCAAACTGCTCATTGTTTCCAAAATTGGAATAAAATTTAGAGATAACTCCTGAAAGCTTCTTCTTTGTTCATTTCCAGTCTTGTTCCTTCTTCTCATCAAACGCTGTCCCCTTAAAACTCGTGTTCACGAATGCTACCGAGAAGGTAGGTCCAGTGTACGCGATGTTCAAGGTCGGCGATGATTTGAGACAGGACATGATGACGATGCAGATAGTACAGATTATGGATCGACTCTGGCTTAAGGAGGGGCTTGACCTGAAGATGGTTACATTCAGCTGTCTGCCCACTGGGCCCAGAAGAGGTATGTTTATCAGGTCACTACGAATATACCGGCACATATTTATACGTATCCCTTCGAGAAGTTCTTTTAATTCATTATTTTACAACACCATTGAATATGTATTTATATGTAGAAAGTGCAGATCTTGATGAGATGATGTCACGAGCCGGCTCATCTGGATCTACATTTTTTGTAAGCCTATTTAGAGGCCTGTAGTGTTGAAAGGGTTAATATTCACCCTATTTACAAAATCTATCTTGAACTATGATTATTAACCAATTTGATTCTGGATACCGTTATATACAGTATTTGCAAATAACTTAGAGCCAGATCAACCACCATGGAACGTTCCGTCTGATGAGGCTCTATGCTGTTTGCTATTCAGATGATCTTGCTAAGACACTTAGCTATGTAGCAAACAACATAGATCCTGATCAGCATGCAGCTTCACGCTGATCTGGATCTATGTTGTTTGCAAAAGCCATTAAATGTATCCAGAATGAAATGGGTTAATGTATTCCAAACTCTATAGAACCGAACAAATCTCGTCCTATTCAGGATTCATCGAAATAATCACTGAATCGGACACCTTGCGAAAGATCCAGATCTCATCAGGGGTCACAGGGTCATTTAAGGATCGACCAATCAAAGATTGGCTCCAGAAACATAATCCTACAGAACTGGACTATCAAAAGGTACGTCGAATGTGTTGGAAGGACGATTCATTGAGAAATTTCTAGATGAAACTACTTGTCTTCGTCCAAGTTATATTCCTATTATTTTTGTACATGCTTTTGTTGAGAATTTTGCACATTCCTGTCCCTGTTGATAGATAGATAAATGTTTATTAACGTCTCATTTTTAGTTTAAACATAGTTTATTTCAAACAATGATACAACATATACAAATGTATAATTTACACAAATATTTACATACATGTATGAAAAAGTATTAGAACCGAAAGCTATTGCTTATAGAGGTCTTCTTCTATAATTAGATGCATATTGTAATTACGGTATGACAGCGTTTTAATCGTATCTGAACTATTAATTACAATTTGAAAAAGATAAGTATAAAATCAGACAGATCTGTAGCCCAGTGGTAAAACGCTGGACTTGTAATCCAGAGATCGCAGGTTCGATCCATCGTCTGACCCTAATAAAATTAACAGTCTTTCAGATGGGATGTTAAACCGAGGTCTCGTGTCGGTGCTTTACACCGTGCACGTAAAAGAACCAGAGGAGACTCTGTAATGGGTCTCTGTCTGTATCATTGCATTATCCTCCAAAATCTAAAATTACTAATCTCTTCAGTAGGCGTCGCTCATATGGGCAACCGGTAGCGACGATAAATAAACGTAAAACACACAAAATAAGTATAAAATTATATTAACCATGAACTGTAAATGTCTCATTTTTGTACAAGCATACACAACATATTGAAACAGTAATATTAAAACAAATGTACACAACCACTCGTGTTTGAGTTATAAGAGAGAATCTATGATATAATACAACAGCATCTAAGAACTTCCTTTCAATATTGATGTGTTAGCTACATTAGTGTTGGCGTAGTAGCATTTTGTGTATTTTTAGGCTGTTGAGAACGTTCCTGCGCGGGTTACTGTGTAGCCACATACGTGTTGGGTGTGTGTTGTTACTGTGTAGCATAATGTACAATGATATAATACCGTGTTGTATATGGCATGTATTTTTAGGCTGTTGAGAACTTTACACATTCCTGCGCGGGTTACTGTGTAGCATAATGTACAATGATATAATACCGTGTTGTATATGGCGTGTATTTTTAGGCTGTTGAGAACTTCACACGTTCCTGCGCGGGTTACTGTGTAGCATAATGTACAATGATATAATACCGTGTTGTATATGGCGTGTATTTTTAGGCTGTTGAGAACTTTACACGTTCCTGCGCGGGTTACTGTGTAGCCACATACGTGTTGGGTGTGTGTTGTTACTGTGTAGCATAATATGTCATAATATAATACCGTGTTGTATATGGCGTGTATTTTTAGGCTGTTGAGAACTTTACACGTTCCTGCGCGGGTTACTGTGTAGCCACATACGTGTTGGGAGTGTGTGATCGGCATAATGACAATATTATGTTGAAGCAAACTGGTCATCTCTTCCATATCGACTTCAACAAAATTCTCGGCGATGCTCAGATGTTTGGCAATATTAAAAGGTACAAAGTTAACAGTAGCCAGGTATTCAACTTTCTAAAGGTACAAAGTTAACAGTAGCCAGGTATTCAACTGTCTAAAGGTACAAAGTTAACAGTAGCCAGGTATTCAACTGTCTAAAGGTACAAAGTTAACAGTAGCCAGGTATTCAGCTAGCTGTCTAAAGGTACAAAGTTAACAGTCGCCAGGTATTCAACTGTCTAAAGTTACAAAGTTAACAGTCGCCTGGTATTCAGCTATCTAAAGGTACAAAGTTAACAGTCACCTGGTATTCAACTGTCTAAAGGTACAAAGTTAACAGTCGCCAGGTATTCAACTGTCTAAAGGTACAAAGTTAACAGTCGCCAGGTATTCAGCTGTCTAAAGGTACAAAGTTAACAGTCGCCATGTATTCAACTGTCTAAAGGTACAAAGTTAACAGTCGCCAGGTATTCAACTGTCTAATGGTACAAAGTTAACAGTCGCCAGGTATTCAATTATCTAAAGGTACAAAGTTAACAGTCGCCAGGTATTCAATTATCTAAAGGTACAAAGTTAACAGTCGCCAGGTATTCAACTGTCTAAAGGTACAAAGTTAACAGTCGCCAGGTATTCAACTGTCTAATGGTACAAAGTTAACAATCGCCTGGTATTCAACTGTCTAAAGGTACAAAGTTAACAGTCGCCAGGTATTCAACTATCTAAAGGTACAAAGTTAACAGTCGCCAGGTATTCAGCTGTCTAAAGGTACAAAGTTAACAGTCGCCAGGTATTCAACTGTTTAAAGGTACAACCGTTAACAGTCGCCAGGTATTCAACTGTCTAATGGTACAAAGTTAACAGTCACCTGGTATTCAACTGTCTAAAGGTACAAAGTTAACAGTCACCTGGTATTCAACTGTCTAATGGTACAAAGTTAACAATCTCCAGGTATTCAGCTATCTAAAGATACAAAGTTAACAGTCGCCAGGTATTCAACTGTCTAATGGTACAAAGTTAACAGTCGCCAGGTATTCAACTGTTTAAAGGTACAAAGTTAACAGTCGCCTGGTATTCAACTGTCTAATGGTACAAAGTTAACAGTCGCCTGGTATTCAACTGTCTAATGGTACAAAGTTAACAGTCGCTTGGTATTCAACTGTCTAATGGTACAAAGTTAACAATCTCCAGGTATTCAACTGTCTAAAGGTACAAACGTTAACAGTCGCCTGGTATTCAACTGTCTAAGGGTACAAAGTTAACAATCGCCAGGTATTCAACTGTCTAAAGGTACAAAGTTAACAGTCGCCAGGTATTCAACTGTCTAAGGGTACAAAGTTAACAGTAGCCAGGTATTCAGCTGTCTAAAGGTACAAAGTTAACAGTCGCCAGGTATTCAACTGTCTAAGGGTACAAACGTTAACAATCGCCAGGTATTCAACTGTCTAAAGGTACAACGTTAACAATCGCCAGGTATTCAACTGTCTAAAGGTACAAAGTTAACAATCGCCAGGTATTCAACTGTCTAAAGGTACAACGTTAACAATCGCCAGGTATTCAGCTGTCTAAAGGTACAAAGTTAACAGTCGCCAGGTATTCAACTGTCTAAAGGTACAAAGTTAACAGTCGCCAGGTATTCAGCTGTCTAAAGGTACAAAGTTAACAGTCGCCAGGTATTCAACTGTCTAAAGGTACAAAGTTAACAGTCGCCAGGTATTCAACTGTCTAAAGGTACAAAGTTAACAGTCGCCAGGTATTCAACTGTCTAATGGTACAAAGTTAACAGTCGCCAGGTATTCAGTTGTCTAAAGGTACAAAGTTAACAGTCGCCAGGTATTCAGCTGTCTAAAGGTACAAAGTTAACAGTCGCCAGGTATTCAACTGTCTAATGGTACAAAGTTAACAGTCGCCAGGTATTCAACTGTCTAATGGTACAAAGTTAACAATCGCCTGGTATTCAACTGTCTAAAGGTACAAAGTTAACAGTCGCTAGGTATTCAACTATCTAAAGGTACAAAGTTAACAGTCGCCAGGTATTCAGCTGTCTAAAGGTACAAAGTTAACAGTCGCCAGGTATTCAACTGTTTAAAGGTACAACCGTTAACAGTCGCCAGGTATTCAACTGTCTAATGGTACAAAGTTAACAGTCACCTGGTATTCAACTGTCTAAAGGTACAAAGTTAACAGTCACCTGGTATTCAACTGTCTAATGGTACAAAGTTAACAATCTCCAGGTATTCAGCTATCTAAAGATACAAAGTTAACAGTCGCCAGGTATTCAACTGTCTAATGGTACAAAGTTAACAGTCGCCAGGTATTCAACTGTTTAAAGGTACAAAGTTAACAGTCGCCTGGTATTCAACTGTCTAATGGTACAAAGTTAACAGTCGCCTGGTATTCAACTGTCTAATGGTACAAAGTTAACAGTCGCTTGGTATTCAACTGTCTAATGGTACAAAGTTAACAATCTCCAGGTATTCAACTGTCTAAAGGTACAAACGTTAACAGTCGCCTGGTATTCAACTGTCTAAGGGTACAAAGTTAACAATCGCCAGGTATTCAACTGTCTAAAGGTACAAAGTTAACAGTCGCCAGGTATTCAGCTGTCTAAAGGTACAAACGTTAACAGTCGCCAGGTATTCAGCTGTCTAAAGGTACAAAGTTAACAGTCGCCAGGTATTCAGCTGTCTAAAGGTACAAACGTTAACAATCGCCAGGTATTCAACTGTCTAAAGGTACAACGTTAACAATCGCCAGGTATTCAACTGTCTAAAGGTACAAACGTTAACAGTCGCCTGGTATTCAGCTGTCTAAAGGTACAAACGTTAACAGTCGCCGGGTATTCAACTGTCTAAAGGTACAAAGTTAACAGTCGCCAGGTATTCAACTGTCTAAAGGTACAAAGTTAACAGTCGCCAGGTATTCAGCTGTCTGGTACAAAGTTAACAGTCGCCAGGTATTCAACTGTCTAAAGGTACAAAGTTAACAGTCGCCAGGTATTCAACTGTCTAAAGGTACAAAGTTAACAGTCACCAGGTGTTCAACTATCTAAAGGTACAAAGTTAACAGTCACCAGGTATTCAACTATCGTACAAAGTTAACAATCGCCAGGTATTCAACTGTCTAAAGGTACAAAGTTAACAGTCGCCAGGTATTCAGCTGTCTAAAGGTACAAAGTTAACAGTCGCCAGGTATTCAACTGTCTAAAGGTACAAAGTTAACAGTCACCAGGTATTCAACTGTCTAAAGGTACAAAGTTAACAGTCGCCAGGTATTCAGCTGTCTAAAGGTACAAAGTTAACAGTCGCCAGGTATTCAACTGTCTAAAGGTACAAAGTTAACAGTCGCCAGGTATTCAACTGTCTAAAGGTACAAAGTTAACAGTCGCCAGGTATTCAGCTGTCTAAAGGTACAAAGTTAACAGTCGCCAGGTATTCAACTGTCTAAAGGTACAAAGTTAACAGTCACCTGGTATTCAACTGTCTAAAGGTACAAAGTTAACAGTCGCCAGGTATTCAGCTGTCTAAAGGTACAAAGTTAACAGTCGCCAGGTATTCAACTGTCTAAAGGTACAAAGTTAACAGTCGCCTGGTATTCAACTGTCTAAAGGTACAAAGTTAACAGTCGCCATGTATTCAACTGTCTGGTACAAAGTTAACAGTCGCCAGGTATTCAGCTGTCTAAAGGTACAAAGTTAACAGTCGCCATGTATTCAACTGTCTAAAGGTACAAACGTTAACAGTCGCCAGGTATTCAGCTGTCTAAAGGTACAAAGTTAACAGTCACCTGGTATTCAACTATCTAAAGGTACAAAGTTAACAGTCGCCAGGTATTCAGCTGTCTAAAGGTACAAAGTTAACAGTCGCCAGGTATTCAACTGTCTAAAGGTACAAAGTTAACAGTCGCCAGGTATTCAACTGTCTAAAGGTACAAAGTTAACAGTCGCCAGGTATTCAACTGTCTAAAGGTACAAAGTTAACAGTCGCCAGGTATTCAACTGTCTGGTACAAAGTTAACAGTCGCCAGGTATTCAACTGTCTAAAGGTACAAAGTTAACAGTCGCCAGGTATTCAACTGTCTAAAGGTACAAAGTTAACAGTCGCCAGGTATTCAACTGTCTAAAGGTACAAAGTTAACAGTCACCAGGTATTCAACTGTCTGGTGTTGTGTGTTTTGTTGGTGTTGTGGGTTTTGTTGGTACAAAGTTAACAGTCGCCAGGTATTCAACTGTCTAAAGGTACAAAGTTAACAGTCGCCAGGTATTCAACTGTCTAAAGGTACAAAGTTAACAGTCACCAGGTATTCAACTATCGTACAAAGTTAACAATCGCCAGGTATTCAACTGTCTAAAGGTACAAAGTTAACAGTTGCCAGGTATTCAACTGTCTAATGGTACAAAGTTAACAGTCACCAGGTATTCAACTATCGTACAAAGTTAACAATCGCCAGGTATTCAACTGTCTAAAGGTACAAAGTTAACAGTTGCCAGGTATTCAACTGTCTAAAGGTACAAACGTTAACAGTCACCAGGTGTTCAACTATCTAAAGGTACAAACGTTAACAGTAGCCAGGTATTCAACTGTCTAAAGGTACAAAGTTAACAGTCACCAGGTATTCAACTGTTTAAAGGTACAACCGTTAACAGTCGCCAGGTATTCAACCGTCGATCATTCATTGGTTACATATAACCGTTAGTTAACTTAACGACGATTGCGAAACAAACCATGATAACTTATATTAATCACTCTCGTTTGTACGGATGAAAGCATATATGTGGCCGTTCATGTGGAGGAAACCAGAGTACCCAGAGAAAACCCAAATGTCTGGTCTGGTGACCACCGTACCATATCACATACTTTAAGATCCGAGGATCGAACCTGGGTTGCAATGGTGAGAATAGAGCATGCTAACCACTGAGTTAATCAGACAGCTTATGTTTAGTTACATATAATCGGGTCTAAACCTATACCTTCAAATTAGGGAGAAGATATAAGTTTATATGAGGGAGAAGATAAGTGTATATGTGGGAGATGTTCAGTGTATATTAGGAAGAAGTTCTGTGAATATGAGGGAAAGTTTGTAGTCTCAGCCCAATGTCCTCTATGTATTTTGAACAAATTCTGCCTAAACTCAAATTAGCTCAAAAACATCCACGAAGAAACTGCAGCCTTCCGTGAACCAACTACATATCTACGTTACTTGATGAATCCGCCTCCTATATTAGTGATTGTATATTTACAGAGATCGTGTAAAGTTTGTGCTGACATCAGATATGGCGTATGTTATAAATGATGGAGATCGACCGAGCGATAGATTCCAGCATTTTATAGACATGTGTGTTGAGGCGTTCAACATTCTACGTAAACATGCCAACCTGTTCATTAACCTGTTCTCATTGGTATGTAGTTCAATTGTTACCTAATTATCTGGAAGTCTGTTCTGTGAGGCACACCATAATGTACTCACAGTTCAGGTTACATTACACCTTTTATGGAGGTTACTTTGTTTTTTTTATGAGGCTACTTTTTTTTAATTTTATGAGATTACTTTGTTTTAGATACGATTGGTTTAAACATATTTATTCATTCCATAATGTACAGTACATATCAATTGTATACAGAATGAAAATGGATTTAAACCACATCAAACTTTGTCCGCTAAATTTGTAACAGCTTAACTTCTTTAGGAGTATATCATTGTCCACCATATCAAATGCCTTACGAAAATCTACAATTACACACCATGTTGCCATGAATTAACTCATTTAGCCACAATTCTATCAGTAACAGTAGCGTAGAATTGGTTGAATGTTTACAATTTAAACCACTCGGCGATTTGTGTAACAAACTGTATTGTCTCAGGAAATTGTTTAGAAGTTTGTTTCGACAATGTTAGCAGAATTGAGACCTTTAGCACAACTGTTATACAACCTTTGCATTTTTCCATGCGGCAACCGCTGTTACTTTTATTTTCCAGAACTGTTACGCTTGGAGTTATTTCATTTGCCGATAATTTCAACAATTTTGGTCCGATATCCAACCCAGTAGCTTTTGAGCCATCAAGGCGTGGCAAAAAACTTAAGCACAATGTCAAAATGAATGTTATCTGGTACTTAGAACTACCTTTGTAACAGATTTGTAACAGATTGTGTATGTTGCTGAACCTCCAAATACTGAATTGGAATTTTTAACTTGTATTCTATATTGTGACAGGTTCACAGAGTCTTGTTCTTTGTATTTATTGTGACAGATTCACAAAGTCTGTTCTCTGTATATAATTTGTATTGTGACATGTTCACAAAGTCTGTTATATATATATATTGTGACATGTTCACAAAGTCTGTTCTCTGTATATAATTTGTATTGTCACAGGTTCACAATGTCTGTTCTATGTATATATATTGTGACAGGTTCACAATGTCTGTTCTATGTATATATTGTGACAGGTTCACAAAGTCTGTTCTATATATATATTGTGACATGTTCACAAAGTCTGTTCTCTGTATATATTCTATATTGTCACATGTTCACAATGTCTCTTCCATCTCGTGTATTCTATCATTTAGATGTTACGGTCGGGCATCCCGGGTATAACAGAGAAGGGAGTGGAATTTGTACAGCGGTCGCTTTTACCTGGACTCACTGATACACAAGCTACAGCTGTGTTCACAAGGTCTGTTCTATAAAACAGGTTGCTATAATTCATTATTCTCACATTGCTATGCACAATGATATTGAATTGTTTGTGAAGTAAAGTTTGTCTTGTGTGTGTTTTACATTTATTTATCGTCGCTACCGGTTGCCCATATGAGCGACGCCTCCTGAAGAGATTAGTCATTTTAGATTTTGGAGGATAGTGCAATGATACAGACAGAGACCCATTCCAGAGTCTCCTCTGGTTCTTTTACGTGCACAGTGTAAAGCACCGACACGAGACCTCGGTTGAACGTCCCATCTGAAAGACTGTTAATTTTATTATGGTCAGACGGGGGATCGAACCTGCGATCCCAGGATTACCAGTCCAGCGTGTTACCACTGGACTACAGATCCGTCTGTTAGTTTGTCTTGTGTATAATGCCATCTGTTTTGAATATGAAGTCAGCCGAGACCAGCTGGGTTTATACTTGGCCTTCAGAATAAAGATCAGTTTATAGTATAAGGGAGACATTTATGTTATACAAGGGAGTTAATAAGGTATACAAGGGAGAAGTTTAACGTATACAAGGGAGTTAATAGAATATACAAGGGAGTTGTTTATTGTATACAAGGGAGTTAATAAGTTATACAAGGGAGGGGTTTAGAGTATTCAAGGGAGTTAATAAGGTATTCAAGGGAGGAAGGAATTTATGGTATACAAGGGAGTTAATGCGGATTACAAGGGAGATAATAAGGTATACAAGGGAGGAATTTAGTTTAATCATATTTTATTGCTCGATTCATTTTACATACATGTATATACAATACAAAACATGAAAATTCAAAGTAAGGCAAACGTTTTGGACCACAAGTTCTAGCAAATTTAGTTATGTGTGTTTTACGTTTATTTATCGTCGCTACCGGTTGCCCGTATGAGCGACGCCTCCTGAAGAGATTAGTCATTTTAGATTTTAGAGGATAGTGCAATGATACAGACAGAGACCCATTCCAGAGTCTCCTCTGGTTCTTTTACGTGCACAGTGTAAAGCACCGACACGAGACCTCGGTTTAACGTCCCATCTGAAAGACTGTTAATTTTATTAGGGTCAGACGGGGGATCGAACCTGCGATTACCAGTCCAGCGTGTTACCACTGGACTACAGATCTGTCTGTTAGTTTGTCTTGTGTATAATGTCATCTGTTTTGAATATGAAGTCAGCCGAGACCATCGTGCTGGGTTTATACTTGGCCTTCAGAATAAGGATCAGTTCATAGTATAAGGGAGACATTTATGTTATACAAGGGAGTTAATAAGGTATACAAGGGAGTTGTTTATTGTATACAAGGGAGTTAATAAGTTATACAAGGGAGGGGTTTAGAGTATTCAAGGGAGTTAATAAGGTATACAAGGGAGGAAGGAATTTATGGTATACAAGAGAGTTAATAAGGTATACAAGGGAGGGGTTTATGGTATACAAGGGAGTTAATAAGGTATACAAGGGAGGAATTTATGGTATACAAGGGAGATAATAAGGTATACAAGGGAGATAATAAGGTATACAAGGGAGGAATTTAGTTTAATCATATTTTATTGCTCGATTCATTTTAATACATGTATATACAATACAAAACATGAAAATTCAAAGTAAGGCAAACGTGTTGGGCCACAAGTTCTAGCAAATTTAGTTACGTACCTTCCCGATATATGTATTGTATTGTATGCAAGGGAGCAGTTTGTTGATTATGAATTCTACATGGAAGAATTACTCCCTGAGCTCCCAATTCATGTAGGTGAAGTCTTAATTGTGTGTTCTGTATTACAGGATGATCCAGGATAGTTTGAGTTCCAAGTCGACTCAGATCAACTTCTTCATACATAATCTGGCACAGATGAAATTTTCTAGTCACAGCGAGGGTGCCCTGCTCTCCTTCGTACCAAAGGTCTACAAGTAAGTAATCACTGTGTACATGTGGAGCCTCCATGGATACGGTATCTGACCCGTTTACCGAGCCCCCCGCCAGAAACTATGGTGGTGTTGTCCTTAGCCAAGATGATTAAAGGCTGTCTGATTAGCGCAGTGGTTAGCACGCTCGCTTCTCAACAATGCAACCTGGTTTCGATCCTCGGACCGGGAAGTATGTGAGATGGTACGGTGGTCGCCAGATTGGACAGGTGGATTTTCTCCGAGTACTCCGGTTTCCTCCCACAGGAATAACCATATTTACGCTTTCATCCGCGCGAAAGAGAGTGATTAATATAAGTTGTTAAAACTTGTTTCGCAATCGTTGTAAAATAAACAAAGCCACATTGCCTCTTCTATCTCCCGCATGGCCAAGACAATTAAAGCCACATTGCCTCTTCTATCTCCCTCATGGCCAAGACAATTAAGCCCACATTTCCTCTTCTATCTCTCATGGCCAAGACAATTAAGCCCACATTTCCTCTTCTATCTCCCTCATGGCCAAGACAATTAAGCCCACATTTCCTCTTCTATCTCCCTCATGGCCAAGACAATTAAGCCCACATTTCCTCTTCTATCTCCCTCATGGCCAAGACAATTTAGCCCACATTTCCTCTTCTATCTCCCTCATGGCCAAGACAATTAAAGCCACATTTCCTCTTCTATCTCCCTCATGGCCAAGACAATTAAAGCCACATTTCCTCTTCTATCTCCCTCATGGCCAAGACAATTAAAGCCACATTTCCTCTTCTATCTCCCTCATGGCCAATACAATTAAAGCCACATTTCCTCTTCTATCTCCCTCATGGCCAATACAATTAAAGCCACATTTCCTCTTCTATCTCCCTCATGGCCAAGACAATTAAAGCCACATTGTCTTCTATCTCGCTCATGGCCAATACAATTAAAGCCACATTGTGTCTTCTATCTCCCTCATGGCCAAGACAATTAAAGCCATATTGTGTCTTCTATCTCCCTCATGGCCAATACAATTAAAGCCATATTGTGTCTTCTATCTCCCTCATGGCCAAGACAATTAAAGCCACATTGTGTCTTCTATCTCCCTCATGGCCAATACAATTAAAGCCATATTGCCTCTGCTATCTCCCTCATGGCCAAGACAATTAAAGCCATATTGTGTCTTCTATCTCCCTCATGGCCAATACAATTAAAGCCACATTGCCTCTTCTATCTCCCTCATGGCCAAGACAATTAAAGCCACATTGCCTCTTCTATCTCCCTCATGGCCAAGACAATTAAAGCCACATTTCCTCTTCTATCTCCCTCATGGCCAAGACAATTAAAGCCACATTTCCTCTTCTATCTCGCTCATGGCCAATACAATTAAAGCCACATTTCCTCTTCTATCTCGCTCATGGCCAATACAATTAAAGCCACATTTCCTCTTCTATCTCGCTCATGGCCAATACAATTAAAGCCACATTTCCTCTTCTATCTCGCTCATGGCCAAGACAATTAAAGCCACATTTGTCTCTTCTATCTCCCTCATGGCCAAGACAATTAAATCCATATGCCTCTTCTATCTCCCTCATGGCCAAGACAATTAAACCCATATACCTCTTCTATCTCCCTCATGGCCAAGACAATTAAAGTCACATTGCGTCTTCTATCTCCCTCATGGTGATGGATTCAATCAGGAGTGGGGTCTCTAGACTAATTTTGTAAGAAAGCTTTTAGCAATCAATCATGAACTAAACTGGGTATGTGAGGACATTTATGAGGTTTTTCATGTCGCATAAGTTTTCATTGAGGTGTGTGAGACTATGGACTGTGGCTGTCATGATTTCCAACCATTTTCAATCTCCTAGTTGTAGCGGGAGCTTGTTCTGTCTGATGAGGGAAAAGTTTTAAATTTATTATTCACAAAGAAGAAACATGTGCATTTTTCGAGAGAGAGGTTCCGGAACGAGTATCCGTAAACAAATCCATTAGTTGAGAGTAATGTAAGACATTTGTTGAATAAGGGCCTCTGTGGTCGATTGGTTACGGTCAATGACTGCAAATAGCTTGCCCTTCGAAATCTTTCCT
Organism: Archivesica marissinica; assembly: GCA_014843695.1. Lineage (NCBI taxonomy): Eukaryota > Metazoa > Mollusca > Bivalvia > Venerida > Vesicomyidae > Archivesica > Archivesica marissinica. Next base: position 24,291,862 of record CM026402.1, on the reverse strand, counting down.
GAGAGCAAGCTATCCAACTGGCATGCAGAAGGTCGGTGGTTCTACCCGGGTGCCTGTCCGTGCCTGAAATACTGCTTGGAGGGACACCGCGGGTCCTCCACCAATAATAGCTAGAGAGTTGCCATACGACAGGCTGTTGGGGCGACTTTAAACCCCCAAAAACTAACAAACGACTGCATAGAAGAGGGAAGGTTGATAAACTAGGACAGGTGACCATTTTCCATTTGACATCATTATATGTTGACTCTCATTGCAACAAGTTTAAAAAAAAGACAATTTATGTTTGAGGTATATATGGAAATATGGACAGCAATATATTTTGTAATTTTTCAGCCAAAAATCGGATGGGAAAATTAAACATGTGGAAGTGTTTGGCATACAGAAGAGATATACACCGGAGAAACATTATGTAAGTATAAATGTGGAAGTGTTTGGCATACAGAAGAGATATACACCGGAGAAACATTATGTAAGTATAAATGTGGAAGTGTTTGGCATACAGAAGAGATATACACCGGAGAAACATTATGTAAGTATAAATGTGGAAGTGTTTGGCATACAGAAGAGATATACACCGGAGAAACATTATGTAAGTATAAATGTGGAAGTGTTTGGCATACAGAAGAGATATACACCGGAGAAACATTATGTAAGTATAAATGTGGAAGTGTTTGGCATACAGAAGAGATATACACCGGAGAAACATTATGTAAGTATAAATGTGGAAGTGTTTGGCATACAGAAGAGATATACACCGGAGAAACATTATGTAAGTATAAATGTGGAAGTGTTGTATACCAGCAATTTAGGAATGTTATGGCGCTTATAGTATTAGTTTGAACAGAACAACATTTTATTATCAGACTTGTACACAATCATAGTCTGCCCATCTATCACATGTATTTCCATCTTTGCAACCCATAAAGCGATTGTGTCGAAACTTGGCACATGTGTTCACATCAGCGAGGCTGTCTTGTACATATCCTTTAATGTCAAGGTCAGAGTGTTTACCTCTGTGGGATTATAGGTCATGTATGAGTACTATCTTCAATTATATGTAGTCACCTAGAGGTCAAAGGTCAAATGATCTGACCTTTTATCCCCGCAATCTCATCGCGACCTATAAAGGAATTGGTTTCATGCTTCACTGAGACAGCATCATATGTACAGCTCCTTTAATGTCAAGGTCAATTCAAAGGTCAAAGAAGTACTCATACTGTGTGTTTCCATCAATGGTAAAACCCTCTACTCCACATAAACACCTTTATCACCACCTACAAAACTTTATTTTTGGAAGTGCAAACTTACATAAAAATTCTCACCATTTTTCAGCACTGCTCTCTTGAATTATATATACATTAATTGCTTGTGAGATGGGATCGTGGGTTCGGGTCTTGGCGTGGTGTGGGGGAACAATGGGCAGAATCGTGAGACACATGTATCGTGTGGGGGAACAACGGGTGGAATCATGAGACACATGTATCGTGTGGGGTAACAACGGGCGGAATCGTAAGATACATGTATCGTGTGGGGGAACAACGGGTGGAATCGTAAGATACATGTATCGTGTGGGGGAACAACGGGTGGAATCGTAAGATACATGTATCATGTGGGGGAACAACGGGCGGAATCGTAAGATACATGTATCGTGTGGGGGAACAACGGGTGGAATCGTGAGATACATGTATCGTGTGGGGGAACAACGGGCGGAATCGTGAGATACATGCATCAATCTAAGCAACTTTTTTCTTTTTTATAGGTTTGTCTTTTTTCTTTTTCTCTAATCCTTTGAGTCAATTTTATTTTCATTCTAAATTGCATACTCTTTTTCAGGAAAGAAACTCATTCATTTAGTTTAATCAAACGTTAGCTTGACTTTCTGGTGTGGGCCGTTGCTAATGTTGTTAAAACTTGTGACCCAAACCGTTCCACACCATTATCAAGTATAGATATTGATTATTGAGTATGTAGTACAGTGTTCCTATTGTTTTTTGTTGTGTTTGTAAAGTTACATCCACCGTGACTGAGTTATTAATGTCCTAGAACTCTGACCTCTCATTGCTGTGTGTGTTTTACGTTTATTTATCGTCGCTACCGGTTGCCCATATGAGCGACGCCTCCTGAAGAGATTAGTCATTTTAGATTTTTAGAGGATAGTGCAATGATACAGAGAGAGACCCATTCCAGAGTCTCCTCTGGTTCTTTTACGTGCACAGTGTAAAGCACCGACACGAGACCTCGGTTTAATGTCCCATCTGAAAGACTGTTAATTTTATTAAGGTCAGACGGGGGATCGAACCTGCGATCCCTAGATTACCAGTCCAGCCCTCTCATTGCTATGGGTTTGAATTTCCTTCATGTGATGAAGCTGTCAGTGAGCCAACTAGTCTTGCCATGAGTGCAACAATGTCCGGAGGGACACCTGGGGTTTTCCTAAGCTGGAATGTCACTACATGTGTATGGCATCCGGTGTGATGCTAAGCCAAATCCACAAGCAAAACAAAACAATATAACCCTCCTACAGACCTGCTTAGATAATAAAAGATATAGCTTAAAGTTTAAACTATATTTATTTTACAACGATTGCGAAGCAAGTTCTAACAACTTATATTAATCACTCTCATTGGCGCGGATGAAAGTGTAAATTGTAGTCATTCATATGGAAGGAAATCGGAGTACCCGGAGAAAACCCACCCGTCCGATCTGGTGACCATCGTACCATCTCACATAAAAGATATAAGATGTCCATTACAGAAATACAGCTCTTTATTTAACCATATTACCCCCCATACAGCCTTGTGTAGAATATTCCAAAATTGAAGATCCATAGTCCATAATAGAAATACATGAGTGAAAGATTTGACCCTTTTACCCCTACAGACTTTTGTAGAATATTCCAAACTATAAGATAGAATAGTCCATTGTACAAATAAAAGGTTGAAGATTTCAAAATGTAAGATGGAATTTTCCTAATATTTTGGTAAGGAAATAAATGAGATGGCTACTGGTTGCCCATATGAGCGACGCCTCCTGAAGAGATTCATTTTAGATTTTTGGAGGATAGTGCAATGATATAGACAGAGACCCATTCCAGAGTCTCCTCTGGTTCTTTTATATATACAGTGAAAGTACCTCGGTTTAAAGTCCCATCTATTATTAGAATCAGATGGACCCGAGATCGAACCTGCGATCCCTGGAATCACAGTCCGTGTTAACCACTACCACGAGGATATAGAGAAGCTTATTGTCCTCCTACATGCTGAGCAATGCATGAAAATGATTGGTATACAGTCTATATTATATCCGTTATGTCGAATTCTGTTGGACTGAAAAAAATACTTCGATATAACCGAAGTTTGACTTAGCGAAATTCGATATAAACAGATCCAGTTATATGTAAAATGATAATGTCTGAAACGGACTTTCTTCCGACTTCGAGATACCCGGAGAATTCGACATAACCGACTTTGACATAACGGATGTAGACTGTATTGCATTTTTTAAAGTTCAGGCACAGTATATTACAGTAATAGAGGGAAATACAGGGTTGGAAGAGTTCATCTATTACGATTGGCTTAAATGTTGTGTCTTGCAGATATATACTTTGAAAGTCGAACGCGAGAATCAAAAAGTCCCAACTTACATATTCCGAATATTCTCGGAATTTGTGGAATTTAGAACTAAGCTTGTTGCAGAATTCCCATTGGTCACCTGGCCACCATTACAGGGGAGGTAAGTGAGAATTGTATTGTAAAGTACTGGATTATTAATGAATGTAACTATATTGTAAGTGTTATGGAGTTAGAGTTGTAGATACATGTGGTGTGCACCATTGTAATGCTATTGTGCTCTTTTCAGTTTAGCGGAAAATATATTTCTGTTTGTTTTTGTGTGTATACAGTCAAACCTGTGTTAGTGGTCACCTCTATTAACCCTTTCGGCGCCAAATAAATCTACGCATTTTGCTCCCAGCGCCGAATAATTTTACCATTTTGACAGATCATGACAAGCCCTATGACTGTAAGAGCATTTGCAAACGAAAGTAAATATATTTATAGATATCAGTATTCATATTTCTACACAATATGCATGCATAAACAAAATATTCTCACTGAAAACGTAGATTTAATGCGAAAAACCTGAATCCAAACATGATTCATCCATTACATGGCTTGTGGCAATGCATAAGGGAAGTTCAGCCTATTTTGCAGATTCCCAATATGTTTTATTATACATTTGACCTCTATTAACCAACCACCTGTGCTAAGCAGCCATTTTGTATGATTCCCTTGACTGGCTGCTTAAGACAGATTTGACTGTAAAATCAAATTGAAAGATTTAGATGTTATACTAGTCTGAATGAGGTGGAATAATATTTATAAATGACAATATACTAATAAAAAAAAAGAAAGTGTGCACTTGGTTAGAGGGAAAATTATATACTTATATTCACAGGTAAAACAGTGTTAACCCTTTCAACACCAAGTAACTCACATGGACTGGTCCATGATATTCATAAACCAATAAATGAATCAGAAAATCACATTTGTACAAGTTCATTTATCAAAATGGGTAATTATGTCTAAAAATAGTCATATCACTGGCAACAAGTGCAGATCCTGATGAGATGGCTCGTCACGAGCCGGCTCATCTGGATCTACACTTTTTGTAAGCCTATTTAGAGGTCTGTGGTGTTGAAAGGGTTAAATTTCAATTAAAAGTAAAACATTTTGTAGCCAATACATTTTTGCACATTTTGATACTAAATTTTCCTATTTATTGCTTCTATATATAAGTATAAAATTTTCCCTCTAACCAAGTGAACACTTTCTTTTTCGTGTGAGTATATATACCCACACACAATATTTTGTGTCCTCCCCACAGCTTAACACCTATTGAAGGATTTTTAAATAACTTTGGCACAATTGTATGTTCGTCACGTTGTGATGGTGTGCAACAGGGCACAACTTTCCCCCCTTGTTCATTCAATTAATACAATGTTTATGGAAGATCTCATTTCAACGAGGAATTATTACGAGTTTGATTAACCCTTTCAAAACTACAGACCCCTAAATAAGCTTACAAAGAGTGTAGATCCAGATGAGCCGGCAACAGGGCACAACTTCCCCCCTTGTTCATTCAATTAATACAATGTTTATGGAAGATCTCGTTTCAACGAGGAATTATTACGAGTTTGATTAACCCTTTCAACACCACAGACCCCTAAATAAGCTTGCAAAGAGTGTAGATCCAGATGAGCCGGCTCATGACGAGCCATTTCATCAGGATCTGCACTTTTTGCCAGTAATATTGGTATTTTTAGAGAAAATTACCCATTTTGATAAATGAACTGGTCCAAATGTAATTTTCTTATTAATTTTATTGGTCTAATAATAGCATGCACCAGTCCATGTCAGTTACTTGGGTGTTGAATGGGTGCTTATACTATCTTCAGTACAGCTACAACACCAGTAGAGAGTAGGCGCTTTAGATGGTAAATGCATGTTGTGTATTATGCATGTAGGTGTGCCTCTTGTACTGTATGAAATCTTACTGCACAGCTCTCTAATGCAACAGGGTCAGTATAGTGCCTCATCTACTGGCAGGATAGATATATGTAGCTATCAAGACCAGTTAATACGATTGGTTGATTCTGAGATTCGCTCTGGTTTCGACCAATGAAAAAGCTTTTTAAGACTCGAGTTTGAGGTTGGAGACAAGTTTTATGACTTCCAGGTTTGGCCAGTTTGGGTCAGCGTTGTTTATTGTAACATTTACAGATTGACGTCAATAGAATGTTGCCGTAGAAACACAATGTATGACTAACCTGTATCTCTTGAAAGTTGTTCTTCTAAAAGATATTTACTGCATTTGTTTTGTTTAACCCATTCAAGCCTCTAATTAGGCTTGCAAAAAGTGTAGATCCAGATGAGCCAGTTCATGACAAGCCGTCTCATCATGATCTGCACTTTTTGCCAGTAATATTACTATTTTTAGATAAAATTACCCATTTTGATAAATGAACTGGTCCAAATGTAATTTTCTTATTTAATTTATTTGTCTAAAAATAGCATGCACCAGTCCATGTCAGTGACTTGGTGTTGAGTGGGTTAAACAGGAAAATGCTGAATATTCTATATATGTTTTCATTTTGGTGTTAGGATCATGTATAATGACTGTCTATGATCGTCATGATCATACTGATGTATATTAATCATCTTGTTGCTATGGTGATATAATGATCTAATTGCCAAGGTCATTCTGATTTGGTATTACTTTATCATCTTGTTGCTATAGTGATGTAATGATATGACTGTCAAGGTCATTCTAGTTTGGTAATCATTTATGATAGTGTTGCTGTGGTGATGTAATGACCAGGTCATGCTTGTATCTAATTTGGTTTACATTTATCTTCTCCTGCTCAGGCCGTGTCTCATTTATATGAAAAAGTTGGCAGTTTCTTACGGAGGTTGGTGCACCCAAGTACTGGTTAACCGCTGGAGCCTGCCCAGGAAAGGTGTTGTTAGGTAAACTGCCCGTCGGCGATATAGCCCAAAATGGTGCTGATGCAGGCGTAAAACCCGAAATATAACATAACATAATAACATTTATCTTCTTGTTCCCATGGGTATGTTGCTAACGTAATAACATGCAAATTAAAGCCAAATGTCAAGGCCATACTTTTATATTGTTCAATTGTGGCCATAATGTACATGTGCTTCTATATTGAATTACTTTTGTAAATTGTAATATATGTTGTATAGCTACTATGTAGAGGTACTAGGTGGCATGTTTCTACATATGTTCTCTAAAACCTACTGCCTCTTTATAGTAAAACACGCAGGTCTACATTGGAAAGGTATACTGGCTGTGGTGCCTATTTAACTTCATGTATTAACCAATTCCCACCTAGCGGTGTCCCCGCTTATATGTTTGTTTTTGGTATAGGGTTAAAGGAGCCTGTTGCCAGATTATCATGAAACTTTTGGTTTTAGAAATACCTTTCAAGTCACTTACATTATTGATCTTAAAAGGTTATATTACAACAAATAAATTTCCCATTAAATACTTTGTAAACACATACAGTGTTTTCATTTATTTCCAATCTTTCACTTCTTCTGATACCACATCAACTGTGTAGAGGTATGTCTACATCCCCGCAAGGGGTTCGACATTAAGAGGAAGATAGATAGTATTCAATATCACACTGAAAAATAGCAAAAATATTACAAAATGAGTGTCTAACCGTGACACCATTTACCTGTGAATGACGTCACTGTTGTGTGTTCACACACAGTATTCTTCCGCCAAATATAACAGTGTACCGCCTTCAGTTTGTGTGTGTTATACGTTTATTTATCATCGCTACTGGTTGCCCATATGAGCGACGCCTCCTGAAGAGATTAGTCATTTTAGATTTTTGGAGGATAGTGCAATGATACAGACAGACACTCATTCAACAGTATCTTCTGGTTATTTTACGTGCACGGTGTAAAGCACCGACACGAGACCTCGGTTTAAAGTCCCATCTGAAAGACTGTTAATTTTATTAGGATCAGATGGGGGATCGAACCTGCGATCCCTGGATTACCAGTCCAGCGTGTTAACACTGGACTACAGATCCATATGTGCCTTCAGTTTGCAACTGCCAGATGTTTTATCGCACCGTTTTCTACACAACAACTAGTCTGAAGTCTTCTCAAGTCGCATAATTTTTATCAAAAAGTGCAAAAATATAACCACTGGCTTGTCATGAAAAATGCATTTCTGACCAAACAGAAAAATGCACTATTAGTTATTAGGACTACATTCGAGTGAACCTCTGTAATTGCGTATCTGCAGGATTGCCTTGAGATCCAAAATCGCACCGCTAACCACCTGAGCTGTTGCCGCTCACAAAATATTCCATACTGATTATCACTAATAACTGCAGTTAAACATTACATGTATCTGCTATTTGAGTCAAGCTAATCTGTTAGTAAACACTTCCATTTGTCTATGTCAATAGTTAACTAACTCAGCATGCTGGGTAAAATAAAGGCTATAAATAGTTCAAATAATTGTAGCAGACGACAATTTATTTATGTGTTTTTCTTATTTGTAGCTGAAAAATCGGGAAATATGTCATGAAATTCCATGAGATAATTTACTATTATTCTCACTGTTAGCGTATCAAGTTAACCCATTCAACACCAAGTAACTGACATGGACTGATCCATGATACTTTTAGACCAATAAATTAATAAGAAAATTACATTTGGATCAGTTCATTTATCAAAATGGGTAATTTTTTTTTTTAAAATATTAAATTTACTTGCAAAAAGTGCAGATCCTGATGAGACGGCTCGTCATGAGCCGGCTCATCTGGATCTACACTTTTTTGTAAGCCTATTTAGAGGTCTGTGGTGTTGAAAGGGTTAAAATGTTTCTTTTTCTTTGGCCATCCTGCAATGAACTCCTTTCACTCTTGTTGACCTGTTTACATAATACATACCCATTTGTTTTTAAAATCTCACCTGTTTCTTATTGTTGACCTGTTCATACATGTCTAGTCCATGCTATGTATTATTGTCTATCTGTTAAATCTACTTATTGTTGACTTGTTCATACATGTCTAGTCCATGCTATGTATTATTGTCTATCTGTTAAATCTACTTATTGTTGACTTGTTCATACATGTCTAGTCCATGCTATGTGTTATTGTCTATCTGTTAAATCTACTTATTGTTGACTTGTTCATACATGTCTAGTCCATGCTATGTATTATTGTCTATCTGTTAAATCTACTTATTGTTGACTTGTTCATACATGTCTAGTCCATGCTATGTATTATTGTCTATCTGTTAAATTTACTTATTCTGTTGACCTGTTTACATAATACATACCCTTTTGTTTTAAAATCTCACCTGTTTCTTATTGTTGACTTGTTCATACCACTATAAGGCAATCGGTAAACATTATTGAACTAGCTCGCGGCTCGCCAACAGTCCATACCACTATAATCAGAATGAAACCATGACGAGGTTGGAACCTCGAATGCTTTAACCACAAGGAGATAGAAATGTTATCCATAATCCACCGACATTTCATGCTTCTCCACCTCTATGAGATAAAGTTTAAACGTTATTTATTTTACAACAATTGTGAAGCAAGTTCTAACAACTTATATTAATCACTGCCGTTGGCGCGTATGAAAGCATATATGTGGTCATTCGTGTGGGAGGAAACCGGAGTACCCGGAGAAAACCCACTGATCTGGCGACCACCGTACCATCTCACATACTTCCCGGTCCGAGGATCTAAGAGATACAAAGACTTGTTTACAAATGTTTTTGCTTAATTATCGTAGGGTATTATTGGGACGGAGCCACGTGAAGGCCGTAGCTGAGAACAGGAGGATGGAAATAGAAAGGTTTCTACAAGATCTGTTTACAGCTTCGGTGGAAATAATCCATGTAAGTACTTGCCATTACTGCGTTGTTAGGTTGTTATCAATTCATTGCTATATTCGTACACTGCTCACACCCTCTGTGTTCTTGCACTGACCACACCCTCTGTGTTATTGCATTGCCCACACCCTCTGTGTTTTTGCATTGCTCACACCCTCTGTGTTCTTGCACTGCTCACACCCTCTGTGTTATTGCATTGCCCACACCCTCTGTGTTCTTGCACTGACCACACCCTCTGTGTTCTTGCACTTCCCACACCCTCTGTGTTCTTGCACTGACCACACCCTCTGTGTTCTTGCACTGCTCACACCCTCTGTGTTATTGCATTGCCCACACCCTCTGTGTTCTTGCACTGACCACACCCTCTGTGTTCTTGCACTTCCCACACCCTCTGTGTTCTTGAACTTCCCACATCCTCTGTGTTCTTGCACTTCCCACACCCTCTGTGTTCTTGCACTTCCCACACACTCTGTGTTCTCACACTGCCCACACCCTCTGTGTTCTTGCACTTCCCACACCCTCTGTGTTCTTGCACTGCCCACACCCTCTGTGTTCTTGCACTGCCCACACCCTCTGTGTTCTTGCACTGCCCCACCATCTGTGTTCTTGCTCTGCCCACCCCTCTGTGTTCTCACACTGCCCACACCCTCTGTGTTCTTGCCCTGCCCACACCATCTGTGTTCTTCCACAGCCCACACCCTCTGTGTTCTTGCACTGCCCACATCCTCTGTGGTCTTGCACTGCCCACACCCTCTGTGTTCTTGCACTGCCCACACCCTCTGTGTTCTTGCTCTTCCCACACCCTCTGTATACTTGCACTGCCCACACCATCTGTGTTCTTGCACTTCCCACACCCTCTGTATTCTTGCACTGACCACATCCTCTGTGTTCTTGCACTGCCCACACCCTCTGTGTTCTTGCACTTCCCACACCCTCTGTGTTCTTGCACTGCCCACACCCTCTGTGTTATTGCACTGCCCACACCCTCTGTGTTCTTGCCCTGCCCACACCATATGTGTTCTTGCCCTGCCCACACCCTCTGTGTTCTTGCCCTGCCCACACCATCTGTGTTATTCCACTACCCACACCCTCTGTGTTCTTGCACTTTCCACACCCTCTGTGTTCTCACACTGCCCACACCCTCTGTGTTCTTGCACTTCCCACACCCTCTGTGTTATTGCACTGCCCTCACCCTCTGTGTTATTGCACTGCCCTCACCCTCTGTGTTATTGCACTGCCCACACCCTCTGTGTTCTTGCACTTCCCACACCCTCTTGTGTTCTCACATTGCCCACACCCTCTGTGTTCTTGCACTGCCCCTGTGTTCTTGCACTTCCCACACCCTCTGTGTTATTGCACTGCCTCACCCTCTGTGTTATTGCACTGCCCTCACCCTCTGTGTTCTTGCACTGCCCACACCCTCTGTGTTCTCACACTGCCCACACCCTCTGTGTTCTTGCACTTCCCACACCCCCTGTGTTATTGCACTACCCACACCCTCTGTGTTCTTGCACTTCCCACACCCTCTTGTGTTCTTACATTGCCCACACCCTCTGTGTTCTTGCACTGCCCCTGTGTTCTTGCACTTCCCACACCCTCTGTGTTCTTGCACTGCCCACACCCTCTGTGTTCTTGCACTTCCCACACCCTCTGTGTTCTCACACTGCCCACACCCTCTGTGTTCTTGCACTTCCCACACCCCCTGTGTTATTGCACTACCCACACGCTCTGTGTTCTTGCACTTCCCACACCCTCTTGTGTTCTTACATTGCCCACACCCTCTGTGTTCTTGCACTGCCCCTGTGTTCTTGCACTTCCCACACCCTCTGTGTTCTTGCACTGCCCACACCATCTGTGTTCTTGCTCTGCTCACACCCTCTGTGTTCTCACATTGCCCACACCCTCTGTGTTCTTGCACTTCCCCACCTTGTGTTCTCACCTGCCCACACCCTCTGTGTTCTTGCACTTCCCACACCCCTGTGTTATTGCACTACCCACGCCTGTGTTCTTGCACTTCCCACACCCTCTGTGTTCTACATTGCCCACACCCTCTGTGTTCTTGCACTTCCCACACCCTCTGTGTTCTTGCACTTCCCACACCCTCTGTGTTTTGCACTGGCCCTGTGTTCTTGCACTTCCCACACCCTCTGTGTTCTCACATTGCCCACACCCTCTGTGTTATTGCACTCCCCTCACCCTCTGTGTTATTGCACTGCCCACACCCTCTGTGTTCTTGCACTGCCCACACCCTCTGTGTTCTTGCACTTCCCACACTCTCTTGTGTTCTCACATTGCCCACACCCTCTGTGTTCTTGCACTGCCCCTGTGTTCTTGCACTTCCCACACCCTCTGTGTTATTGCACTGCCCTCACCCTCTGTGTTATTGCACTGCCCTCACCCTCTGTGTTATTGCACTGCCCTCACCCTCTGTGTTATTGCACTGCCCTCACCCTCTGTGTTCTCACACTGCCCACACCCTCTGTGTTCTCACACTGCCCACACCCTCTGTGTTCTTGCACTTCCCACACCCCCTGTGTTATTGCACTACCCACACCCTCTATGTTCTTGCACTTCCCACACCCTCTTGTGTTCTCACACTGCCCACACCCTCTGTGTTCTTGCACTTCCCACCCCCTGTGTTATTGCACTACCCACACGCTCTGTGTTCTTGCACTTCCCACACCCTCTTGTGTTCTCACATTGCCCACACCATCTGTGTTCTTGCACTGCCCCTGTGTTCTTGCACTTCCAACACCCCCTGTGTTCTTGCATTACCCACACCCTCTGTATTCTTGCACTTCCCACACCCTCTGTGTTCTTGCACTTCCCACACCCTCTGTGTTCTTGCACTGGCCATGTGTTCTTGCACTTCCCACACCCTCTGTGTTCTCACACCGCCCACACCCTCTGTGTTCTTGCACTTCCCACATCCTCTGTGTTCTTGCACTTCCCACACCCTCTGTGTTCTTGCACTGCCCACACCCTCTGTGTTCTTGCACTGCCCACACCCTCTGTGTTCTTGCATTGCCCACACCCTCTGTGTTATTGCACTGCCCACACCCTCTGTGTTCTTGCATTGCCCACACCCTCTGTGTTCTCACACTTTCCACACCCTCTGTGTTCTTGCACTTCCCACACCCTCTGTGTTCTCACACTGCCCACACCCTCTGTGTTCTTGCACTTCCCACACCCTCTGTGTTCTTGCACTGCCCACACCCTCTGTGTTCTTGCACTGCCCACACCCTCTGTGTTCTTGCACTGCCCACACCATCTGTGTTCTTGCTCTGCCCACACCCTCTGTGTTCTCACACTGCCCACACCCTCTGTGTTCTTGCCCTGCCCACACCATCTGTGTTCTTCCACAGCCCACACCCTCTGTGTTCTTGCACTGCCCACATCCTCTGTGTTCTTGCACTGCCCACACCCTCTGTGTTCTTGCACTGCCCACACCCCCTGTGCTCTTGCTCTTCCCACACCCTCTGTATACTTGCACTGCCCACACCATCTGTGTTCTTGCACTTCCCACACCCTCTGTATTCTTGCACTGACCACATCCTCTGTGTTCTTGCACTGCCCACACCCTCTGTGTTCTTGCACTTCCCACACCCTCTGTGTTCTTGCACTGCCCACACCCTCTGTGTTATTGCACTGCCCACACCCTCTGTGTTCTTGCCCTGCCCACACCATATGTGTTCTTGCCCTGCCCACACCCTCTGTGTTCTTGCCCTGCCCACACCATCTGTGTTATTCCACTCCACTTCTTGCACTTTCCACACCCTCTGTGTTCTCACACTGCCCACACCCTCTGTGTTCTTGCACTTCCCACACCCTCTGTGTTATTGCACTGCCCTCACCCTCTGTGTTATTGCACTGCCCTCACCCTCTGTGTTATTGCACTGCCCACACCCTCTGTGTTCTTGCACTTCCCACACCCTCTTGTGTTCTCACATTGCCCACACCCTCTGTGTTCTTGCACTGCCCCTGTGTTCTTGCACTTCCCACACCCTCTGTGTTATTGCACTGCCCTCACCCTCTGTGTTATTGCACTGCCCTCACCCTCTGTGTTCTCACACTGCCCACACCCTCTGTGTTCTCACACTGCCCACACCCTCTGTGTTCTTGCACTTCCCACCCCCCCTGTGTTATTGCACTACCCACACCCTCTGTGTTCTTGCACTTTCCACACCCTCTTGTGTTCTCACATTGCCCACACCCTCTGTGTTCTTGCACTTCCCACACCACCTGTGTTATTGCACTACTCACACCCTCTGTGTTCTTGCACTTCCCACACCCTCTTGTGTTCTCACACTGCCCACACCCTCTGTGTTCTTGCACTTCCCACACCCTCTTGTGTTCTCACACTGCCCACACCCTCTGTGTTCTTGCACTTCCCACACCCCCAGTGTTATTGCACTACCCACACGCTCTGTGTTCTTGCACTTCCCACACCCTCTTGTGTTCTCACATTGCCCACACCCTCTGTGTTCTTGCACTGCCCCTGTGTTCTTGCACTCCCCACACCCCCTGTGTTCTTGCACTACCCACACCATCTGTGTTCTTGCTCTGCTCACACCCTCTGTGTTCTCACATTGCCCACACCCTCTGTGTTCTTGCACTTCCCACACCCTCTTGTGTTCTCACACTGCCCACACCCTCTGTGTTCTTGCACTTCCCACACCCCCTGTGTTATTGCACTACCCACACGCTCTGTGTTCTTGCACTTCCAACACCCTCTTGTGTTCTCACATTGCCCACACCCTCTGTGTTCTTGCACTGCCCCTGTGTTCTTGCACTTCCCACACCCCCTGTGTTCTTGCACTGCCCACACCATCTGTGTTCTTGCTCTGCTCACACCCTCTGTGTTCTCACATTGCCCACACCCTCTGTGTTCTTGCACTTCCCACACCCTCTGTGTTCTTGCACTTCCCACACCCTCTGTGTTCTTGCACTGGCCCTGTGTTCTTGCACTTCCCACACCCTCTGTGTTCTCACATTGCCCACACCCTCTGTGTTCTTGCACTTCCCACATCCTCTGTGTTCTTGCACTTCCCACACCCTCTGTGTTCTTGCACTGCCCAAACCCTCTGTGTTCTTGCACTGCCCACACCCTCTGTGTTCTTGCATTGCCCACACCCTCTGTGTTATTGCACTGCCCGCACCCTCTGTGTTCTTGCATTGCCCACACCCTCTGTGTTCTTGCACTTCCCACACCCTCTGTGTTCTTGCACTTCCCACACCCTCTGTGTTCTCACACTGCCCACACCCTCTGTGTTCTTGCACTGCCCACACCCACTGTGTTCTCACACTGCCCACACCCTCTATGTTCTCACATTGCCCACACCCTCTGTGTTCTTGCACTTCCCACACCCTCTGTGTTCTTGCACTGCCCACACCCTCTGTGTTCTTGCACTGCCCACACCCTCTGTGTTCTTGCACTGCCCATACCCTCTGTGTTCTTGCACTTCCCACACCCTCTGTGTTCTTGCACTTCCCACACCCTCTGTGTTCTTGCACTGCCCACATCCTCTGTGTTCTTGCACTGCCCATACCCTCTGTGTTATTGCAATGCCTACACCCTCTGTGTTCTTGCACTGCCCACATCCTCTGTGTTCTTGCACTGCCCATACCCTCTTTGTTATTGCAATGCCTACACCCTCTGTGTTCTTGCACTTCGCACACCCTCTGTGTTCTTGCACTGCCAATGTTTATTGAGCAAAAAACCATTCATTTAAAAAAAAAAAAATGTCTTAAGACTAATATTTCAATAAATAAAATAGTTATTACCCATTTCCCCCCGATTTTCAGAAAGGTACAAGTTGCCACACATTTTCAGAATGGTACAAGTTGCCCCACATTTTCAGAAAGGTACAAGTTGCCCCACATTTTCAGAATGGTACAAGTTGCCCCACATTTTCAGAATGGTACAAGTTGCCCCACATTTTCAGAATGGTACAAGTTGCCCCACATTTTCAGAATGGTACAAGTTGCCCCACATTTTCAGAATGGTACAAGTTGCCACACATTTTCAGAATGGTACAAGTTGCCCCACATTTTCAGAATGGTACAAGTTGCCCCACATTTTCAGAATGGTACAAGTTGCCCCACATTTTCAGAATGGTACAAGTTGCCCCACATTTTCAGAATGGTACAAGTTGCCCCACATTTTCAGAATGGTACAAGTTGCCCCACATTTTCTCAAGTTGTGAAATATGCCTGGAAAATGACATGTAGTTACAAATAGTAATATACATGTGTATGGTACATTGCATAATGCAATTAGAACCTCGGTATGTATGTTTGCCCTTTCAACACTACAGACCTCTAAATAGGCTTACAAAAAGTGTAGATCCAGATGAGCCGGCTCGTTAGGAGCACTATTTGTTTGATTTGTGAAAACAATAACTTCCGTTTTGCATACTGCTGATAAAAAACTTGATTTAACTTTGAAGGTGGCGTTATCCCATAGAAACCTCGATACAACTGTGTTACCGGGTATTTTATACAGTTCATTGGAAAGCATAAAGTTAAATTATATTTATTTGCAGTGTGAGCTGGTCTACACATTCTTCCATCCATTGCTGAGAGACGAACAAGAAGCACAGAAGGAGAGACTTGCTCTACCCAAACTTAAAGGTTACACTACACCTCACACACTCGCATTCCTATCCCCGGCCATTCTCCTCACGGCATGCACGTCATGGTCGGGGCACATCTTGCAGTAGGAAACTACATCTCACACACTCACATTCCTATCCCCGGCCGATCTCCTCACGGCATGCACGTCATGGTCGGGGGCACATCTTGCAGTAGCAGCCTACACCTTACACACTCGCATTCCTATCCCCGGCTGCTCTCCTCACGGCATGCACGTCACTGTCGGGACACATCTCGCAGTAGCAAACAACACCTTACACACTCGCATTCCTATCCCCGGCCGATCTCGTCACTTTGTCACAGTTTACATTTCCTTTCAATAATTGACGATTTCCGTCGAATAAATGGGTCACTAGGTCAAGATAATGAAAATCCATGTAAAACTTGTAGCAATCCGATATCTGACTACAATCCCATATCTGGCTACAATCCGATATCTGACTACAATACCATATCTGGCTACAATCCGATATCTGGCTACAATCCGATATCTGGCTACAATCCGATATCTGGCTACAATTGGATATAAGTTTATTCTTCTCATGGATACCAATAGTAGGACATTTCTTTCACTAATCTCTACCAAATTTGTTTGAATTGGGTCACTGGGGTCAAAAACTGGGTCACTAGTTCAGCATAATGGAAAACCCATGAAAATCTCCTTTATATGAGCCAATAGTTGTCACAGTAACATCTATACACCATTTCTGCAAGGGGTCAAACATTAGTCACTATGGCAACTAAATTGAAGATCGTTAAATGACTTCTTCTCATGAAACAATGGTTGGAATGCTGCCACAATTGTCTAGTAGCATCCATACAACAATATTTACCATGTCATACACTAGGTCACTCAGTGTACTTAATGGAAAAGCAATTTTTTCTCGCAACACAGGTAGAATTTTTGTCAAAAATGTGTAAAATGTTCTTGCATTTTGTTCAAATGGGGTCACATGGTTCAGAAAGGTCGGGAGAGAGATTTAGGGTCTCCTGGCCCTTTTGCTTTTAACGATATAGTTTTTCTACCTTCAAAGCACATGCAGGTCTATATGTAAAAAATATGTTACTATAAAGTAAAGTGTTTGTTTATTATAGTGTCGCCCCTCTTTAAAGCTTGAATCAATTTTTGACTTATGAGACAGCAGTACTCATTAACCATTATTTCCACCTGTTAGTTTATACAAATTTATTTTAGGTCGATTGCGAAACAAGTTCTTACAACTTGTATTAATCACTCTCGAGACCTCATTCCTGATGGAATCCATCGCCATGAAGGAGAGAGAAGAGGCAATGTGTAATTTAAATTTAAATGCCTTGCCTAAGGACACACTCATAACGGCTCCAGTGGGGCTCAAACTCTGCTGCTTGCAGTTCACCAACAGGCCATATCAGAATGACCCTCATGATGTTCGAACCGTCGACCTCCCGCTCCCTCCATATTGCTGTTTTTATTAACCCATTCAACACCAAGTAACTGACATGGACTGGTCCATGATATTTTTAGACCAATAAATTAATAACAAAATTACATTTGGATCAGTTTATTTATCAAAATGGGTAATTGTGTCTAAAAATAGTAATATTACTGGCAAAAAGTGCAGATCCTGATGAGATGGCTCGTCACGAGCCGGCTCATCTGGATCTTCACTTTTTGTAAGCCTATTTAGAGGCCTGTAGTGTTGAAATGGTTAAGCATATAATGTGTTCTCTTAATATTGCAGAGAGCCCTGTTATAGTGCAATCAAAGGAAGGTCAGCTGAAACTCTCCCTGGAATATGTCAAAGATAGGCTACATGTCATGATCATACATGCCAAAGATTTGGTAAGTGTTAGTTTATACAAATTTATTTTAGCTCGATTGCGAAACAAGTTATTTCAACTTATATAAATCACTCTCGAGACCTCATTCCTGATGGAATCCATCGCCATGAGGGAGAGAGAAGAGGCAACGTGGAATTTAAATGCCTTGCCTAAGGGGACAATCGTAGTGGCTCCAGTGGGGCTCGAACTACGGACCTTTGGTAAGTGTTCAACAGGTCTATGAATTAAATAAACTATGCAAGGTTTAACAATGTCTGGAATATATCGAGGACGCAAGATAATTCTAGAACAAACCCTGTAAAGATGTGTAAATATTCATCCCTTGTGCAATGTATATACTTGAGGTTATGTCGAGGACATGCTGCACGAAATCTAGAGCTCTACAGATCTTTGGAAGTCGTGATTGCGCAGTGGTAGAATGTTCATTTCATGTGTGAGTGGCACGGAGCTCGCTCCCAGCTGTAGCAGTTACGATTGTATCCTTAGGCAAGGCACTTAATTCCACATTGCCTTCTCTCTCCTATCCTCTCCTCTCTTCTCTCATTGCGACGGTTTCCATCAGGAATGAGGTCTCGAGAAAGAACCTCAATCGAGCTAAAATAAATTGATATGAACATCAGATCTTGTAATTTTCCATCAATTCTATGAGTTACAGAATCTTCTGATTTCATCAGCTTTAAAGTCCGCCTCCGTGGTCGAGTGGTTAAGGTTGCTGACTTGTATACCACTGTAACCTATCATCACTGATGGTCACGGGTTCGAGTTCTGCTCAGGCCGTGTCTCATTTATATGAAAAAGTTGGCAGTTTCTTACGGAGGTTGGTGCACCCAAGTACTGGTTAACCACTGGAGCCTGCCCAGGAAAGGTGTTGTTAGGTAAACTGCCCACCGGCGATATAGCCCAAAATGGTGCTGATGCAGGCGTAAACCCGAAATATAAATAAATAAATATTCATCAGCTTTAAACAACAGCCCTAATGTCTTTCATAGCCACAAGAAAATATGCAGTTTCTTCCTAAAGTATTTGACATGAGTTATTGCCTCTTTGAGTTAAATAGAACATACAACATACTCTTCTTACACTGATTCTCCTTGGAACAGTTCCGGAACATTTATCCACCCACGTCTACTCTTGAACAATTCTACTATTTTGTATTATATAGCCAATGGTAGGTTCCGAGCTTCCTTGCCCCTACGTGAAGACATACCTGCTTCCGGATCCCGAGAAACAAACGAAGAGAAAAACAAAGACGTTAAAAGACTCGACGCACCCGACATACAACGAATTGGTGAGAAACACTTTGTAAAATACATTGTAGTGTAATTTTATATAGCTTTATTTGTAGCTTGCTTGGTGCAAAAGCTCTGGGTAAGATATTCTGAATGGGTTTTGTGTGTCCGGTCTCCTGTTCGTCTAGCTGTGAACATTTGCATTGTAAACACCATTGCACCCCGTTTATCTAGCTATAATTTCATACACTTATTATATATTTTGGTCTTACTACATAATACGTTTATGTCTTAGTCGCCTATAGTGCACACATTTATATATGTAATGGAGATAATCTCAATAAGCTTTACGCTTTCGATTAAATCCATTTTTCATTCTGTTTACAATAGATATGTACGGTACATTATGAATGAATAAATATGTTTAAACCAAACACCATTGCAAGTTTATTTTGCAGCGTTCAGAAAGTCCAGGTTTTCTTTATTAACCCATTCAACACCAAGTAACTGACATGGACTGGTCCATGATATTCATAAACCAATAAATGAATCAGAAAATCACATTTGGACAAGTTCATTTATCAAAATGGGTAATTATGTCTAAAAATAGTCATATCACTGGCAAAAAGTGCAGATCCTGATGAGACGGCTCATCACGAGCCGGCTCATCTGGATCTACACTTTTTGTAAGCCTATTTAGAGGTCTGTGGTGTTGAAAGGGTTAAAGTTACATTTCTGTTCAAACTGACCGTCACAATTTCTAAAACAGTTGCTATTATATTATATTATTATTCCAGATTTGTATAGCACTCTTTTCATACAGAAATTATACGTTCAAAAGTGCTTCAAAATCATGCAATTGTATTTGTTATGAAACCAGATTTACACAAGGTTTACAGTCCAATTAGCGCAGTGGTTAGCGCGCTCGCTTCTCACCAATGCAACCCGGGTTCGATCTTCGGACCGGGAAGTATGTGAGATGGTACGGTGGTCGCCAGATCGGACAGGTGGGTTTTCTCCGGGTACTCCAGTTTCTTCCCACATGAATGACCACATATACGCTTTCATCCGCGCCAACGAAAGTGATTAATATAAGTTGTTAAAATTTGCTTCGCTATCCTTGTAAAATAAATAAAGTTTTTAAAAAAAAGAGAAAAAAAAGGTTTACTATAAGGATAAATAAATGTAGTTGAACATTGTTGAAATATATATAATCTACGTTAGTCTTTTATTCAATTGACTCTTTTCATAGCTCCGTTTCTCCGATAAAAATCATAACAGCAATGAAATGAATGCACCTATATATGGGACACTCGTTTAAAGTCCAAATACGTTTGTTTTAACGGAAATATAATTTTGAATGATAGAACAGATTGGCAGAAGAAAACAATCGATTAAACCGAGCGTCAAAAATTAAATATCAGCATTGTTTATACAAGCTTTCCAAAAAACAATCCAATCGAGCGCAGTTTTAAAAGATGTGTTATATTTGGAATCGGTTAATAATGAAAACCCTGAAAATTATAATCATGTCCTTCTTATTGTCGGCCATTTCCATCAAAAATCTTAGTCATTATTGTATATAGGTCAAATTAAAATTCTACGGAAATACCTCGTAAACTTTGTATCAATTTTTGATCCAGATTTGTTTAAATTTGACCACAAGTTATATTTGGAGAAATATTTTGTTCTTATTTTCACCACCAACAAGCATCAAAACACCAATATCATTATTCCATGGACTATAGAGTAATTTAGCTATAATATGTATTTTTGCGACCATCTTGTTAGTCAATATCTTTGATTTATGCATCCTCAGCACATTTATCACCTCCATACTTATTACAAATGAGTTCCCGAACCAAACAAACATAGAGTTCGACACTAACATCATCATTCTTGGTGACATATCAGTGGAGATATAGCGATTTATGTGATCGGTGGCCATCTTGAATATTTTAATTTCCCCAAGAGTGCACCTGTCGGATCATGATTAAGTATACAATGTGGGTTCAAAACCTGTTAAAAACGATTTTGGCGTTATACTGTTGGGGTTTCAGTCATACTACCAGACTATAATCAAAATAGCTCAAACTAAAGAAAAACCTGTAGGAACTCTATGTTTGACCCAATACATACATTTTTACTCTACAGTAAAACCTGTGTTAGTGGTCACCTCCATTAAGCAGCCAACCTGTATTAAGCAGCCAGTTGCCAGATTCCTAATTTGCTGTTTTATTATACATTTGACCTCTATTAAGCAGCCACCTGTGCTAAGCAGCCATTTTCTGTGATTCCCTAGGCTGGCTGCTTAAGACAGTTTTGACTGTAAGTGACAAGTAACATTTTGATGACAGCTTGGTTCCTTTTGTGTCTTGTAGATTGAGTATAAGTTATCACTTGAGATGCTGAAACAGAAGACGTTGCAGATTACAATATGGGACCATGATGTACTGAAGGAGAACCCATTTCTGGGGGCTGTATATATCAGGCTACGAGACCGCGATTTCTCTAACACCCTATCAAAGTGGTACAAACTGGAAAAATTACAAATAACCGACTCTGGAGCATTTTAATTGGAAAAACCTGCAATTAACCAACCTGGCAACATTTTAATTGGTAAAACTACAAATAACCAACTAGGGAACATTTTAATTTGGAAATAACCGACTCAGGCATGACTTTGGAATATTTTATTGGAATAACTACAAAACTTGAAAGATTTATTTTATCTGGGATGTTAGACAACTCTGACACGGCAGCTAAACAGAGGTCATGCCTCTCGCCTCTCTCGTGTTATGCTAATGGCACTATGCAGCTGTTGAGGTCAAGTGGCAATCTACTGTAGAGTAATATGTATGAATGGTGCATCTCACAACCGCTGGAGAAATTTACAGAGTAACAGATGAAGTACTCTTCAGTGGAAAGTGAATCTCCTATTGCTATAAATATATCAGGAACTAGTGATAAATGATATGTGAGACCGGTTGTCAGTACTGGAGAGCTGAGTACTTGTTCTTATCATTGAAATGTAAAATATGTCGGTGCAAGTCCCGCGAAAACCACACAGTAATTGTGTCCTTAGGCAAGACAATTAATTTTTTTCATGTGTGTTTTACGTTTATTTATCGTCACTACCGGTTGCCCATATGAGCGACGCCTCCAGAAGAGATTAGTAATTTTAGATTTTTGGAGGATAGTGCAATGATACAGACAGAGACCCATTCCAGAGGCTCCTCTGGTTCTTTTACGTGCACAGTGTAAAGCACCGACACGAGACATCGGAAATCCCATCTGAAAGACTGTTAATTTTATTAAGGTCAAACAGGGGATCGAACCTACGATCCCTGGATTACCACCAGTCCAGCGTGTTACCACTGGGATACATATCTGGCTGTAAAAAGATATTTGTATGAACTAGGATAGTTTGTAGTGTGTAATTACACTGATCTTTTGGAGAGGTGCACAGGATACTTCAAGGGATATTTCATGTGCAAATCACGCTAGATAACCAGCTCAAAACTTGCATCAATATAGTGGAAGATATAAACTCATGAAGTCAATTTCCAGCAATTGTTTATATTTCAAACCTCAGATACTGAACACTTTATTTCCCCATGTTTTTCGTGATTGGCTAATCTGTAACAGTCACAGATCAGAGAAAATGAAAACTTGAATCAGTGAGGTTTGCAGAAGAAATATAACAAAATAAAAAAGACTGTGATGCCAGTCTATGAAAAGTACAATATTGACGAGGTTTGGCCAATTGGGTAAGGTCATTCATTGACTTCAAATCACTTGCCCCTCACTGATGTAGGTTTGAATCCCATGCGGGGTTTCAAATTGTTTCAAGAAGGTTGGCAGTTCTACCTGGGTGCCCATTCGTGCCTGAGATACTGCTGGAAGGGATATGTCCATGGTCTTCCTCCACCAAATAAAATACTGGAGAGATCTAAGCTGTGTTGTGACTTCAAATCACAATAAAGTGAACAAACAAATGTAAGGAGAAATGTAGATGTTTCAATCTTCGGCATCCGTCAGTCTTGTCAGACTATGGAGTTAGTGCCCGTTGAGTCTACAGATGAGCACCGTCTGCTGTGGCTGTACAGTCCGATGCGTGACCTGCAGTGGTGGTTGCAGCCTTCGCACGTGAAGACAGAGTAAATGGACGGCGATGCCGTTGGTGGCGGCTCACACTGTTTGGCTTTCCTCTTCCTGCGTTTGTCGTCAGAGGCTGCTTGCAGAACAAGTTCTCCGCTCTATAACCCCGTTGACAGCTGTTGTCTCCACGCTATTCTGTTTGCTGCGAGGGATTCCCAGTTTGTGGTGTCCATCCCCAGTGCTTTCATATCTCAATGTTTCAATATAGTAGGCAGAATAGAAGTGAAATTTGATACTGATGTTAAATTGAGGGTGAAATTTGATACTGATGTTAAATTGAGGGTGAAATTTGATACTGATGTTAAATTGAGGGTGAAATTTGATACTGATGTTAAATTGAGGGTGAAATTTGATACTGATGTTAAATTGAGGCCCAAAGTGTCTACCATTGAGTAGGTCATTTGTTACTTGAGATTAAGAGAGTTTAGTGAAAGACATCAGTCAGTTACTGCCCTCAGAATACTCCCTAAATGTAGATAGGTCCTATTAAGTGTTTTCCTTTGTTTTTATCATTGTTTCCTTTGCACAATATAGCAATTTTATTCCACTATCGCTTCTTATGATTATTAAATTACTATATCACGACAGATCTCATACAGTATATACAATGGGTACTTATTTGTAAAAGAATGTTATCAGTTAATTAACACTATTTTGATAACATCGCATTTATCATACCGCAACATTTGGTTAGGGCACAACAGTAAAAACAAAGGATTCCAACTAAAATTTACATTTTTGGGTAAATCAGACTTTTTGAGACATTTTCTGCCAGGGGAGATAATAGATAGAAAAGTTGAGATGTCTTGTCATTGTATATGGTTCAATATGAAGCAATGATAGAGATTGTTACACTTAGTGATATAATTGTTTCCTTTGCACAACATGCTAGCAATTTTATTCCACTATCGCTTCTTATGATTATTAAATTACTATATCACGACATCTCATACAGTATATGCAATGGGTACTTATTTGTAAAATAATGTGATCACTTAATTAACACGTTTTTGATAAAATCACATTTATCATACCGCAACATCTGGTTAGGGAACACCAATAAAAACAAAGGATTCCAACTAAAATGACCTATTTACATAATTGGGTAAATCAGACTTTTTCAGACATTTTCTGCCAGGGGACATAATAGATAGAACATTTGAGCTGTCTTGTTATTGTATATGGTTCAATATGAAGCAATGATAGAGATTGTTGATAGTTACACTTAGTGATATAATGATTTCAGAGGTAGCATGCCTGTTTTACTATTTACATTTTTATCCCGACACAAGTTTTGTCTGCAAACAACAGCTATTTAACCATAGTTGCAATGAAATTATGATGACAGATTTTATGTCTTTGTTATTAGCTTATCTGAGTGAGTTATTAGTATAATTGGGTTATCCTGCGTCTGTCTGTCCGTCCACAAAAAGAAGTAAAATTATTGGACATCTTGAAAATCTGAAAATCTCTCATTCTGAACCGCCTTGGGCCCGGAGGTTATAAAAACTTTGTTCAGATCGCAAACTCGAGCTCTAGTTATTTGATAGTGAGACATTATTTTGGCTCAACCAATCAGAAGCTTGAGACTGAGGTTGAGATTGGAGCAAAGTTTTTTACCTTGGGAGCTAGGTCGATTTTCATGAAACTTGGTAACGAAAATCGAGTCAATTGGTAGCTAAAAACACTTAAAATAATTACAATTCTGAATTCAAAAAAATTATAGAATCCAAAATTCTCCCGAAACATTGGGCAATTTGACCTTGAGATTTATTGAATTGGAGATTAGTAGATGAGAATTAGTTATTTGGTTTAACACTCTGTCCTATGTCACATACCAATATTTCAATAACCAGCTCTTTCAGTCTGATCCAAGTACAATTTTGACATATGCATATCAGATGAGTGACTCTGGACCATGGAAGAGGTCCTCTTGTATATCCAATAACTTTTTGCATGCTGGGTAAAATACAGGTTATAAATGGTTCAATTAATTGCAGCAGACGGCAATTCATTAATGTGTTTTTCTTATTTGTAACTGAAAGTTATGGAAATATGTCATGGAATTTCATTTGAGTTGTAACGTTACGACACTATTATGAATTTGCATGACATATTTGACTGTTATTTTCGCTATTAGCTTGTGAAGAGTTAACCCTTTCAACACCACAGACCTCTAAATTGGCTTACAAAAAAGTGTAGATCCAGATGAGCCGGCTCGTGACGAGCCGTCTCATCAGGATCTGCACTTTTTTCAAGTAATATAACTATTTTTAGAAAAACAATTGCCCATTTTGATAAATGAACTGATCCAAATGTAATTTTGTTATTAATTTATTGGTCTAAAAATACCATGGACCAGTCCATGTCAGTTACCTGGTGTTGAATGGGTTAATAGAACATTTAATATTTTGAAAACAAAATGTGATAAAGTTAAACCATAGAAACGTTTCAGCTAATCGAGCGCAATGTCTCGCAGACAGCTCTTAATCTCCACACTTTGTTAATCTGATAATTCTATAATACAGTCTACATCCGTTATGTCAAAGTCGGTTATGTCGAATTCTCCGGTTATCTCGAAGTCGGATCAAAGTCCCGTTTCAGACACTATCATTTTACATATAACTTGATCTGTTTATATCGAATTTCGTTAAGTCAAACTTCGGTTATGTCAAAGTATTTTGTTCGGTCCGACGGAATTCGACATAATGGATATAGACTGTAATTCTATAAAACACCCATTTTCTTGTTGAATGGATGGCTCCAGAATAAATCCTGGGTGATTCCATTATGAAAATGTAGGAAGAGTAGGGTTAACAGTATGTTTGTGATACTGTAGATGATATCCATTTGTCCTTGTTGAACTGGTTGTCTGTGATAATATTAACAATAACAGTCTTGTGAAATGCAATCATTTTGTACTTGTTAAGTTCGATAAATTGACAATTGTGTATATAGCCAACATTCCATAAAATATAAACACTTAAATCATGTACAGTCAAAACATGTGTTAGTGGTCACCTCCATTAAGCAGTCAACCTGTATTAAGCAGCCAGTTCCAGATTCCCAATTGTTTTATTATACATTTGATCTCTTAATCAGCGACCTGTGCTAAGCCAACCACTTTCTGTGATTCCCTTGGCTTGCTGCTTAAGACAGGTTTGACTGTATATGCAAGTCAAATATAACCATAGGAATGATTGAATATGACCTTTGGAATTATCGAATATAACCTTTGGAATTATTGAATATAACCTTTGGAATTATCGAATATAACCATTGGAATTATCGAATATAACCATTGGAATTATTACCATTGGAATTATCGAATATAACCTTTGGAATTATTGAATATAACCATTGGAAATATTGAATATAACCTTTGGAAATATTGAATATAACCTTTGGAATTATTGAATATAACCTTTGGAATTATTGAATATAACCATTGGAATTATTACCATTGGAAATATTGAATATAACCATTGGAATTATTACCATTGGAAATATTGAATATAACCATTGGAATTATTACCATTGGAAATATTGAATATAACCATTGGAATTATTGAATATAACCTTTGGAATTATTGAATATAACCATTGGAATTATTGAATATGACCATTGGAATTATTGAATATGACCATTGGAATTATTGAATATGACCATTGGAATTATTGAATATGACCATTGGAATTATTGAATATGACCTTTGGAATTATCGAATATGACCATAGGAATTATTGAATATAACCATTTTAATTATCAATCAATATTATGTTTTATATTTTGTTTGTATTCCAACCAATAAACTTACATGCCAAATCAAGAGACTGAAGTAGTGCTATGACTTAACTTACTGTTCAGATCAAAGAGTGGGCCAATCGGCATGCTCATTACAGCAGTCGGCATGTTCATTACAGCAGTCGGCATGCTCATTACAGCAGTCGGCATGTTCATTACAGCAGTCGGCATGCTCATTACAGCAGTCGGCATGCTCATTACAGCAGTCAGCATGCTCATTACAGCAGTCGGCATGCTCATTACAGCAGTCGGCATGCTCATTGCAGCAGTCGGCATGCTCATTGCAGCAGTCGGCATGGTCATTGCAGCAGTCGGCATGCTCATTCCAGCAGTTGATATAGAGCTAATTGCAGCAGTCGACATAGAGATTATTGCAGTAGTTGACATAGAGCTAATTGCAGCAGTCGACATAGAGCTTATTGCATCAGTCGACATAGAGCTCATTGCAGCAGTCGACATAGAGCTTATTGTAACAGTCAACATAGAGCTCATTACAGCAGTCGACATAGAGCTCATTGCATCAGTCCACATAGAGCTCATTGCAGCAGTCGACATAGAGCTTATTACAGCAGTCAACATAGAGCTCATTGCATCAGTCCACATAGAGCTTATTGCAGCAGTCGACATGGAGCTCATTGCAGCAGTCGACATAGAGCTCATTGCAGCAGTTGACATAGAGCTCATTGCAGCAATTGACATAGAGCTCATTGCAGCAGTCAGTATAGAACTCAGAAGAGAGTTGTGTAAACAATGTCGTAACCAGATCCGAAAATATACTGTATTATAATCTACTATATATGCTTGCGGCCAACAAGTGCCTTAGTTATTCACTGGCATATCATTGGGTGTACAGTTCACAATTGTATGTGATAAACATGTACATTACTCACATTTATACTGTGATTGGTTATGAACTGTCACATGACCTGTTGATAAAAAGTAATAATGCCCCAGTCCTGGATTAACTTTAAGGCCATAATAACTAATAAATTAATAATATATTTATCTTTTCTCATGGTGGATGTATATAACAATGCAGAATTTATCCTTTGTCAATATACAGTGGTGAAAAGTGATATTAATGGGGGATGGGAGTGAAAGTGATATTATGGGGGATGGGAGTGAAAAGTGATATTTATGGGGAGGGGGATGGGAGTGAAAAGTGATATTTTGGAGTAGGAGATGGAGTGAAAAGTGATATTTATGTGGTAGGAGGATGGGAGTGAAAAGTGATATTATGTGGTAGGGGGATGGGAGTGAAAAGTGATATTTATGGGGGAGGGGATGTGGAGTGAAAGTGATTTTGTGGGGGAGGGGATGGGAGTGAAAAGTGATATTTATGGGGGAGGGGGATGGGAGTGAAAAGTGATTTTGTGGGGGGAGGGGGATGGGAGTGAAAAGTGATTTTGTGGGGGGAGGGGGATGGGAGTGAAAAGTGATATTGATGGGGTAGGAGGATGGGAGTGAAAAGTGATATTTATGTGGTAGGGGATGGGAGTGAAAAGTGATATTTATGGGGGAGGGGGATAGGAGTGAAAAGTGATATTTATGGGGGAGGGGATGGGAGTGAAAAGTGATATTTATGGGGGAGGGGATGAGTGAAAAGTGATATTTATGGGGGAGGGGATGGGAGTGAAAAGTGATATTGATGGGGGAGGGGGTGGGTGAAAAGTGATATTTATGGGGGGAGGATGGATTGGTGGTAGGGTGGAAAGTGATATTTATGGGGGAGGGGGGAAAAGTGATATTTATGGGGAATGGGAGTGAAAAGTGATATTTATGGGGGAGGGGATGAGTGAAAAGTGATATTTATGGGGGAGGGGGTGGGACTGAAAAGTGATATTTATAGGGAGGGGGTGGGAGTGAAAAGATAATGATGGGGGAGTGGGATGGGAGTGAAAAGTGATATTTATGGGGGAGGGGGATGGGAGTGAAAAGTGATATTTATGGGGAGGGGATGGGTGTGATTTGATGGGAGGGGGGGACTGATGATTTTATGGGGAGGGGGGTGGGATTGAAAAGTGATATTTATGGGAGAGTGGGATGGGAGAGATAACGATTGGGGGCGGGGAGAACGGACTGAACAGATTTATTGACGGGTGGATCTGAGTGGAAAATGATATTAATGGTAGGGGGGGGCAGTTTGTAGAAACACTTGTTTTGAAATTCTGATTCATGACTAAGGTTTTGTGTATTGGTTCATAACCTTATATTTTTGCATGTACATAATTGCTATTTTTTATTGGTATTTAAGATTTTTATACAGGTCTCTCAAAGTTGTGGGAACAATCATATGTGAAACAATGTGTAGTTTATTTTAATATAGTCGGCTATAACCATGCTTTTGTGGAGTTTGCATTATTTATTATTTCAATTTATTAGTATGTGCATGTTTGTTTGATGGACATCGTATCCATAGTGATTGGTATGAGTGGTTGATTGTACATGTAGTTGTATTATTACAACATGTGACATGTAACGTCTGTGTTGTTCTGAGGCATCCAGCATATACCTCTGCTTTGATAAACAGAGTGGGATACATTGGAATCGTCTGTCCGTGCTTACGAATCCGTCTTACGAGGAGAACAATAGATCTATTGTCCAATGGTCTATTGTTAGCTCTTATGCAGCATTTTCTGCTTGCTTGTGATTAGAGAAAGACTTGACCCATTGAAGATACAATATATTTTCTTTTATGCTTTCCAATGAATGTTCTCAATGAGAGACAACTCCAGCTTCCACTGTTTTGAAACAGTGAAATATGGCATTTTCTATGTCACTGCGTGTGATTCGTATTTTTATTTAGATGTAAATGAGATACCAAATCCAATTTTAGTCCTGTTCAGTGCCGTGTAACGTAAACTGTAAAACGCTACCAGATGACGTTAGCAGCATAATCCTGACAACATTTTAAGTGAGTATGCAAATCCTATTAACATGTATAAAATATTTATGGAATCTTATATGTAAAGAAGTACTCTGCACGGGATAACTAGACATGTAAATTTCATATACCCTATATAATTATAACTTAACATCGCAGAGAGCGCAAACATTTCCTATGCAGTGTGCAATGCAATATTTGTACTTTCTAGGTCAAATTGACCTAGAAATTTGATTTGAGATTTGCATGGGATGGGATTTGTTCTATTGTAGGTATGAAATTATTTCAAAATAATTTTTGGTTACCCCATGTTGAATACTTTTGGTGAAATATATGTGCTTATTTACAATGTCGTATAATGATATTATATAAAACGGCATTCTAAGATTAATCTGAATAAATTATAATTACCTTTAACTCTTTGCATGTCGATGTTGACAGTAACAGGTCAGATATGTCATAACGACACAATTCTAATGAAATTCCATGACATATTTCCAGAGTTTTCAGTTACAATTAAGAAAAAAATCATTAACAAATTGTCGTCTTCTACAATTATTTTAACTATTTATAGCCTCTATTTGACCAAGCATGCAAAGAGTTAAGGTAAAGTTCGACAATAGTTTTGTACAGCAGCTTGTGTATTGTTAATCTGGACAGATGTTGTAATTGATTCAACAAAGGTTCATCAGTCATGCAATTTTATGTAGCAAAATCCCAAATACCGAGAGATCTACAAACCCACCGTCTCCGTAGCCCAGTGGTTAAGGCGTCCGCCAACGGAGCGGGAGGTCGAAGGTTCAAATCTTGTCAGGGGTTTGTTCTGATTTGGCCAGTTGGTGAGCCGCTAGCTAGTTAAATAATGGTTACCGATTGTCTACCAGCCTGGCGTCTGTCACACAAGCATAGGATTCGGGAAGTACTGATGTTCATAAAAAAGAGGTGTCTCATAAGTCAGAAATGGCTGGCCCTTTGAATAGGGGTGACACTATAATAAACAAACACTTTACTTTTACTTTTTATACTTGTGTAATTGTAGTGTACAGGTGTTATGTCGTGGTTCATGCACATATGTGATTGAGAATATAGCGCTCTTGCATTGCATGTATGCACGAACCATGCTGTAGCATGTTTATACCATGTAAAGGGGTATATTACTTTGCGTATCGCCAAGATACATGTGCGCGTACATGTGCTGGTACTTGGACTTCGGTTTAACTAAAAGTGTAGCTAAATTGTACGTTCGCTAAATGTTTTAAAAACTCTACTCGCGTAACTGAGATAGAAATTTGAAATATAACTAGTAATATGAATAACTTCTTCAAACACAATTGCTTGTGGAAATGCAACCATGCCTGGAGGTTATAAACTTTTCTCCAATCTCAAAACTCGGTCTCAATCGTCTGATTGGTTCACCTGACAGCAACACTCAGAATCAACCAATCAGATCACTTGAGCTTGAGATCTGAGAAAAGTTTTATAACCTCGGGGCCATAATGCTGAAAAACTTTATCGTACTTCAATTAAAGAAGTTATAGAATTTGAAAGCTGGTAATTATATGTTTCAAAATGGCAGCCATTTTGAATGTTTTATTTGGATGTATTGCTAAATAATATGAAATTGACACAAACTATGAGAATGTTCTAAATAGACTATATGTTGACATGCACATTTTAATAAAAATGTTAAATTGAATATTTATGTTGATTTAAATTACTATTATATGAATTTAGTAAACCGTCATGTGACACCTTAATCCAAGATGGCCACCACTAATATATTTCTATTTGAGATAATCACCCAATTGAAACTTGCTTATTTGCTGCGCAAATTTCCAAATTCATTTACTGGTGATTATTGGCTTTTGTTATTTAACTTTTGCTTTTAAGAGCGTTTTCAAATTCTTTTAATAGTATTAACAGTTTTCCCAGTTTCTACCAGTACATGAATGATAGAAGTAAAGTGAGTTACGGCATGCGTGTAGATGGTGATAGAATGCCTTATTTTAGTGTTCTGGAGACTTATTGAATAATAATCCATTTTATATGCATTGATATCAAGAACAATCCAATTTCGTCAGTTGAGGTGCCGGAACACTAAAATAAGACATTTTTATCACATTCCGTTAGGCGCCAACTCCAACCCCTTTTTGACGAAAATTATTGAAACACTGGTTAGTGGAAGTCGTGATAGCGCGTTCGCTTCAGGTGTGAAAGGCCCGGAGATCGAGCCCCACTGGAGCCGTTACGATTGTGCCCTTAGGCAAGGCATTTAAATTCCACATTGCCTCTTCTCTCTCCTTCATGGTGATGGATTCCATCAGGAATGAGGTCTCGAGAGTGATTAATATAAGTTGTAAGAACTTGTTTCGCAATCGAGCAAAAATAAATTTGTATTAACTAAACACTAGTTAAAACATTACGGGAGAAAAGTCTTTCATGCCATACATAACACGCTTGTTCTAATTTATTAATATTTCTACGCATTTACTGTCAAACCTGTCTTAGAGGTAATAGAGGTGACCACGAACACAGGTTTGACTGTACTTGACTGTATAAACAGAAAACCTGTAGAATTTCATTAAAACATTTGCCAATTAGATGTTATTATATGAAACAATTGGCAGTTTCTTACGGAGGTCGGTGCACCAAGTACTGGTTAACCGCTGGAGCCTGCCCAGGAAAGGTGTTGTTAGGTAAACTGCCTGTCACTCAAATGGGCAATCGGTAGCGACGTTAAATAAAGTTAAATAAAAAACTTGCCAATTAGATGTTGGTACTGTTCAATATAATCTTCCGTCTTCTCCGAAACCAGCCAGAATAATGGGCAGTTATATATTTACATACTGAAATTACATTAACCCTTTCAACACCACAGACCTCTAAATAGGCTTACAAAAAGTGTGTATCGTGACGAGCCGTCTCATCAGGATCTGCACTTTTTGCTAGTAATATTACTATTTTTAGGCAAAATTACCCATTTTGATAAATGAACTGGTCCAA
This sequence comes from Archivesica marissinica, assembly GCA_014843695.1. NCBI lineage: Eukaryota > Metazoa > Mollusca > Bivalvia > Venerida > Vesicomyidae > Archivesica > Archivesica marissinica. The sequence goes on along the minus strand of CM026402.1, from coordinate 24,258,856 downwards.
ATGTAATTTTCTTATTAATTGTTTGTTCTAAAATCTACACTCTTTGTAAGCCTATTTAGAAGTCCAAGTAGTAATATGTTACATTGTAAAGCTTGTATTTGTGTCTCCACCATAAATTGTTGGTGGTTTTATATCAGACTCTATTCTGTCCATATTTAACTTTATTTATTTAACAACGATTGCGAAGCAAGTTTTAACAACTTATATTAATCACTCTCGTTGGCGTTGATGAAAGCGTATATGTGGTCATTCGTGTTGAAGGAAACCAGAGTACACAGAGAAAACCCACCTGTCCGATCTGGCGACCACCGTACCATCTCACACACTTCCCGGTGCGAGGATCAAACATGGTTGCATTGGTGAGAAGTGAGCGCGCTAACCACTGCACTAATCGGACTGCCCTTGGCTTGTGGTGCTGTATATTTTTGTATGTGTGACCGCGCTCAAGAAGCAATGTAATTATACAGCCTATATGTATGTCCGGAGTTCGAGCCCCACTGGAGCCGTTACGATTGTGCCCTTAGGCAAGGCATTTAAATTCCACATTGCCTCTTCTCTCTCCTTCATGGCGATGGAGTCCATCAGGAATGAGGTCTCGAGAGTGATTAATATAAGTTGAAAGAACTTGTTTCGCAATCGAGCTAAAATAAATTTGTATAAACTATATGTATGTACTCAAAAACATTATAGCACAGTCATTCTTTTTTATATTTTATGTTAACGGTTATAACACGCTAATTTGTTCAAGTAACATTGACAAATACATATAAATATAAGGCGTTATAATTATTGTACAGAACTGTATATACCGTAAAGCGACACTACATCGTTGACGCATATGTCTGCATAATGTAATTTCCTATTATATTGTATAAGTTTTCCCCCAATAATTGCCTCAAAAACTGAGTATTTCAACAAATAAACAAGCGTCGTATACGCGGTTTGTTGACATAACAAAATAATGTAAATAGGGTCGACATGAATGCGTAATACAATACGTGTATCCAGAATAACACAATTTTTCGTACAGATTTACCGTTATATCTCACATGTGTGCCTATGCATATTTATTTGTAGACTAATAGTTTAGTATTGACTCCAATGACAAAACAAACGTCATTTCAGGAGCGTGGATGACCGTTATATGAAATGCTACTTTCACTTTTGAAAGTTTGTAGACAACAAAAACACTGTTTATTGATTCAATGTTAGTGTTCGAATGTATTCAGAAGAATGTGTAGTAGCAACGCATTTATACGTTAAAAAATGCATTTTATTTGGCTTTTTGTCTCTTTAACCACATGGTATTATATATTACAAGTGTACGGATTACAGAGAGCAGGTCGCCCATACCTGCCACACAAGTACAGGTCGGGTGATCTATATGTCAGCAGATAGTTTCTTTCATATCTCTGTGCGTGTTTGTAGAAGGGGAGGGGGATATTACACTTACAATATGACATTCACAAAATATTGGGAAATTCTGTTCTGCCGATTAGGAGGACATGCATGTGATTGATCCAACTTTAGGGGTGAGGAGGGGGTGAGGAGGGGTGGGTCTCTTGAAAGAGTCCTAAATTTGTTTTACTTGAGCTATATGTTCAACAAAATACAAACATTTCCCATCATCGTTCTTGTCTATAAATATATTAACGTCCCCATTAGAAGGAGAGATGTTCCCTTACAGGGTATAGGGATGGCTGAGGATATAGTATCGCAGATGGCTGGACGGTACAACACTGCCCCTCCCCCTTTTCCTAAGCATAATATTCCTTTTTCGTCTTATATCCTAAGGCACATTTCATTTATGCTTGAATATCTCTTTTTAAGTGTTTTACAGTACATGCGTAATATATTTTATGTGCAAATGGAGTAACTTATTCAGTGATTATTACTACTATATGTTGTAACCATATCTGTGATATTCTTTCAAATAAAAAAAGGGAATTTTAACTGAAACGCTTGTTGTTAACTTGTAATTGCATTTGTTGACTGAGATTTTAGTGTTGTATTATTCTAACATGGCTCGGCATTTTGTCTGTATATGCAAATAAAGAATTTACCGTGTTTAAATCGGCAATAAAACATGGTTTATATCTTTTGTGATGTCATATACTCAACATTTACCGAGTTTAAATCGGCAATAAAACATGGTTTATAACTTTGTGATGTCATATACTCAAAATGTACCGAGTTTAAATCGGCAATAAAACATGGTTTATAACTTTGTGATGTCATATACTCAACATTTACCGAGTTTAAGTCGGCAATAAAACATTGTTTATAACTTTGTGATGTCATATACTCAAAATGTACCGAGTTTAAATCGGCAATAAAACATGGTTTATAACTTTGTGATGTCATATACTAAAAAATTACCGAATTTAAAACTATTTTTGTCGTGATAGAATCGTAATAATATGTATACATGTATGTGGGTTATTTATAGTCGAATAAAACATCATTTGTCGTTCTGATCTCCGGAATTAATCACTTAGGCCTACAGCCTGTATTGTCAATTCCTATGCGTCAGAACTCCAAACCATGTTTTATTCTGGCAAAATGACAAAGTTGATATTATCAGAAGCTCAATTCGGTTCAAATAATAATTTGAGTGACAAATAAATATATTTGTATGACGGACAAGACAAAACACAGACGGATCTGTAGTCCAGTGGTTAACACGTTGGACTGGTAATCCAGGGATCGCAGGTTCGATCCTAATAAAATTAACAATCTTTCAGATGGGACTTTAAACCGAGGTCTCGTGTCAGTGCTTTACACCGTGCACGTAAAAGAACCTGATGAGACTCTGGAATGGGTCTTTGTCTGTATCATTGCACTAGCCTCCACAATTTTAAAATGACAAATATCTCCAGGAGACGTTGCTTACTATAATTAGTGAATAATGACCAGCTCTTATTAGGGGTTATACGAATAGTCATATGTCTATTGTTAAAACAGCAAGTATTTGTTCAGTAACAGTACAGTTCGTCTGCTCAGTTTAGGGTACATTAATATAATAACTGTTGTGTGTGTTTTACGTTTATTTACCGTCGCTACCTGTTGCCCATATGAGCGAAGCCTCCTGAAGAGATTGGTCATTTTAGATTTTTGGAGGATAGTTCAATGATACAGACAGAAACGTGACGTTGTTTGGTTTGTGACATCATTTCTGTCAAATATTAACCTCGTATTATTCACATAGAAGTTGCATTTGCTTGAATTATGATGTTACCTGATCCGTTACAAATAGTTGATGGACGCACTGCTCTTGTGCAACACCCAATTACCACACAAACAAGAAAGTATGGCGACAGACAGGGTTGGAAACAAACACCACTACGGGGGAAAGGGTTAGTCGAAGAAGGGTTGATGAAAGTTAAGCATCTGAATGGCATTATTTCATTTGAGTTAAACTTTTGTAAATAAAATAGTTTCATTTTGAGGCCCCTATATTTCTTTATGCTTGTACATTCAGTAATATTTATATTTAAACACATTTTTAAAATTGCATTGTATATTTATTTCTGTGTGTTTTACGTTTATTTATCGTCGCTACCGGTTGCCCATATGAACGACGCCTCCTGAAGAGATTAGTCATTTTAGTTTTTGGAGGATAGTCCATGATACAGACCCAGTCCAGAGTCTCCTCTGGTTCTTTAACGTGCACGGTGTAAAGCACCGACACGAGACCTCGGTTTAATGTCCCATCTGAAAGACTGTTAATTTTATTAGGGTCAGACGGGGAATCGAACCTGCGATCCCTGGATTACCAGTCCAGCGTGTTACCACTGGACTACAGATCCGTCTGTATATAATATAATATATTATATAAATATATATTTATTTCTTCGTTTCTATATATACAGCGCAGCGTGTCCCTTGAGGCTTAATGCATAGACAAATTGTCAAAATATGACGTTGAAGATGTAAAACATGGGTAAATAAGGTGAACTGGCTAAAAATAGAGATATAATAGCTGTAGTGAGTGACCGATCGTTTATACTTTCTATTGTTTCTTTTATTTCATAGGATAATAATTTGTTAGTTATTTATTTTATATAAATTTATTTAGCTCGATTGCGAAACAAGTTCTTGCAACTTATAATAATCACTCTCGAGACCTCATTCCTGATGTAATGCATTACCAACAGGGAGAGAGAAAGGGCAATGTGGAATTTAAATGCCTTGCCTAAGGGCACAACCGTAACGTCTCCATCTGGGCTCGAACTCCGGGCCTTTCCGGGCACCTGAGGCAAATACTCTACCACTGCGCTATCACGACTTAAACAGTCATTTACTTGATATAGTTGATTACGGGGTTCACTTGTAATATAAAGAACTCCCGGTCCTGTATCGTTTGAATTTATCATTTGTTCTGTATTTATTTAAAAAAAACATTAATTAATATTCATGTACATTTTGTATATTGAATTAGCTTGGAACCAAAATAAAATGGAGCAAACAATAAAATACTTTCGTACTCATCTAGCAGTGTGCACTTGAATAAAAATAGTACGGGTGGGGTTCGAACCCACATGGACATTCATCCATTGGAACTTAAGTCCAATGCCTTAACCACTCTGCCACCGTACTGGATATTACGCAATATTTACAACATTTCCACAACGCAGACTGAATTCAGTAAAAACAGACATATACATATATAATTGATGTGACCTTAATTCGTGTCCATTATGAATAAAGTAGATGCGACTACATGCAGTTAATGAATTGTTTTGTTGTTTGTAAACGTCAAGTAATATATTCTACTGAGCTTGTGATGTTTTGTAATTTATTTAGTTAACTCAATTATTGTACTGAGCTTGGGTTGTTTTGTAGTGTGTATAATTAACTCAAATATTCTACTGAGTTTGTGTTGGTTTGTATTTTGTTTAGTTAATTCAAATATTTTACTGAGTGTGTATTGTTTTTTGGCTTGTATAGTAAACTCAAATATTCTTCCGAGCTTGTGTTGCTTATTTGATTGGATAGTCAAGACATATATTATACTGAGCTTGTGTTGTATCTTTGCTGGGCTAGTCAAGACATTTATTATACTGAGCTTGTGTTGTTTCTTTGCTTGGATAGTCAATACATATATTATACTGAGCTTGTGTTGTTTCTTTGCTTGGATAGTCAAGACATATATTATACTGAGCTTGTGTTGTTTCTTTGCTTGGATAGTCAAGACATATATTATACTGAGCTTGTGTTGTTTCTATGCTTGGATAGTCAAGACATATATTATACTGAGCTTGTGTTGTTTCTTTGCTTGGATAGTCAAGACATATATTATACTGAGCTTGTGTTGTTTCTATGCTTGGATAGTCAAGACATATATTATACTGAGCTTGTGTTGTTTCTTTGCTTGGATAGTCAAGACATATATTATACTGAGCTTGTGTTGTTTCTTTGCTTGGATAGTCAAGACATATATTATACTGAGCTTGTGTTGTTTCTTTGCTTGGATAGTCAAGACATATATTATACTGAGCTTGTGTTGTTTCTTTGCTTGGATAGTCAAGACATATATTATACTGAGCTTGTGTTGTTTCTTTGCTTGGATAGTCAAGACATATATTATACTGAGCTTGTGTTGTTTATTTGCTGGGATAGTCAAGACATATATTATACTGAGCCTGACCCGGTCGATCTCCTCACGACGTGCACGTCGTGACCGGGGCACATCCCGCAGCAGCAGCGTAGGATTCTGGGATCTTCTGGTCGTCGATCTTGTGAAGGGGAGGCTCGCCAGCATGTGGATCCATGGCTACAGCACATCAGGACAGATCCACCAGCTCTTCTAGATAGTGGACACTCTAGATAGTGATATTGACGCACTATATCTTCGCCGGCTTTTTTCGATACTTTCTCTTCCTTCTTCTACTTCTCCGGCGGATAGACGAGACGGCGGACCTGAGGGAGCGGCAATAGTCGTGGATCCACGCTCCCCCGAGCTACACCGGAGTTTAGTAGACTCGTTTGCGACAATCGACGACCAGATGTCTAACTGTCAGATCCGTATTAATGCTGCTGCGGGGTGACCAACAGTGAGGAGTGTGGCCCTACAAATGACCACGTACAGACCAGGCCTTGTCAACCTGGCCGGCACAGAAAGAAGTAACCACCTGATGACGTCTTCATAAGCCACACAGAATACAGAACCGTCAGAGAATACCGAACTAATCAACGTAGAAGAACAGGAATAATCATCACAGAACACGTATAATCATCATCGAATAACCACCACAGAAGAATCACCTTAGGACAAGAAGAATCACCGTAGACAAGAAGAATCACCTTAGGACATAACCATCTTAGAAAATACAGTCGCCCAAATGCATTTATGCGGTGGCGACTATAAACAAAATTACATCGTTCATACTGAGCCTGTGTTGTTTCTTTGCTTGGATAGTCAATACATATATTATACTGAGCTTGTGTTGTTTCTTTGCTTGGATAGTCAAGACATATATTATACTGAGCTTGTGTTGTTTCTTTGCTTGGCTAGTCACGACATATATTATACTGAGCTTGTGTTGTTTCTTTTGTTGGATAGTCAAGACATATATTATACTGAGCTTGTGTTGTTTCTTTGCTTGGGTAGTCAATACATATATTATACTGAGCTTTTGTTGTTTCTTTGCTTGGATAGTCAAGACATATATTATACTGAGCTTGTGTTGTTTCTTTGCTTGGATAGTCAAGACATATATTATACTGAGATTGTGTTGTTTCTTGCTTGGATAGTCAAGACATATATTATACTGAGCTTGTGTTGTTTCTTTGCTTGGGTAGTCAAGACATATATTATACTGAGCTTGTGTTGTTTCTTTGCTTGGATAGACAATACATATATTATACTGAGCTTGTGTTGTTTCTTTGCTTGGATAGACAATACATATATTATACTGAGCTTGTGTTGTTTCTTTGCTTGGATAGTCAATACATATATTATACTGAGCTTGTGTTGTTTCTTTGCTTGGATAGTCAAGACATATATTATACTGAGCTTTTGTTGTTTCTTTGCTTGGATAGTCAAGACATATATTATACTGAGCTTGTGTTGTTTCTTTGCTTGGATAGTCAAGACATATATTATACTGAGATTGTGTTGTTTCTTGCTTGGGTAGTCAAGACATATATTATACTGAGCTTGTGTTGTTTCTTTGCTTGGGTAGTCAAGACATATATTATACTGAGCTTGTGTTGTTTCTTTGCTTGGATAGTCAAGACATATATTATACTGAGCTTGTGTTGTTTCTATGCTTGGATAGTCAAGACATATATTATACTGAGCCTGTGTTGATTCTTTGGTTGGATAGTCAATACATATATTATACTGAGCTTGTGTTGTTTCTTTGCTTGGATAGTCAAGACATATATTATACTGAGCATGTGTTGTTTCTTTGCTTGGATAGTCAAGACATATATTATAATGAGCTTGTGTTGTTTCTTTGCTTGGGTAGTCAAGACATATATTATACTGAACTTGTGTTGTTTCTTTGCTTGGATAGTCAAGACATATATTATATAGCGCTTGTGTTGTTTCTTTGCTTGGATAGTCAAGACATATATTATATAGCGCTTGTGTTGTTTCTTTGCTTGGATAGACAATACATATATTATACTGAGCTTGTGTTGTTTCTTTGCTTGGATAGACAATACATATATTATACTGAGCTTGTGTTGTTTCTTTGCTTGGATAGACAATACATATATTATACTGAGCTTGTGTTGTTTCTTTGCTTGTATAGTCAAGACATATATATTATACTGAGCTTGTGTTGTTTCTTTGCTTGGATAGTCAAGACATATATTATATACTGAGCTTGTGTTGTTTCTTTGAGTGCATAGTCAAGACATATATTATACTGAGATTGTGTTGTTTCTTTGCTTGGATAGTCAAGACATATATTATATACTGAGCTTGTGTTGTTTCTTTGCTTGGATAGTCAAGACATATATTATACTGAGCTTGTGTTGTTTCTTTGCTTGGATAGTCAAGACATATATTATACTGAGCTTGTGTTGTTTCTTTGCTTGGATAGTCAAGGCATATATTATATACTGAGCTTATGTTGTTTCTTTGCTTGGGTAGTCAAGACATATATTATACTGAGCTTGTGTTGTTTCTTTGCTTGGGTAGTCAAGACATATATTATATACTGAGCTTGTGTTGTTTCTTTGCTGGGATAGTCAAGACATATATTATACTGAGCTTGTGTTGTTTCTTTGCTGGTATAATCTGGTCAATATAAATATTCTCGAAATAGCAACAGTTGCGCGTGAGCACCGTAATAATGTCATAACTAACTTCATACAATAAAATACGTTCGTACTCATGAATAAAATAGTACGGGTGGGGTTCGAACCCACGCGGACATTCGTCCATTGGAACTTAAGTCCAACGCCTTAACCACTCGGCCACCGTACTAGATATTACACAATATTTACAATATTTACACAATGCATACTGAATTCAGTAAAAACATAGACATTTAAATTTGTAATCGATGTGACCTTAATTCTTGTCCATTATGAATAAAGTAGATGAGATGACATGCAGTTAAGTAATTGTTTCTTTTTTTGTAAAAAAGTCAACTAATATATTCTACCGAGCTTGTGTTGTTTTGTGATTTGTATAGGAAATCAAACATTCTACCTTAGATTATGTTGCTTAGTACTGAATATAACCAACTGAATATTCTACTGAGCTTGCGATGTTTCTTTGCTTGTATGTTCAAATCAAATATTCTATTGAGCTTGGGTTGTTTTGTAATTTGTTTAGTTAATTCAATTATTCTACTGGGCTTGAGTTGTTTTGTCATTTGTTTAGTTAACTCAAATATTCTACTGAGCTTGTGCTGTTTTGTCATTTGTGTAGTTAACTCAAATAGTCTACTGAGCTTGTGTTATTTTGTAATTTGTGTAGTGAAATCAATTATTCTATACATAGTTCCCGTGTGACGTCATCATTCCTACTGTGGCTGCCATTTTTAATTGCAAAGTTGATCAGATATTATATATAATATATAGTAGTGATATTTTGTTTTCTTCATAACATATTTATTTTTCATCCCATCACGATGGTTGATAAATTGTTGGAAAGCTCTCAGTGGACATATTTTGAGTACCATTTCACAAATTTCGTATCAATAACGAATACATAATAATTGACCTGTATATTAATATTTCAACTGTGAAAATAGACTTTCAAAAATAGGTGCAAGTTAAGTTCTTATAATTTATAATTCATACATCATTGTCAACACATAAATTAATATTTAAAAAGTACATTTCAATACCTTTAAAATCATTGTTTTGTTTCTTTGAGTGCATAGTCAAGACATATATTATACTGAGCTTGTGTTGTTTCTTTGCTGGGCTAGTCAAGACATATATTATACTGAGCTTGTGTTGTTTCTTTGCTTGTATAGTCAAGACATATATTATATACTGAGCTTGTGTTGTTTCTTTGCTTGGATAGTCAAGACATATATTATATACTGAGCTTGTGTTGTTTCTTTGAGTGCATAGTCAAGACATATATTATACTGAGATTGTGTTGTTTCTTTGCTTGGATAGTCAAGACATATATTATATACTGAGCTTGTGTTGTTTCTTTGCTTGGATAGTCAAGACATATATTATACTGAGCTTGTGTTGTTTCTTTGCTTGGATAGTCAAGACATATATTATACTGAGCTTGTGTTGTTTCTTTGCTTGGATAGTCAAGGCATATATTATATACTGAGCTTGTGTTGTTTCTTTGCTTGGGTAGTCAAGACATATATTATATACTGAGCTTGTGTTGTTTCTTTGCTGGGATAGTCAAGACATATATTATACTGAGCTTGTGTTGTTTCTTTGCTTGGGTAGTCAAGACATATATTATACTGAGCTTGTGTTGTTTCTTTGCTTGGGTAGTCAAGACATATATTATATACTGAGCTTGTGTTGTTTCTTTGCTGGGATAGTCAAGACATATATTATACTGAGCTTGTGTTGTTTCTTTGCTGGTATAATCTGGTCAATATAAATATTCTCGAAATAGCAACAGTTGCGCGTGAGCACCGTAATAATGTCATAACTAACTCCATACAATAAAATACGTTCGTACTCATGAATAAAATAGTACGGGTGGGGTTCGAACCCACGCGGACATTCGTCCATTGGAACTTAAGTCCAACGCCTTAACCACTCGGCCACCGTACTAGATATTACACAATATTTACAATATTTACACAATGCATACTGAATTCAGTAAAAACATAGACATTTAAATTTGTAATCGATGTGACCTTAATTCTTGTCCATTATGAATAAAGTAGATGAGATGACATGCAGTTAAGTAATTGTTTCTTTTTTTGTAAAAAAATCAACTAATATATTCTACCGAGCTTGTGTTGTTTTGTGATTTGTATAGGAAATCAAACATTCTACCTTAGATTATGTTGCTTAGTACTGAATATAACCAACTGAATATTCTACTGAGCTTGCGATGTTTCTTTGCTTGTATGTTCAAATCAAATATTCTATTGAGCTTGGGTTGTTTTGTAATTTGTTTAGTTAATTCAATTATTCTACTGGGCTTGAGTTGTTTTGTCATTTGTTTAGTTAACTCAAATATTACTGAGCTTGTGCTGTTTTGTCATTTGTGTAGTTAACTCAAATAGTCTACTGAGCTTGTGTTATTTTGTAATTTGTGTAGTGAAATCAATTATTCTATACATAGTTCCCGTGTGACGTCATCATTCCTACTGTGGCTGCCATTTTTAATTGCAAAGTTGATCAGATATTATATATAATATATAGTAGTGATATTTTGTTTTCTTCATAACATATTTATTTTTCATCCCATCACGATGGTTGATAAATTGTTGGAAAGCTCTCAGTGGACATATTTTGAGTACCATTTCACAAATTTCGTATCAATAACGAATACATAATAATTGACCTGTATATTAATATTTCAACTGTGAAAATAGACTTTCAAAAATAGGTGCAAGTTAAGTTCTTATAATTTATAATTCATACATCATTGTCAACACATAAATTAATATTTAAAAAGTACATTTCAATACCTTTAAAATCATTGTTTTGTTTCTTTGAGTGCATAGTCAAGACATATATTATACTGAGCTTGTGTTGTTTCTTTGCTGGGATAGTCAAGACATATATTATACTGAGCTTGTGTTGTTTCTTTGCTTGTATAGTCAAGACATATATTATATACTGAGCTTGTGTTGTTTCTTTGCTTGGATAGTCAAGACATATATTATATACTGAGCTTGTGTTGTTTCTTTGAGTGCATAGTCAAGACATATATTATACTGAGATTGTGTTGTTTCTTTGCTTGGATAGTCAAGACATATATTATATACTGAGCTTGTGTTGTTTCTTTGCTTGGATAGTCAAGACATATATTATACTGAGCTTGTGTTGTTTCTTTGCTTGGATAGTCAAGACATATATTATACTGAGCTTGTGTTGTTTCTTTGCTTGGATAGTCAAGGCATATATTATATACTGAGCTTGTGTTGTTTCTTTGCTTGGGTAGTCAAGACATATATTATATACTGAGCTTGTGTTGTTTCTTTGCTGGGATAGTCAAGACATATATTATACTGAGCTTGTGTTGTTTCTTTGCTTGGATAGTCAAGACATATATTATACTGAGCTTGTGTTGTTTCTTTGCTTGGATAGTCAAGACATATATTATATACTGAGTTTGTGTTGTTTCTTTGCTGGGATAGTCAAGACATATATTATACTGAGCTTGTGTTGTTTCTTTGCTGGTATAATCTGGTCAATATAAATATTCTCGAAATAGCAACAGTTGCGCGTGAGCACCGTAATAATGTCATAACAAACTCCATACAATAAAATACGTTCGTACTCATGAATAAAATAGTACGGGTGGGGTTCGAACCCACGCGGACATTCATCCATTGGAACTTAAGTCCAACGCCTTAACCACTCGGCCACCGTACTAGATATTACACAATATTTACAATATTTACACAATGCATACTGAATTCAGTAAAAACATAGACATTTAAATTTGTAATCGATGTGACCTTAATTCTTGTCCATTATGAATAAAGTAGATGAGATGACATGCAATTAAGTAATTGTTTCTTTTTTTGTAAAAAAGTCAACTAATATATTCTACCGAGCTTGTGTTGTTTTGTGATTTGTATAGGAAATCAAACATTCTACCTTAGATTATGTTGCTTTGTACTGAATATAACCAACTGAATATTCTACTGAGCTTGCGATGTTTCTTTGCTTGTATGTTCAAATCAAATATTCTATTGAGCTTGGGTTGTTTTGTAATTTGTTTAGTTAATTCAATTATTCTACTGGGCTTGAGTTGTTTTGTCATTTGTTTAGTTAACTCAAATATTCTACTGAGCTTGTGTTGTTTTGTCATTTGTGTAGTTAACTCAAATAGTCTACTGAGCATGTGTTATTTTGAAATTTGTGTAGTGAAATCAATTATTATATACATAGTTCCCGTGTGACGTCATCATTCCTACTGTGGCTGCCATTTTTAATTGCAAAGTTGATCAGATATTATATATAATATATAGTAGTGATATTTTGTTTTCTTCATAACATATTTATTTTTCATCCCATCACCATGGTTGATAAATTGTTGGAAAGCTCTCAGTGAGTACCATTTCACAAATTTCGTATCAATAACGAATACATAATAATTGACCTGTATATTAATATTTCAACTGTGAAAATAGACTTTCAAAAATAGGTGCAAGTTAAGTTCTTATAATTTATAATTCATACATCATTGTCAACAAATAAATTAATATTTAAAAAGTACATTTCAATACCTTTAAAATCATTGTTTTGTTTCTTTGAGTGCATAGTCAAGACATATATTATACTGAGCTTGTGTTGTTTCTTTGCTGGGCTAGTCAAGACATATATTATACTGAGCTTGTGTTGTTTCTTTGCTGGGCTAGTCAAGACATATATTATACTGAGCTTGTGTTGTTTCTTTGCTGGAATAGTCAAGACATATATTATACTGAGTCTGTGTTGTTTCTTTGCTGGGCTAGTCAAGACATATATTATACTGAGCTTGTGTTGTTTCTTTGCTGGGATAGTCAAGACATATATGATATACTGAGCTTGTGTTGTTTCTTTGCTGGGTTAGTCAAGACATATATTATACTGAGCTTGTGTTGTTTCTTTGCTGGGCTAGTCAAGACATATATTATACTGAGCTTGTGTTGTTTCTTTGCTGGGCTAGTCAAGACATATATTATACTGAGCTTGTGTTGTTTCTTTGCTGGGTTAGTCATGACATATATTATACTGAGCTTGTGTTGTATCTTTGCTTGGATAGTCAAGACATATATTATATACCGAGCCTGTGTTGTTTCTTTGCTTGGATAGTCAATACATATATTATACTGAGGTTGTGTTGCTTCTTTTATTGCATAGTCGGGACAATATAAATAATCCCGAACTAGCAACAGCTGCGCGTGAGCACCGTAATAATGTCATAACAAACTCCATACAATAAAATCCTTTCGTAACAGTGTGCACATGAATAAAATAGTACGGGTGGGGTTCGAACCCCCCCGACATTCGTCAATTGGAACTTAAGTCCAACGCCTTAACCACTCGGCCACCGTACTAGATATTACACAATATTTACAATATTTACACAACGCATACTGAATTCAGTAAAAACATAGACATTTAAATTTGTAATCGATGTGACCTTAATTCGTGTCCATTATGAATCATGTAGATGCGACTACATGCAGTTTAAGAATTGTTTTATTGTTTGTATAGGTCAAGTAATATATTCTACTGATCTTGTGATGTTTTGTAATTGATTTAGTTAACTCAATTAATGAGCTTGAGTTGTTTTGTATTGTGTAGATTTAACTCAAATATTCTACTGAGCTTGAGTTGTTTTGTATTGTGTATAATTAATTCAAATATTCTACTGAGTTTGTGTTGGTTTGTATTTGGTTTAGTTAATTCAAATATTTTACTGAGTGTGTATTGTTTTTTGGCTTGTATAGTAAACTCAAATATTCTTCTGAGATTCTTTTGCATATTTGCTTGGGTAGTCCGACATATATTATATACTGAGCTTGTGTTGTTTCTTTGCTGGGATAGTCAAGACATATATTATACTGAGCTTGTGTTGTTTCTTTGCTGGGATAGTCAAGACATATATTATACTGAGCTTGTGTTGTTTCTTTGCTGGGATAGTCAATACATATATTAAGCTTGTGTTGTTTCTTTGCTTGGATAGTCAAGCCATATATTATATACTGAGCTTGTATTGTTTCTTTGCTTCGATAGTCAATACATATATTATACTGAGCTTGTGTTGTTTCTTTGCTTGGATAGTCAAGACATATATTATATACTGAGCTTGTGTTGTTTCCTTGCTGGGATAGTCAAGGCATATATTATATGCTGAGCTTGTGTTGTTTCTTTGCTGGGATAGTCAAGACATATATTATACTGAGCTTGTGTTGTTTCTTTGCTTGGATAGTCAAGACATATATTATATACTGAGCTTGTGTTGTTTCTTTGCTTGGATAGTCGGGTCAAAATAAATATTCCCGAAATAGAAACAGCTGCCCGTGAGCACCGTAATAATGTCATAACAAATTCCATACAATAAAATACTTTCGTACTCTCGCAACAGTGTGCTCATGAATAAAATAGTACGGGTGAGTTTCGAACGAACGCGGACATTCGTCCATTGGAACTAAAGTCCAACGCCTTAACCACTCGACCAAAAACCGTACTAGATATTACACAATATTTACAATATTTACACAACGCAGACTGAATTCAATAAAAACAGACATTTAAATTTGTAATCGATGTGACCTTAATTCATGTCCATTATGGATAAAGTAGATGAGATGACATGCAATTAAGTAATTGTTTCGTTTTTTGTAAAAAAGTCAACTAATATATTCTACAGAGCTTGTGTTGTTTTGTGATTTGTATAGGAAATCAAACATTCTACCTTAGATTGTGTTGCTTTGTACTGTATATAACCAACTGAATATTTTACTGAGCTTGCGATGTTTCTTTGTTTGTATGTTCAAATCAAATATTCTATTGAGCTTGGGTTGTTTTGAAATTTATTTAGTTAATTCAATTATTCTACTGAGATTGTGTTGTTTTGTCATTTGTGTAGTTAACTCAAATAGTCTACTGAGCTTGTGTTGTTTTGTAATTTGTGTAGTTAACTCAAATAGTCTACTGAGCTTGTGTTGCTTTGTAATTTGTGTAGTGAACTCAATTATTATATACATAGTTCCCGTGTGACGTCATCATTCCTACTGTGGCTGCCATTTTTAATGGCAAAGTTGATCAGATATATTTAATATATAGTAGCGATATTTTGTTTTCTTCATAAAATATTTATTTTTCATCCCATCACGATGGTTCATACATTGTTGGAAAGCTCTCAGTGAGTACCATTTCACAAATTTCGTATCAATAACGAATACATAATAATTGACCTGTATATTAATATTTCAACTGTGCAAATAGACTTTCAAAAATAGGTGCAAGTTAAGGTCTTATAATTTATAATTCATACATCATTGTTAACAAATAAATTAATATTTAAAAAGTACATTTCAATACCTTTAAAATCATTGTTTTGTTTCTTTGAGTGCATATTCAAGACATATATTATACTGAGCTTGTGTTGTTTCTTTGCTGGGTATTCAAGACATATATTATACTGAGCTTGTGTTGTTTCTTTGCTGGGCTAGTCAAGACATATATTATACTGAGCTTGTGGTGTTTCTTTGCTGGGATCGTCAAGACATATATTATATACTGAGCTTTTGTTGTTTCTTTGCTGGGTTAGTCAAGACATATATTATATGGATTATCTGTGATTACATTAGTCTCTTATAATTCTTTTATAATGAATGGTGTTGTACTATGCCACGCTCATTTGTTGTGTATATTTTATGTATTGTTCAACGATGAGACTGAAATAAAGAATAAATCCTATATTATACTGAGCTTGTGTTGTTTCTTTGCTGGGCTAGTCAAGACATATATTATACTGAGTCTGTGTTGTTTCTTTGCTGAGCTAGTCAAGACATATATTATACTGAGCTTGTGTTGTTTCTTTGCTGGGCTAGTCAAGACATATATTATACTGAGCTTGTGTTATTTCCTTGCTGGGATAGTCAAGACATATATTATACTGAGTGTGTGTTGTTTCTTTGATTGGATAGTCAATACATATATTATACTGAGCTTGTGTTGTTTCCTTGCTGGGATAGTCAAGACATATATTATACTGAGCTTGTGTTGTTTCTTTTATTGCATAGTCGGGTCAATATAAATAATCCCGAACTAGCAACAGCTGCGCGTGAGCACCGTAATAATGTCATAACAAACTCCATACAATAAAATCCTTTCGTACTCTCGTAACAGTGTGCACATGAATAAATAGTACGGGTGGGGTTTGAACCCACGCGGACATTCGTCCATTGGAACTTAAGTCCAACGCCTTAACCACTCGGCCACCGTACTAGATATTACACAATATTTACAATATTTAAACAACGCATACTGAATTCAGTAAAAACAAAGACATTTAAATTTGTAATCGATGTGACCTTAATTCGTGTCCATTATGAATCATGTAGATGCGACTACATGCAGTTAAATAATTGTTTTATTGTTTGTATAGGTCAAGTAATATATTCTACTGATCTTGTGATGTTTTGTAATTGATTTAGTTAAAGGCCTGCAGTTTGACCCCGTCCAATTGTAAAGATTTATACTTTACTACCTGTTCCATGTGATTAGTGGCTTGTATCAACAATGTAGCAGTACATTCAGTATACTTTGGCGTATGTAGGTATTTTCTAACGGTTAATATGCACGATCACTCTGTGAGCTGAGAATTAGTCAAAATGAGGCCCTGACAATTTAACCCATTCAACCCCAAGTAACTGACATGGACTGGTGCATGCTATTTTTAGACCAATAAATTAATAAGAAAATTACATTTGGACCAGTTCATTTATCAAAATGGGTAATTTTATCTAAAATAGTATAATTATTACTGGCAAAAAAGTGCAGATCCTGATGAGACGGCTCGTTACGAGCCGGCTCATCTGGATCTACACTTTTCATAAGCCTATTTAGAGGCCTGTGGGGTTGAAAGGGTTAAGTAAACGTATATTATTGATTGTAAAGAAAATTGATAGTTATGAGTATTCAAACTACATAATCCAGATCAGCCCAGGGACATAGATTACATGTTATGTAGGTGCCTCATCAGCCGTAGCGTAATCACTGAGACTGATAATTTGTATGCATGTATAATGTGCGCTATGGTTGTGATCTGTGCAATCTAATTCAAAATTCAGTTCATGTGTTGACCTAATCAAATATGTATGTATGTATGTATTTATATGAATAAACTATATGTGTTCGTTATATGGTAACCTTCATACTTCATTTAATTATATATCTACAGTATTATTCGCAAGTTTTCTGTTATATTTTAAATATTTCTCTGTGTCAGTGTGTGTTTACCGATATTGATGCTACATAATAATCACAGTGAATGCTATGAGTACATGTATAATATTATAATTATAATCTCTTGAACATACGAGTATTACACATATTCTGCCGATTTCTACAAGATGCCATTGAGTAAAATAACAATGTATGTAACTGATGAGCAGAGAAAAGAATTGCTGACTTTCTTGCAAAATAAGAACTGGGACGTAGAGATGGAAATAGAAGAAACAGCCACAGCCATGCCCGTTGCAGAGGATGCTTACGTACCTCCCCCTATGCCTCAGTATGCTGAAGGTGTTGCTGAGTGTCCACTGTGCTTGTGTTCCCCTTGCATAATAAATGAACAGAACAAACAACTTTGGTGGCCTGCTAATAATCGTCCACCGCATAATCTAAATTCACATGAGAGAAAGCTTCTATACAGGAGGTTTTGGGCAATGCTATATAATTGTGGCGCATGGAAAGATGTCAGATATATAGAGAGAAAAGTAGCGGCTAGAAGAGGAGACTGTACTTGGCATAAGAGGGAACTGATGCCTGAATGTGTGGTACAGCAATGCAGGAACTGGCTGCCTAACCCGCGCAACCAGCCTTATTTGGGCCATAAGTGGAGTTGAATTGTTTATACCAGTTGTAAGTACTATAAAAATACAGAACTTCAATTTCAGCAATTTATAACCTCTGATATGTACGTGGGTCATAATAGATATAAGTGGTGCTCATGTATTAGATGTATACCATGCAGGGCCTCGCATGTGGCAAATACGATGTGCGTCGACCGTCAGATTTGTACCGCTATTCCTCGTGTGTTTAGTGCGTTGACCGTCAGATTTGTACCGCTATTCCTCGTGTGTTTAAGGTCAAATATAGGTCAACCTGCAGGCCTTTAACTCAATTAATGAGCTTGAGTTGTTTTGTATTGTGTAGAGTTAACTCAAATATTCTACTGAGCTTGAGTTGTTTTGTATTGTGTATAATTAACTCAAATATTCTACTGAGTTTGTGTTGGTTTGTATTTTGTTTAGTTAATTCAAATATTTTACTGAGTGTGTATTGTTTTTTGGCTTGTATAGTAAACTCAAATATTCTTCCGAGCTTCTTTTGCATATTTGATTGGATAGTCAAGACATATATTATATACTGAGCTTGTGTTGTTTCTTTGCTGGGATAGTCAAGACATATATCATACTGAGCTTGTGTTGTTTCTTTGCTTGGATAGTCAAGACATATATTATATACTGAGCTTGTATTGTTTCTTTGTTGGGATAGTCAAGACATATATTATACTGAGCTTGTGTTGTTTCTTTGCTTGGATAGTCAAGCCATATATTATATACTGAGCTTGTGTTGTTTCTTTGCTGGGATAGTCAAGACATATATTATACTGAGCTTGTGTTGTTTCTTTGCTTGGATGGTCAAGACATATATTATATACTGAGCTTGTGTTGTTTCTTTGCTGGGATAGTCAAGACATATATCATACTGAGCTTGTGTTGTTTCTTTGCTTGGATAGTCAAGACATATATTATATACTGAGCTTGTGTTGTTTCTTTGCTGGGATAGTCAAGACATATATTATACTGAGCTTGTGTTGTTTCTTTGCTTGGATAGTCAAGACATATATTATATACTGAGCTGGTGTTGTTTCTTTGCTGGGATAGTCAAGACATATATCATACTGAGCTGGTGTTGTTTCTTTGCTTGGATAGTCAAGACATATATTATATACTGAGCTTGTGTTGTTTCTTTGCTTGGATAGTCGGGTCAAAATAAATATTCCCGAAATAGAAACAGCTGCCCGTGAGCACCGTAATAATGTCATAACAAACTCCATACAATAAAATACTTTCGTACTCTCGCAACAGTGTGCTCATGAATAAAATAGTACGGGTGGGGTTCGAACCAACTCGGACATTCGTCCATTGGAACTAAAGTCCAACGCCTTAACCACTCGGCCAAAAACCGTACTAGATATTACACAATATTTACAATATTTACACAACGCAGACTGAATTCAATAAAAACAGACATTTAAATTTGTAATCGATGTGACCTTAATTCATGTCCATTATGGATAAAGTAGATGCGATGACATGCAGTTAAGTAATTGTTTCGTTTTTTGTAAAAAAGTCAACTAATATATTCTACAGAGCTTGTGTTGTTTTGTGATTTGAATAGGAAATCAAAATTCTACCTTAGATTGTGTTGCTTTGTACTGTATATAACCAACTGAATATTTTACTGAGCTTGCGATGTTTCTTTGTTTGTATGTTCAAATCAAATATTCTATTGAGCTTGGGTTGTTTTGAAATTTATTTAGTTAATTCAATTATTCTACTGAGATTGTGTTGTTTTGTCATTTGTGTAGTTAACTCAAATAGTCTACTGAGCTTGTGTTGTTTTGTAATTTATGTAGTTAACTCAAATAGTCTACTGAGCTTGTGTTGCTTTGTAATTTGTGTAGTGAACTCAATTATTATATACATAGTTCCCGTGTGACGTCATCATTCCTACTGTGGCTGCCATTTTTAATGGCAAAGTTGATCAGATATATTTAATATATAGTAGCGATATTTTGTTTTCTTCATAAAATATTTATTTTTCATCCCATCACGATGGTTCATACATTGTTGGAAAGCTCTCAGTGAGTACCATTTCACAAATTTCGTATCAATAACGAATACATAATAATTGTCATGTATACTAATATTTCAACTGTGAAAATAGACTTTCAAAAATAGTTGCAAGTTAGGTTCTTATAATTTATAATTCATACATCATTGTCAACAAATAAATTAATATTTAAAAAGTACATTTCAATACCTTTAAAATCATTGTTTTGTTTCTTTGAGTGCATATTCAAGACATATATTATACTGAGCTTGTGTTGTTTCTTTGCTGGGATAGTCAAGACATATATTATACTGAGCTTGTGTTGTTTCTTTGCTTGGATAGTCAAGACATATATTATACTGAGCTTGTGTTGATTCTTTGCTTGGATAGTCAAGACATATACTATACTCAGCTTGTGTTGTGTCTTTGCTTGGATAGTCAAGGCATATATTATATACTGAACTTGTGTTGTTTCTTTGCTTGGATAGTCAAGACATATACTATACTCAGCTTGTGTTGTGTCTTTGCTTGGATAGTCAAGGCATATATTATATACTGAACTTGTGTTGTTTCCTTGCTTGGATAGTCAAGACATATACTATACTCAGCTTGTGTTGTGTCTTTGCTTGGATAGTCAAGGCATATATTATATACTGAGCTTGTGTTGTTTCTTTGCTTGGATAGTCAAGACATATACTATACTGAGCTTGTGTTGTTTCTTTGCTTGTATACTCGGGTCAAAATAAATATTCCCGAAATAGCAACAGCTGCACGCGAGCACCGTAATAATGTCATAACAAACTCCATACAATAAAATACTTTCGTACTCTCGTAGCAGTGTGCACATGAATAACATAGTACGGATTCGGTTCGAACCCACGCGGACATTCGTCCATTGGAACTTAAGTCCAACGCCTTAACCACTCGGTCACCGTACTAGATATTACACAATATTTACAATATTTACACAACGCAGACTGAATTCAATAAAAACAGACATTTAAATTTGTAATCGATGTGACCTTAATTCATGTCCATTATGAATAAAGTAGATGCCATGACATGCAGTTAAGTAATTGTTTCGTTTTTTGTAAAAAAGTCAACTAATATATTCTACCGAGCTTGTGTTGTTTTGTGATTTGTATAGGAAATCAAACATTCTACCTTAGATTATGTTGCTTTGTACTGTATATAACCAACTGAATATTCTACTGAGCTTGCGATGTTTCTTTGCTTGTATAATTAAACTCAAATATTTTATTGAGCTTGGGTTGTTTGGAAGGTTAACTAAAATATTCTGCGCTTGAGTTGTTTTGTATTTTTGTAGTTAACTCATATATTCTACTGGGCTTGTGTTGTTTCGTTGCTTGGATAGTCAGGACATATATTATAATGAGCTTGTGTTATTTCTTTGCTTGGATAGTCAAGACATATATTATATACTGAGCGTGTGTTGTTTCTTTGCTTGGATAGTCAAGACATATATTATACTGAGATTGTGTTCTGTCTTTGCTGGGATAGTCAAGCCATATACTATTCTGAGCCTGTGTTGTTTCTTTGCTTGGATAGTCAAGAAATATATTATGCTGAGCATGTGTCGTTTCTTTGCTTGGATAGTCAAGACATATATTATACTGAGCTTGTGTTGTTTCTTTGCTGGGATAGTCAAGCCATATATTATATACTGAGCTTGTGTTTTTTTTTTGCTTGGATAGTCAAGACATATATTATATACTGAGCTTGTGTTGTTTCTTTGCTTGGATAGTCAAGCCATATATTATATACTGAGCTTGTGTTGTTTCTTTGCTTGGATAGTCAAGACATATACTATACTGAGCTTGTGTTGTGTCTTTACTTTGATAGTCAAGACATAAACAAAGCTATATAATGAAATACTTGTGTGTGACATAAATAAAAATAGTAGTACGGGTGGGGTTCGAACCCACGCGGACATTCGTCCATTGCCTTAACCACTCGGCCACCGTACTAGATATTATACAATATTTACAATATTTACACAACGCAGACTGAATTCAATAAAAACAGACATTTAAATTTGTAATCGATGTGACCTTAATTCATGTCCATTATGAATAAAGTAGATGAGATGACATGCAGTTAAGTAATTGTGTCGTTTTTTGTAAAAAAGTCAACTAATATATTCTACCGAGCTTGTGTTGTTTTGTGATTTGTATAGGAAATCAAACATTCTACCTTAGATTATGTTGCTTTGTACTGAATATAACCAACTGAATATTCTACTGAGCTTGCGATGTTTCTTTGCTTGTATGTTCAAATCAAATATTCTATTGAGCTTGGGTTGTTTGGATAGTTAACTCGAATATTCTACTGAGCTTGTGTTGTTTGGAATGTTAACTAAATATTCTGCGCTTGAGTTGTTTTGTATTGTGTGTAGTTAACTCATATATTCTACTGGGCTTGTGTTGTTTTGTTGCTGGGATAGTCAAGACATATATTATACTGAGCTTGTGTTCTTTCTTTGCTGGGATAGTCAATACATATATTATGCTGAGCTTGTGTTCTTTCTTTGCTGGGATAGTCAAGACATATATTATACTGAGCCTTTGTAGTTTCTTTGCTTGGATAGTCAAGAAATATATTATATGCTGAGCTTGTGTTGTTTCTTTGCTTGTATAGTCGAGACATATATTATACTGAACTTGTGTTGTGTCTTTGCTTGGATAGTCAAAACATATACTATACTGAGCCTTTGTGGTTTCTTTGCTTGTATAGTCAAGACATATATTTTATACTGAGCTTGTGTTGTTTCTTTGCTTGGATAGTCAAGACATATACTATACTGAGCTTGTGTTGTGTCTTTGCTTGGATAGTCAAGACATATTATACTGAGCTTGTGTTGTTTCTTTGCTTGAATAGTCAAGACATATATTATACTGAGCTTGTGTTGTTTCTTTGCTTGAATAGTCAAGACATATATTATACTGAGCTTGTGTTGTTTCTATGCTTGAATAGTCAAGACATATATTATACTGAGCTTGTGTTGTTTCTTTTATTGTATAGTCGGGTCAATATAAATATTCCCTAAATAGCAACAGCTCCGCGTGAGCACCGTAATAATGTGATAACAAACTCCATACTCCCGTAACAGTGTGCACATGAATAAAATAGTACGGGTGGGGTTCGAACCCACGCGGACATTCGTCCATTGGAACATAAGTCCAACGCCTTAACCACTCGGCCACACAACGCAGACTGAATTCAATAAAAACAGACATTTAGATTTGTAATCGATGTGACCTTAATTCATGTCCATTATGGATAAATTAGAGGCGATGACATGCAGTTAAGTAATTGTTTTTCTTTTTTGTAAAAAAAGTCAACTAATATATTCTACCGAGCTTGTGTTGTTTTGTGATTTGTATAAGAAATCAAACATTTTACCTTAGATTTTGTTGCTTTATACTGAATATAACCATCTGAATATTCTACTGAGCTTGCGATGTTTCTTTACTTGGATGTTCAATTAAATATTTAATTGAGCTTGGATTGTTTGGATAGTTAGCTCGAATATTCTACTGAGCTTGTATTGTTTTGTAATTTGTTTAGTTAACTCAATTATTCTGCTGAGCTTGAGTTGTTTTGTATTTTATATAGTTATCTCAAATATTATACTGAGCTTGTGTTGTGTTTTGTTATTTGTGTTGGTAACTCAATTATTCTACTGCGCTTGCGTTGTTTTGTATTGTGTAGAGTTAATTCAAATATTCTACTGAGCTTGTGTTGTTACTTTGCTTGTATTGTCAAGATATATATTATACTGAGCTTGTGTTGTTTCTTTGCTGGGATAGTTAGTCAATACATATATTTTACTGAGCTTGTGTTGTTTATTTGCTTGGATAGTCAAGACATATATTTTACTGAGCTTGTGTTGTTTCGTTGCTTGGATGTTCAAATTAAATATGCTATTGAGCTTGTGTTGTTTGGATAGTTAACTCGAATATTCTACTAAGCTTGTGTTGATTTGTAATTTGAATAGTCAACTCAAATATTCTTCCGAGCTTGTGTTGTTTATTTGATTGGGTAGTCAAGACATAAAGTATATACTGAGCTTGTTGTTTCTTTGCTTGGGTAGTCAATACATATATTATATGCTGAGCTTGTGTTGTTTCTTTGTTAACCGAATACAACCATTTTCTTTACTATGGAATTTCATGTTTTGTTGCATCGACTTTTCACAGTGACGAAGGTTGGTTGTATCCAATTGGTTTACATATTATGGATAGAAATACAATAATGACATTGATTGTTTACATTTTTTATAATTTGTATTTTGTATAAATATTGATCTAATAGTTTCCAGTGTTGGAGAAATAGAACAACAATTGAAACAAGACCTGAAAATAAGACAAGTTCCTTCCACTATATCCATCATGTTGGAACGAAGCGATATACAATATTCTGCGGTTAACCTCCAAGACACCCCCCCACACCCCGACACGTTGATCTATTTGCTATTGTTTAATAGTATTTGCTATTTTACATATATAGTACATATAGACTTAACATTCATTATATGTGATAAAATGCAAAATGGGTTGGGCAACAAGTTCTAGCAACATTAGTAAACTACCCTCCCCAAATATATTTTCTATAGAAACATCATATATAATGCATGCCATTATAGATTGTTGTATGTATGAGGAATATATTATTTGTTAAAGCTTCCAGTATCTGTGATAATTTTCTTACATTGTCTAAACAAATAAATTTATCATGTTATTCACTAATCCGGCATTAATACGTATATGTGCCAAAACCTGCTTTAATATTTTACAGCGTCGTAGTTCGTATCTATGTAACTAATGTGTACATTATTTTATTTGTGAACACATTTTTATATATGAACTATGTAAAAGCTGCTAATCCATCCATCCCTGATCTGATCAGAGGTGGTTCTGATTTCTTAAAACATATTTGCACGATATTGCTTCTTTTTCCCTGTTAGAATCTTAAAAAACAGTACTTTAAATATTTTTTTTAGTGTCATGATTAGCGACTTGTACATAACTTTTAGAAAGTAAAACATGTTTAACGTTATTGTAATATGCTATTGTCTCTTACATTTCTCAATTGTAGAATGGCTATGTGCAATGTATGTGTTATAATATTAATTGAAATGAATGTACAATGTATTGTACATAAATGAGACAGAAATAAAGATATAACATATATTTATATCTTTATTTCTGTCTCATCTATGTACAGTGCATACATTTCAATCTATGTTATAACATATATAACATATATAACATATATAACATATATATAACATATATAACATATAACATATAACATATATAACATATATAACATATATAACATATAACATATAACATATATAACATATATAAATATATAACATATAACATATAAATATATAACATATATAACATATATAACATATATAACATATATAACTATATATAACATATATAACATATATAACATATATAACATATATAACATATATACATATATAACATATAACATATATAACATTTAACATATATAACATATATACTATATAACAATATAACATATATAAATATATAACATATACATATATAACATATATAAAATATATAATATACATATAACATATATAACATATATAATATATAACATATATAACATATAACATATAACATATATAACATATATAACATATATAACATATAAATATATAACATATATAACATATATAAATATATAACATATATAACATATACATATATAACATATATAACATATATAACATATATAACATATATAACATATATAACATATATAACATATATAACATATATAACTATATAACATATATAACATATATAAAATATAACATTATAACATATATCATATAACATATAACATATATAACATATAAACATATAACATATATAACATATATAACATATATAACAGATACACATATATACATATATAACATATATAACATATATACATATATAACATATATAACATATATAACATATATACATATATACATATATAACATATATACATATATACATATATACATATATAACATATATAACATATATACATATATAACATATATAACATATATAACATATATACATATATAACATATATACATATATAACATATATAACATATAAAACATATATAACATATATAACATATATAACATATATAACATATAACATATATAACATATATAACATATATAACATATATAACATATATAACATATATAACATATATAACATATAACATATATAACATATATAACATATGTAACCCATGTCATATTTATCTAAAAGAGTAATAATTATTGATATTTAGTACATGTACATCATAATATTTCCAAACCCTGCTGCAAGCATACCACCCAATAGTTTCCCTTATATGGCCTAATAAAATCACTGGTCTGAATCATATCATAATTATATAGCCTGGTCCCATACTATGTCTTTGTATAATATATACTAGTCTTCACTACTATTGTGTATAAAGTATTATGGGTGAGTGATTGTGAGTGACAATCAGGTCAGATGTGTGAATGAGTGAACTAACTCAACTAATTAGGTGCACTTTCCAACTAACTTGTTCAAGACCCTTATCCCACACTCTATCTCTACTAGTCAAACGGATACGTTGCAAAGCTATCCTGTTTACGTTAATATATACTATACTAGTAACTTTATACATATATATAATATATGTATCAGCTGATAGCCGGACTCTGGCTCTTTATATCCATATATACGAAAATACGAAAACAACCAGAGTTTGTTATATCTATAAACTCCCCGGTCTACACATATAACATATATAACATATATAACATATATAACATATAACATATATAACATATATAACATATATAACATATATAACATATAACATATATAACATATATAACATATAACATATATAACATATATAACATATATAACATATATAACATATAACACATATAACATATATACATATAACATATATAACATATACAACATATACAACATATATAACATATATAACATATATAACATATATAACATATATAACATATATAACATATATAACATATAAACATATAACACATATATAACATATAACATATATAACATATACATATAAAACATATATAACATATATAAAATAACATATATAACATATAACATATATAACATATATACCATATATAACATATATACCATATATAACATATATAACATATATAACATATAACATATATAACATATATACCATATATAACATATATACCATATATAACATATATAACATATATAATATATATCAAGAATCATTTAGTCTCGGACATCTTCATTAATATATTGCAATCATAATTGTATACCATACCAGTCGTATCTTAGCAACACTACATAAATATTTGCAACAGAATCCTAGTATTCTAACAAATAAATAAGCATCGAATAGAACGTTTATTCACTAATATAATGTAAATATGGTCATTTTTGAGAGTTTGTAAATCACAAAAACCCTGTTCATTGATTGAAAGTTAGTGCTCAAGCTATTTAGGAAGAATGTGTAGTAGCAAGCAATGCTATTTATAAGTAAACTATGTATTGTTTTCCTGTTTATGATGTAGTGTGGCTTCAAGCATTGCAACTTCCAATTATTCAACACACCAATCTCAACAATAATACGACATATCTGGCACATACACCCCACTAATTCGACATCTCTGGCACACACACCCCACTAATACGACATCTCTGGCACACACACCGCCACTAATATGACATATCTGGCACATACACCCCACTAATACGACATCTCTGGCACACACACCCCACGAATACGACATCTCTGGCACACACACCCCACTAATACGACATCTCTGGCACATACACCCCACTAATACGACATCTCTGGCACACACACCCCATACCCACTAATACGACATCTCTGGCACACACACCCCACTAATACGACATCTCTGGCACACACACCGCCACTAATATGACATATCTGGCACATACACCCCACTAATACGACATCTCTGGCACACACACCCCACGAATACGACATCTCTGGCACACACACCCCACTAATACGACATCTCTGGCACATACACCCCACTAATACGACATCTCTGGCACACACACCCCACTAATACGGCATCTCTGGCACACACACCCCACTAATACGACATCTCTGGGACACACACCCCACTAATACGACATCTCTGGCACACACACCCCCTAATGCGACATCTCTGGCACACACCCCACTAATACGACATCTCTGGCACACACACCCCACTAATACGACATCTCTGGCACACACACCGCACTAATACGACATATCTGGCACACACACCCCACTAATACGACATCTCTGGCACACACACCCCCTAATGCGACATCTCTGGCACACACACCCACTAATACGACATCTCTGGCACACACACCCCACTAATACGACATCTCTGGCACACACACCCCACTAATACGGCATCTCTGGCACACACACCCACTAATACGACATCTCTGGCACACACACCCCACTAATACGACATCTCTGGCACACACACCCCACTAATACGACATCTCTGGCACACACACCCCACTAATACGACATCTCTGGCACACACACCCCACTAATACGACATCTCTGGCACACACACCCCCCACTAATACGACATATATGGCACACACACCCCACTAATACGACATCTCTGGCACACATTCCAATAATCCAACATCTCTAGCATATTCCAATAATACAACTATGCTAGGCTACTTGAAATAAACTTGCTTAATCACCAAGTAACCAATAATTGTATAAACGGCTCATATTAATTGTTTTGATTAATTAGTATGTTTTTGGTTCAAATTAACATATTTCTGCATTAACAACATTTATATTGTTAAAAGTTAATTTCAACAGGAAATAGGCGACACTTTATTCGGGTATCATCGTTATGGTGGGTGCACCGTTATTGCATCCGTGAATTAGCTCGGTCGGACGGAATTTGACATACCGGATGGCAGACTGTACATGTAATTTCCTGATCCTGTAACTCAAATACTGTGAACACGAGTCAAATACTGTGAACACGAGTCAAATACGAGTGAAATACTGTGAACACGAGTGAAATACTGTGAACACGAGTGAAATACTGTGAACACGATTCAAATACTGGGAATATAAATTTAGTCCCATCTCGTATTTACTTAATTAAAGATTATTATACGACATGGAACAAAGATGTCTGCCAATTCTACGGTCATATAGTGTTACAAATGCTCACTAGTGATGAAACATCACAGCTTAAATATGTTTAACAACTTTAAATTAATGTTTGAATATGTGTTTTTGTTTCTGCTAAGTACACAGGTGGGTTTTCTCCGGGTACTCCGGTTTCCTCCCACACGAATGACATATACGCTTTCATCCGCGCTAACGAGGGTGATTAATATAAGTTGTTAAAACTTGCTTCCAATCATTGTAAAATAAATAATGTTTAAATAAATAGCTAATGTACAACTAAGCAGTTATACCAGTTTCAAATCCAGTTTACACAATGTAGTTTTACGTAATATATGCACATATAGATATGCTCCTGGTATTGTTCTTTCTGAACTGTGTGGCTTTTTTAACGACCAGAAGAATCTTAGCGAATAAAACAAACTTGTAACAGTCCACTTGAAGGAAAACATCTCACGTTTACCTATCTATGTTACCACCAAGCGTCTTTGTCATAGATAATAAGGAGAAGGTGGGCCACCCAGGCCATGCCTGTGACACATATGGCATATGTTGTGGTATCTGTGGTGGAACAAAGTATGGCTGTTGAACTGCCTCTGCGCATAACTAAAACGGCTGTTGTGGAGGGGGCCCCTGACACCCAAAGGACCCAGTCACATCAGGTTCAATCGGACGGCTGGGCACTCGTGGGTCCACCGTGGCCCTCGGATGTCGCCGTTTCCTCATAACAGTCTCACCCTCCCTGCTGCCAGGCTCCACACATTCTATTACAATGTGGCCATGTTCCACTGGGGCATTGGGACGCTCCAATTGCTGGGGAAGTGGTTCGGTGGCTACCTCTAACGTAGGTAGTTCCACCCCCTTCAGCAAAGCATGTCTGTCCAATCGCTTGTGTCTTACATTCAGCTTATTAAATACAAGATTATTTCATGTAAAATAAACATGAGCATGGAAGTAACGGTTTGCACATAGGTGTTATCTAGATCTGAACATTTATAAAAAACCAAACTTACAGCATATCACTTAATAGAGTTGCTTTCTACCCTTGTCCTGCATCAATGAGATTGACCTGCATATATTTAATTGTTGCCGTATACAGATGGTGTATCAGGCTGTTACAAGATGGGTACAGTATTAGCCCGATTAGCGCAGTGGTTAGCGCGCTCGCTTCTCATCTCAAGTATGTGAGATGGTACGGTGGTCGCCAGATCGGGCAGGTGGGTTTTCTCCGGGTACTCTGGTTTCCTCCCACACGAATTACCACATTTACACTTTCATCCGTGCAAATGAGAGTGATCAATATCAGTAGTTAGAACTTGCTTCGCAATCGTTGTAAAATAAATAAAGTTTAAAAAACTACAGTATTAGCTAAACAGTCGCACTTTGTGTGTGTTTATCACCACCCCGCTATTTTGTGGTTGAATGTAGCTGAAGTCGGTT
This sequence comes from Archivesica marissinica, assembly GCA_014843695.1. Classification (NCBI taxonomy): domain Eukaryota; kingdom Metazoa; phylum Mollusca; class Bivalvia; order Venerida; family Vesicomyidae; genus Archivesica; species Archivesica marissinica. The sequence continues at coordinate 24,227,932 of CM026402.1, read as the reverse complement.
TTTTAACACAATTCATTTTTGTACCACCATCAGTATCAATGGAAATACTTTTCAATTAAACTGATATTCAAATATTGCATTAACCATGAAAGTAGAAAAAAATACAATGTAACTAATTTATGTTATAGGTCATATTTTCATACAAGTGTAGGCATTTCGTGCATGTGTTTTTAATAATTAGTAACTGTTTGCCAGTCCATCAAATTCAAACAGGTATTTTTTATTCCAAAACAATCGGAGAAACCGATGTTCAAACAACCGTAATACAAGGGAAAATTCCGACAAAAACTTGGACCTCATAACAGTGCTGAAATAGCAAGATTAGCACTCTCCCTTCCATGCGAGGGAAACTAATTTGTAACAAAATGATCTTATGTTCGAGAGACAGAACCCAAATATAGCATACCACTTAAATACAGATAACCCAAATAGGTTATGTTATATTTCGGGTTTTACGCCTGCATCAGCACCATTTTGGGCTATATCGCCGGCGGGCAGTTTACCTAACAACACCTTTCCTGGGCAGGCTCCAGTGGTTAACCAGTACTTGGGTGCACCAACCTCAGTAAGAAACTGCCAACCTTTTCATATAAATGAGACACGGCCTGAGCGGGGCTCGAACCCGTGACCATCAGTGATGATAGGTTACAGTGGTATACAAGTCAGCGACCTTAACCACTCGACCACGAAGGCGGGACATAACCCAAATAGGGTGTATCACTTAATGCAGATAATCCAAATACAGCATATCACTTAATACAGATAATCCAAACACAGCATATCACTTAATGCAGATAATACAAATACAGCATATCACTTAATACAGATAATACAAATACAGCATATCACTTAATGCAGATAATACAAATACAGCATATCACTTAATACAGATAATACAAATACAGCATATCACTTAATACAGATAATCCAAACACAGCATATCACTTAATACAGATAATCTAAATACAGCATATCACTTAATGCAGATAATCCAAATACAGCATATCACTTAATACAGATAATTCAAATACAGCATATCACTTAATGCAGATAATCTAAATACAGCATATCACTTAATGCAGATAATCCAAATACAGCATATCACTTAATGCAGATAATACAAATACAGCATATCACTTAATGTAGATAATCCAAATACAGCATATCACTTAATGCAGATAATCTAAATACAGCATATCACTTAATGTAGATAATCCAAATACAGCATATCACTTAATGTAGATAATCCAAATACAGCATATCATTTAATGTAGATAATCCAAATACAGCATATCACTTAATGCAGATAATACAAATACAGCATATCACTAAATGTAGATAATACAAATATAGCATATCACTTAATGTAGATAATACAAATATAGCATATCACTTAATGCAGATAATCCAAATACAGCATATCACTTAATACAGATAATCCAAATACAGCATATCACTTAATACAGATAATCCAAATACATGGGTCTTATGATCAAAATGTATCTTACCAGTTACACAGTTGTGACATTTAGGGTGATTAGACAGATATTTGTGCTCCCCTGAACAACTGAACAGTCCTGTACCAGCTGTTGAATGTGGCTATATGTACTGACGATGGACTGGGCAACGGGCATAGTCTTCCCGTTGGAATCCTTTGGCCGGTTGCGAGGCTGTGCACACTCCTTGGACAGGTGCAGGCAAACACATTCCGACAACCGGTTTGTGTCCGATTTTTGAGCTGCTGACCGACCATCCAAGTACAGCCTGAAACACAAGCATGCAGTTGCAACATATTACGACTGAAATAACCATGCACACGATTTAGTGACGTATAACATTTGTGTAAAGCTCGCTACCACATTGTATGTGTTTTTCATACCAAGGTCAACATCCTATCATTGGTTTAAACATATTTATTCATTCATAATATACAGTACATATAAATTGTATACAGAATGAAAATGGATTTAATCGAAAGCTTAAAGCCTATCATTACCAGTTCCTAATTTTCTTTGCCACGCCGAATTGAGAAAATAGGATCATAGCTTGCTATGCATTGGGGGGGGGGGGACACGTATTTTAACAATATTCTTCTTATTTTTAATAGTATTTTATTGCATTTTTTCATACAATACATTACATATATACATACAATACTAAGAACAAATCAGAGATTAATATGTAATTATATGATTGCAGTATAAGATACATTTGTTTTGTCGAGCGAAAAAAAGCAAATGGGTTGGGCTACAAGTTATAACAACATTATTTATAGCCCTCCCCAATATTCGTCATCGCCCTCTGCCAATCCTCAAATATATGCCTCTAATTACTGTTACATTGTTAAGATATATTTGATTCATATATCTGATACTATTAACTAAAATCAATTTTAAAAACATATACATTTGTATAAATAGTTGCGGCAGACTCGAACTTTGCTTCAAACTGACCTCTCTGCAGCCTGTTGACCAGGTGCCGATCCACTCCGCTTTCTTGACGCTCTCCATGCCCAGGAAGGTTGGTCTTCTTACTCTTTTTTTGTATACTTTGTAGGGGACTGGTCGAGTTTGTCCAGACGGGTGCATAGCCGTACAATGTCCTCTGCCTCTTTTGTCGACAGTGCAGTTATTGTCCTGTTTAGACAGACAAGGTAATTGGCAAGGGCATCAACGGCTTCCCAGCCCAAAACGCCTCTGAAATCTTGTCGTTTATCCTGAAAGTATGTGATAAATATCTATCTACCTCTCACTTACGATTACCGTACTTGTAACATATAGATGTTACGTATTATATATATTTATATCCACATTTTCCAAAAAAGCAGAGATAAATGAATTTTCAAGCCTATATACAATAGTTTGAGATAGAATAGGAAGGCAGGAAACTCTGAAGGTTGAGATTTCCCATCAATTGTCAATGGAATAGCAAGCTTGTCCCGAACCTGGGCTTTTTCCAGAAGTGCCTAATTCTTAGTCTATTCAACACATTACTGACAATAGCGCGTTCTTCTACATGCCTTTTCCAGAATATAGATACGGCTATTGCCACATGTACACTTTTTGTACAATTATATACATATAATTGAAACATTGCTATAGTAATAACACAACTCTAAACTCTGTTCATGAAATAGATATACACCGGCAACTGCCACACACCGAAATACTTCTAGGGTTTATTCTAGAGCAGAAATAAGGGTAGACTAGGTCAGAAATAGAGCAGGGCGGATCAGAACAGAGGTAGGGTGCATTTTGAGCCGCGATGATTGATCATAGAGGCAGCAAGATAGTACATGTTGGTGAAAACGGCAGGCGAATTCTAAGTTATATAGGTCTGCCTGCCCGAATGCACTCGCCAGTCGAGGCCGATACAAAAAAAGAAGCAAACCGGGCAGGGCTAAACGTGGTAGGAGGGTTGGGGGGACACTGCCATTCTGTGCTAGAAAAATCCCCTAACTTCTGCACTATAACAGAGAGAATGCTAACATCACGTTAAACATGATGGGCAATTTTGGGTATCACATTTACCTTAAATTCTGGTGACAGGTCTTCACTAGAGCCAGCGTCGACAGGCTTTACTATGGTAGCATCGGCCACTGTTCGGTCCTGCAGTGTACTGGTGTGGACTTTCATGTGTTTCTGCAGGAAATCCTCGGACATGAAAGCCAAGAAACACAGGCTGCACTCAAAGGTAGTATCAATGAGGTAACTGGTAGATGACGCTGATGATGGTGATGAAAGTGGATATGGTGTTGGAGCTGGTGACGAGCTGATGGCAGACGTGGTGGCGGAGTTGGTGACGGAGCTGGTGGCGTAGCTGATGACAGGCGTGGTGGCATAGCCGATCATGGAGTAGGTGATGGACATGTACGAGTTGGTGGAGGCAGATGTGGTGGCTGACTTGGTGACGGAGTCCGTAATGGGGATACTGCCAAAGTTGATTGTGGCGGAGATGCTGTCAGGATATCCATGTTGATATCATCCGCACACAGTTTCATCCCAAAACTCGTCAACCTGGACCTCTTCCAACTCGAATGTACCAGTGTCGGGTAGGGTGGTACCAAGTCCGATGTCCTGCACTGTAGTGTGAAGGTCTCCCTTTCCAGTCTGTGACAACAAATATTCCACAGCCATAAGCTCACATACAACATTAAGTTTTCGAAGGTATAATATTAATAAAGATATAAAGATACTACTGACAAAACAGTTTTTAATTATAATATATATTTGTTTGCAAAATGATTAAATCTTGTACAAACAAAGCATTCTGCGCATGAAATATTACGACTGTGCATCAGGCATTGCAACACTAATGTGACACAAACTTGCAATACTTGCTGTATGAACTACTAGTCTAGTGCTGCTTTCATGCACATACTCGTAGTATCATCACTAGCAATCGTCAGTCAGAGAGCAGTCTTCCCGAAATCTGTACAACCGCCAACATTGCCTAAACATAACATTACTGACCGTACCGTACATAGGTCAAGGCCGGAAACCATCTTGAGGAAAACATTCCTAAGAATTTGATGGACAGATGCCAGATGTGCAAACAGATATATTACACAAACAAGCGAAACAAGCAGCTAGCTGTGGCCGTCCATAGTTCCTACCGGATATTCCATACGACATGTGTCCAAGATATTTTGATCCTTTTGACTACCAACTTTGTCCCTTTAGCAATGGACCTGGGTCGTCTTGTGCATAACACTGTCTCATTATAGAAGTAAATATCTTTCAGCGGACATATGTTACATTGTCCCTAAGGGCGAGTGGCTTTGAATTTGCCTAACACATGCCAACACGTACATAAGTAACGTATGTCCTTTGTGTACCCCCCCCCCCCAAATATAGCAATGTCCATTTGGTTTAAACGTATTTATTTATCAGGATACATATAATATACATTGCGAAATATACAGAAACATACATTTATATCGTGATATGTGGATTGAACTGAAAGCTAAAAGCTTAAGGTAATTCTTTCCACTGCTTACTAGATGTTGGTACCAGGTATATATGGCAATTTTAATAACGACGTAATATCGAAAACTGTTACCATTCCCTATTTAGGGCCACAGGGGCCATTCATCAAGGTCGAATTTCGAAAATTTATATCTGTAATTACATAATGGAAGGGCCCATAAATTGGGTATCCAACCCCAAGGTAGAACGTTGGGCTTATATGTATTGTGTGTCTATTGGTTCCGGGCTCATACACATGCATAGTCAGTGTTGTCACATTCCTAAGTTAAGGCCGTTGAATAAATATTGGCTATTTGTTTCATATATATTTGAATGCAAATAGTGGCATTAGAGAAGCCCATATTTTTGGTATCCATCCCCAATGTACACAATTATCCTTGTATGTGTGTATTGGTTTTGGGTCCACGTCTATGCATATTCACTGGTGTCACATTCCCTATTTATGGCCCCAGTGGCAGTTCATCAAGGTGGATTTTATTTTATTTCTGAAATTAGATAGTGATATGGAAGAGCCCATAAAGTGGGTATCCAACCCCAAGGTAGAAAGTTGGGCGTATGTGTAGTGTGTACCTATTGGATCCGGGCTTACACACATGCAACCCCTGTTTTACCCCAAGGTAAAACGTGTAGCCAGATAAAGACATCATATACTCAAACGCAAAAGAAAGTGTGCACGTTTCTTTTTATGATAGCTATAGTTATATCGGTTATAACTATTTCATATGTGTAGCACGTGAAGCACGCCTGTCACTGTGTTGAACAATGGCTATTATATGTCAGTATTGTGTCAGTATTGTTACGTAACGTCCCTATACAAGCGTTTTGCACGATTTGCCCGTGCAATGTCTGGACAAATGTGAAATCGTTCAAATAATCTCTCATTAATTTATTACAACATCTAGGAGTAAGATAAACACACAGCAATTTGAATATTTTCAAAACTCGCCATACCCAGACTCTCTCTGCGTCAACGTATTGAAGCTTTGATGATGCTTAGCAGATGTGACTCCATTGATACTGTTTCACGGGCATTTAATTGTCACAGAAACACAGTAAGTGAACTTCGTGCCAGGTTCCAGCAAACAGGAACAGTTGCCGAAGGTCCTCGAACCGGCAGGCCTCGTGTAACTGACGTCATATTACACCGTCATTTTGAACAGACGCACACCAGACGTCGTTTCCAAAGTGCTAGCGCTACAGCGAGGCAGTACGGTATTAGCAGGGACACAGTTCTGAGGCGTCTGCGTCTTTGTGTTCGGCCTATCAGACCTAGACGGGCTTACGTTGGTAATGTACTCGAACGACGTCATCGCGTTGCTCGTTTGAATTGGGCACGGCTTCATCTCCGCTTGCAAAGACGTCAGTGGGATAGAATTGTCTTCTCCGATGAATCTAGGTTTAACCCGAGTCTTCATGATGGGAGGGTGGGGGTATTTAGGAGGAGAGGGGGGCGATTTGCTAACGCCTGTGTTGTAGAGAGAAACAGGTTTGGCGGGGGCAGTGTTATGGTTTGGGGCGGGATCATGGGAAACAGGAAAACTGATCTGGTTATTGTTAATGGCAATCTTAATGCAGCCGAGTACATGAACCAGGTGTTAAGACCAGTTGCTGTTCCATTCGTTAATCAGCATGCACCCGCCACATTGATGCATGACAATGCACGTCCGCATACGGCACAGCTAACGCAGCAATACCTAAATGCAAATGCCGTTTCTCCTGACCTCAACCCAATCGAGCATATCTGGGATGTTCTTGGTCGTAGAGTTAGGTCAAGACATGTCGTCAACAATTTGCAGGACCTACAGAATGCTCTGCAGATGGAATGGAACAACATACCAGCACACGTCGTACAACGTTACGTCAATTCCATGAGACGCCGTATTGTACAGGTTACAGACAAACTGGCGGCCATACCCGGTATTAATCAAATAATCACAACAAAACCATTAGGAGAGCTGCAAAACGTGATTATACTCACAATAACACCAATATCACAGTTTGTTTATTTTTCATTTTGACCCTAAACACATGTAACCGAATTCTGTGCATCCATAGTAACCGCTATTTTTAAAAATATTATTTGGGTTTGTAGGCAATTGAATAAGCTAAACAGTGGTACCAAACATTATACAATTTCTATTATGGATATAACGAATATTAAGAAAAACCTATATGCACACTTTCTTTTGCGTTTGAGTATATAATTATACGACCGACTCAATCACTTGTCCGACTACTATAACACTGTTTGTCAAACATTTTTACAATAAAGTGTACCTTGTCATGTGCGAGTTTTGCTTTTTATATACGAAACTCGTGCGGATATCCATCGTTGTGAAATTTCTTTCAACGGTAAGCCTGGTGTAATGCATAAACCCCGAATTTACAAAATGTCTAGTAAATATTACCGGTAAAGGGAGGCAAATCATTATGTTTTGTGTATGACAGTTACGTACCTTACCAATTACCCACAATGCAATCTATCACGCAAAACGCTATTGATTGCTATCTTGTTTTTCAGTCAATTTCGCATGTATTCAAGATGCTTGCCTTGCCAAATGTGAAGCATAACGTCACATTCAAGTGTTTTTATTGCCCACATGTTAGCAAGATTAGGAATGTTTAGCAATGTGTCGGAAATTGGTATACCTCAAGTTAGCAATCTTTAGGAAAGCTTCGGAAAGTTTAGGAAAGTGAAGAATTGGTTAGGAATGTGAAAACATGGTTAGGAAAGTTTAGAAAAGTGAGGAATTGATTAGGAAAGTTTAGGAAAGTGAGGAATTGGTTAGGAAAGTTGAGGAAAGTGAGGAATTGGTTAGGAAAGTTGAGGAAAGTGAGAATTGGTTAGGAAAGTTTAGGAAAGTTTAAGAAAGTGAAGAATTGGTTAAGACAGTTTAAAAAAGTAAGGAATTGGTTAGGAAAGTTTAGGACAGTTTAGGAAAGTGAGGACTTGTTTAGGAATTGGTTAGGAAGGTTTAGGAGAGTGAGGAAAGTTTATGAAAGTGAGGAATTGGTTAGGAAAGTTTACGAAAGTTTATGAAAGTGAGGAATTCGTTAGGACAGTTTAGGAAAGTGAGGAATTGGTTAGGAAAGCTTAGGGAATTCTTAGATCGACCAACCGCTTGAGTGTCACGGCCATCGTACTGGATATTACGCATTATTTACAGCATTTACACAACACAGATTGCATTCAGTAAAACATACACATTTAAATATGTAATCGTGTTGTTTGTTGTGTTGTTTTGTATTTTGTATAGTCAACTCAAATATTCTACTGAGCTTGTGTTGTTTTGTATTTTGTATAGTCAACTCAAATATTCTACTGAGCTTGTGTTGTTTGTATTTTGTATAGTCAACTCAAATATTCTACTGAGCTTGTGTTGTTTTGTATTTTGTATTGTCAACTCAAATATTCTACTGAGCTTGTGTTGTTTTTTTTTTTATATTCAACTCAAATATTCTACTGAGATTGTGTTGTTTTGTATTTTGTATAGTCAACTCAAATATTCTACTGAGCTTGTTTTGTTTTGTATTTTGTATAGTCAACTCAAATATTCTACTGAGCTTGTGTTGTTTTGTAATTTGTATCGTTTACTTAATTATTCTACTGAGCTTGTGTTGTTTTGTATTTTGTAAAGTCAACTAAAATATTATTGTTTTTTACTACTGTGCTTGTGTTGTTTCTTTTCTTAGATAGTAAACACAACAACTATTCAACTGAGAGTGTCTTGTTTGTATTTTGTATAGTCAACTAAAATATTCTACCTTGTTGTTTTGTACTTTGTACCAACAACTGAAATATTCTACTGATCTTGTGCATTTTTAAAAATGTGTATAATAACTCAGTTATTTTACTGAGCTTCTGTTGCTCTGTAATTTATATAATCAACTCAATTAATCTTACAAGTGTGTCTTATTTTGTAATTTGTAAACTCAACTAAAATAGTCTAGTGAACTTGTCTTGTTTTATAAATTATATAGTAAATTTAGTGGAGAACCGACTCAAATGTTCCACTAAGCTTGTCTTCTTTTACAATTTGCATAGTCAACTGAATAGATTATATTGAACATGATGTGTTGCTTTGTTTATATAGTCCGGGAAAATATAATTTCCTGGAAACGATTACAGCACGGTAGGAGTATGGTCAGAATGTTTTATAAAACACTCACAATAAAGTGCTTTCCTCGCAGTGTGAACTTGCATAATAATTAGTACGGGTGGGGTTCGAACCCACGTGGACGTTCGTCCATTGGAACTTAAGTCCAATGCCTTAACCACTCGGCCAACGTACTGGGCACTACACAATAGTTGTAGCATTTACACAACACTGACTGATTTCAATGAATATGTGGACATTTAAATCTGTAATCGATCTGCCGTGTTTGTTTTACGTTTATTTATCATCGCTACCGGTTGCCTATATGAGCAACGCCTCCTGAAGGGAATACTCATTTTAGATTTTTGGAGGATAGTGCAATGATACAGACAGAGACCCATTCCAGAGTCTCCTCTGGTTATTTTATGTGCACGGTGTACAGCACCGACACGAGACTTCGGGTTAACATCACATCTGAAAGAGTATTAATTTTATTGGGGTCAGACGGGGGATCGAACCTGCGATCCCTGGATTACAAGTCCACCGTGTTACCATTGGACTACAGTTCCGATGTGGCCTTAATTCGTGCCCCTTATAATTAAAGGATATGCGACAGCATGCATCTGGAACATTTTGTCGTTGTTTGTACGTGTATATGATAACTAATATGTTCTACCGCGATTATGTTGTTTTATAATTTGTATAGTGAACTCAAATATTCTACCTTCCTTTGTACCAACAACTGAACTATTAATACTGAGCTTGTGTATTTTTATAAGATGTGTATGATAACTCAGTTATTCTACTGAACTTCTATCTATTGTTTTGTAATTTATATAATCAACTCAATTATCAACTCAATTAATCTTACAAGCGTGTCTTATTTTGTAATTTGTAAACTCCACTAAGATAATATACTGAACTTAAGTTGTTTTGTATTTTGTACAGTCAACTCAAATATTTTACTGAGCTTGTGTTGTTTTGTAATTTGTTTTTTTGATAGTGAGCTCAAATATTCTACTGAGCTTGCCTTGTTTGTTTGATTGTATAGTTAACAAAAAAATTATATTGAGCTTGTGTTGTTACTGTGCTTGGATGTTCGGATCACCATATTCTACTGAGCTTTAATTGTTTGAATAGTGAGCTCAACTATTCTACTGAGCTTGATTTGGTTGTTGCGTTGTTTTGTGTAACCTCCATACTCTTTAAGCCCGAGCATAAACACGACGTTATTACAAATTCAGAATCGCGACGTTAATGCAACGTCATACTCATGACGTTATTATTGCATAATAATCGCGACGCTGTTACAACGTCCTAAGCGTGACGTTGTTTCTGTGACAGCTATTGACATTGTTATTATCACAGACGTTGCACTAGCATGATTTATGATGACAAAACAGACACATTACAGAGTTTTTTGACGCCCGGATCGTAAATAACAAGAACAATAAAGCATGACGACAACAAGTGCTGGACACAGTCATTCCTACCACTTAGTCGAAGAAGGCTTGAAGAAAAATAAGGCATCCGAACGGTATTACTTTTGAGTTCGTCTGAATGTAGTTTATTTTTTCGCTCTTTTTTCGCCGTGTCGCTTCAATCATCAATGGCAACGAGGGTATCTGGTCGCTTCAATGGCAACGAGGGTATCTGGTCGCTTCAATGGCAACGATGGTATCTGGTTCCTTCAATGGCAACGAGGGTATCTGGTCGCTTCACTGGCAACGAGGGTATCTGATCGCTTCAATGGCAACGAGGGTATCTGATCGCTTCAATGGCAACGAGGGTATCTGGTCGATTCACTGGCAACGAGGTATCTGATCGCTTCAATGGCAACGAGGGTATCTGATCGCTTCAATGGCAACGAGGGTATCTGGTCGATTCAATGGCAATGAGGGTATCTGGTCGCTTCAATGGCAACGAGGGTATCTGGTCGATTCAATGGCAACGAGGGTATCTGGTCGTTTCAATGGCAACGAGGGTATCTGGTCGCTTCAATGGCAACGAGGGTATCTGGTCGCTTCACTGGCAACGAGGGTATCTGGTCGTTTCAATGGCAACGAGGGTATCTGGTCGATTCAATGGCAACGAGGGTATCTGGCCGCTTCCATGGCAACGAGGGTATCTGGTCGATTCAATGGCAACGAGGGTATCTGGTCGCTTCCATGGCAACGAGGGTATCTGGTCGATTCAATGGCAACGAGGGTATCTGGCCGCTTCCATGGCAACGAGGGTATCTGGTCGATTCAATGGCAACGAGGGTATCTGGCCGCTTCCATGGCAACGAGGGTATCTGGTCGATTCAATGGCAACGATGGTATCTGGTCGATTCAATGGCAACGAGGGTATCTGGTCGTTTCAATGGCAACGAGGGTATCTGGTCGATTCAATGGCAACGAGGGTATCTGGTCGTTTCAATGGCAACGAGGGTATCTGGTCGTTTCAATGGCAACGAGGGTATCTGGTCGCTTCACTGGCAACGAGGGTATCTGGTCGTTTCAATGCAACGAGGGTATCTGTCGTTTCACTGGCAACGAGGGTATCTGGTCGCCTCAATGGTAACGAGGGTATCTGATCGCTTCAATGGCAACGAGGGTATCTGATCGCTTCAATGGCAACGAGGGTATCTGGTCGCTTCAATGGCAACGAGGGTATCTGGTCGCTTCAATAGCAACGAGGGTATCTGGTCGTTTCAATGGCAACGAGGGTATCTGGTCGCTTCAATGGCAACGAGGGTATCTGGTCGTTTCAATGGCAACGAGGTTATCTGGTTGGGTGTGGGCAAAGTAATAGGAGCGCGGCTCCAGGGATCGGAGTCCCTCAAAGAATAAAAGATGGAAAGATGCAATGTATTTCGTCGTGGATAGAACATCGACTCGGTGCGGATTTGGCTGCCTCTCGGACTTTGTCTGGTTCCTCTACAAGAAACTTATGTTAAAGCGACATTTCATCGCAAAATGGAAATAAAATGCAGTTTTTCATGTATAAATGCGTTGCTACTACAAATTCTTCCGAATACACTCGACCACTAACATTGAATAAATAAATAAACAGTGTTTTTGTGATCTACAAACTTTCAAAATTGAAAGTAGGATTTCATATAACGATATTCCACGCTTGTTTGTCATCGGAGTCAATACTAAACACGAGATAATGTCGCTTAAAGATAATTTAACTAATCTACAAATAAATATGCATAGGGCACACATGCGAGTTATAACGGTAAATATGTACCATACCTCGTTTTATTCAGGATAAACGCGTTGTATTAAGCATGAATGTCGACCCTATTTACATTATTTTGCTGTCAACATACCGCGTATACGACGTTTGTTTATTTGTTGAAATACTCAGCTTTTGAGGCAAATATTTGGGAAAAAACGATACAATATAATAGCAAATTACATTCTGCAGACATTTGCGTTTTCACCAATGTAGTGTCGCTTTAAAGTGTGCACACTTTGTATACGAGGCCTAAACAACAGTCTAACTCCGTTATGTCAAAGTCGGTTAGGTCGAATTCTCCGGTTATCTCGAAATCGGATCAAAGTCCCGTTTCAAACACTATCACTTTACATATAACTGGATCAGTTTATATCGAATTTTGTTAAGTCAAACTTCGGTTATATCGAAGTATTTTGTTCGGTCCGACGGAATTCGACATAACGGATGTAGACTGTAGCTGCTTCTTGATATTATACATAATCCTATTGCATGTTCATGTATTGTTTATTATGTAACAAACTTGTATGTTTTATGTTTATACAATGTATTAGTCATGACCAAATTCTTGTTGTGTTTTTGTAAATGGCCAAAATTGCCGATTTGCCAATAAACTGAAATTGAGACTGTTTAACTAGATTTTTATTTTGCTATCACGAACTTGTTGAGATTTTTGTTGTATTGTAGTAGAATGTATCTTATGCAGTGGGGTCAACTGCACTAAGACACATCATTTTACTGTTAGTCGCCATGTGAAGCTAGCCCTGCGTTGACGTCTGATGCGTGTATGACTACACATGGCTACGTTATTGGCCCATATCCGTTGTCTCCATTTAGTCTGTCGTAGCGTGGCAACATCCTCGTGTCTCTGGAACAACGTATATACAGGTGCTCCTAGAAAGGTACCACCCATAGGATATGCTGGGACACAGAATAAACAGAGTTACGAGCAAAACGAAAACAAAATGTCAATTGTATATGCCACAATGCGTGTATACTCTTCACTCGGGCTGCAGGTTCGCTCCCTATCAGGGACACTCGTGATATGTGGAAACGTTGCCAGTGGCTTACGGAGGTTGGATAGTTGAGTACTGTTTCTTACGTGTGGCGTCCGTGGTTCAGTGGTGAGAGCGTCGACTGTCCGATTAGCGCCGTGGTTAGCGCGCTCGTTTCACACCAATACAACCCGTGTTCGATCCTCGGACCGGGACGTATGTGAGATGGTACGATGGTCGCCAGATCAGACAGGTGGGTTTTCTCCGGGTACTCCAGTTTCCTCCCACACGAATGACCATCAGTAAGTAATGTGTGTGATGTGCCTTGTTCAATGACACTACATAATTATGTGGCCTGACCGAGTATCGAACTCGGAACCGTTCCATTCCAAATACGACGCTCTTTCTTTGTTTTAAACTTTTTTTATTTACAACTTATATTAATCACTCTCGTTGGCGAGGATGAAAGCGTATATGAGAGAACTCACTTGAACAATTAAGTCAATTTACGACGCGGCCCTCAACACATTTAAATATCAAATAGCACAATGAAACATGTAAACAATGACCAGTAATACTTTCATGGGAAATAGGATATAAGCTGCAAGAACTAATACTTATCTAATAAACAATTCATGTTGATAGTAGTATACAAACTTATATTAGCTCGATTGTGAAACAATGTGTTACGCCATTTTAATAAATTGTTCTCGAGACCTCATTCCTGATTGAATCCATCGCTATGAGAGGGAGAGAAGAGGCAATGTGGATCTAAGTGTCGTGCTAGCCTAACGACACCACCATCATCTTGATTCTGACGAGGCTCGAACTCACACCGTGTGGCTTGCTAGGCAGATACCGTATCCATTACACCACAGAGGCTCCACCTATTTGGTATACTTGAACAGAGAAATACGTTCCTGTCCCATTTTACTTTTTTTGAATACTCTACACTACGGAGACAAAGAGGGGCGTCACAGACGGATCTGTAGTCCAGTGGTAACACGCGGGACTGGTAATCCAGGTATCGTAGTTTCGATCCCCCGTCTCGCCCTAATAAAATTAACAGATGGGACTTTAAACCGAGGTCTCGTGTCGGTGCTTTACACCGTGCACGTAAAAGAACCAGAGGAGACTCTGGAATGGGTCTCTGTCTGTATCATTGCACTATCCTCCAACAATCTAAAATGACTAATATCTTCAGGAGGCGTCGCTCATATGGGCAACCGGTAGCGACGATAAATAAACGTAAAACACAAATAGGGGACATAATAAATACACTTGATCGTGTGCGCACTCACTTATCATTGCATTTGTTATCGTGTGCGCATTAACATTACCTGTATTCCATGAACTCTGCCCATTATCAACGGGTACATAGTCAGGCCTGTAGGTTATAAAACGTTTCTCAGATCTCAAACTCATGCTTAAACGATATGATTGGTTGATTCTGTTATTTACTCTCAGCTGAACCAAATCAGAAGCTTGATACTGAGTTTAAGATTGTGGAGAAATGTTCTATAACCTCCGGGCCAGGACCAAGACCAGTTGTCTAATCTGAAATAACCATTCGATAGCAACTGTTCTTTAGTAACTATATATTATACATTGTCTTGCTTGTTTGGGTTAAACATATGTATTCATTTTTTTTGTTTTTGTTTATACACATTTATTTTAGCTCGATTGCGAAACAAGTTATTTCAACTTATATAAATCACTCTCGAGACCTCATTCCTGATGGAATCCATCGCCACGAGGGAGAGAGAAGAGGCAACGTGGAATTTAAATGCCTTGCCTAAGGGCACAATCGTAACGGCTCCAGTGGGGCTCGAACTCCGAACCTTTCGCACCTGAAGCGAACGCGCATCCACTGCGCTATCACGACTTCCACAAAGTATGTATTCATTCATAATGTACAGTACATATCTATTGTATACAGAATGAAAATGGATTTAATCGAGAGCTTAAAGCTGATTAAGATTATCTCTACCCTGCGTGTTTGCTGTTAGTATTTGCTTACAAAACGTTTTTACTGTAGGGGCTTTTCTTATCGATGAGTTGATTATACGCCATCTTGTGGGTTTGTACAACGGCAGCTGCTTCTCTGCGCATGCTCTCTAAAACCTTTCGCACAATATCACTGTCCTGGTACTTAAACGTTTATATTCTAATCGACCAAGTATGTTCAAATTATTGCAAATATTTCAATGTGACAATTCCCCAGAGCTGGTTAACTTTAGTAAATATATTCATGAAGCTTTATCCCTTCGTAATTCACTTGTTTAGGATATATGAATTACCAGTTGAATACTCCTTACACTCTTAATACAGTCATGATCATGTTTTGCATAGTCTAAAATCCATCATGACATTGTCATTATTTTTCCATGTATGTCCATAATCATTACATCATTTGTCCATCCTCATCATGATACATGATACAATGTTACAGACGAGAAACTGTAAAGTTTAAGTCTTAATAAAGCATTCTTCTTCTTCTTCTTCTTCTTCTTATCTGCAGAAAATGAAAGCGTTACTACAACGTTATCAATGATTACAAACAAAACGCTCTCTCTCTCTGTGCCATATGATGTATCAGATTATAAACAGTTGTTATAGAGTGTTGTATTCTGTGTGTACTTGGGGGAAGTCGTGATGAGGTGCGAAAGGCCCGCAGTTCGAGCCCCACTGCAGCCGTTACGATTGTACCCTTAGGTAAGGTACTTGAATTCCACGTTGCCTTTTCTCTCTCCCTCGTGGCGATGGATTCCATCAGGAATTAGGTCTCGTGAATGATTAATATAAGTTTCAATGAGTTACCGGAAATATCGTTTCTGATCCGTACATATCTTCCGGTTGACAGAGACTTACTGGAAATATTTGAATGTTCTGGTGACGTGTTGAGCCTAAAGAACAAAGAGTAACCGGATAGTTCTGACTGATCATGGGGGAAGTTGAGATTGTCAAAGATTACCTACAGTGTGTGTAATGAGATTGTCAAAGATTACCTACAGTGTTTGTAATGAGATTGTCAAAGATTACCTACAATATTTGTAATGAGATTGTCAAAGATTACCTACAGTGTTTGTAATGAGATTGTCAAAGATTACCTACAGTGTTTGTAATGAGATTGTCAAAGATTACCTACAGTGTTTGTAATGAGATTGTCAAAGATTACCTACAGTGTTTGTAATGAGATTGTCAAAGGGCTACCAGCAGTGTTTGGTTGATCTGTAGTGATATTGTCAAAGACATACCGGAATTGTGCGACTGGTCTGCATGCATGTTGAGAAGAACAAAGACTAACCGGACATTTCTGACAGGTCCGTGTGTATGTTGATATTGTCAAAAGGTTACCAACAGTGTTTGTAGTGAGCTTCTCAAAGACGTACGTACCGGATGTGTGTGGATTGTCTGTAAACGTATTGAGATGTCGCGCCCACTCCTCTAGCTGGTTGATATATCGCAGCTCAATCTCTGCTCGCTGTCCTATCTTCTTGGAGAGGAATACGCAAAATCTATAATGCACACGTTACACATAATGTACATGTAATGCCAAAACTAAATATACGATATTATGTTTATTTTACGTTCAGTGCATGTATGTTCCATTAATGTCAATCCCCTTTCGTGGACCTAGATATGTTGTCCTAGGCAGGCTTAGCTTACCTATGCGGTTAACTAGTACATGTACTAAGTAATGTGTGTGATGTGCCTTGTTCAATGACACTACATAATTATGTGGCCTGACCGAGTATCGAACTCGGAACCGTTCCATTCCAAATACGACCCCTTTTCTTTGTTTTAAACTTTTTTTATTTAAAACTTATATTAATCACTCTCGTTGGCGAGGATGAAAGCGTATTAGTTTTGTTATTATTATTATTATTATTATTATTCAGAGCATTGGGCAAGGACATTGAGCAGGAACCGGCATATATACGCAACCACTCCCGTCAGATATATACAGAGCGAAATCAGACGGATGAGACCTATAACAAGCATGTTGAGGTAGGCATAGTTCTAGAATGTGATACACACTACGTCTCGTTCTTCGTGCAGTGCCTGTCACAAAGTGTACACTATTTGCTTCTTCTTTTTCTTCTTTTTTCTTCTTTTTCGTCTTTTTCTTCTTCTTCTTCTTCTTCTTCTTTTTCTTCTTCTTCTTTTTCTTTTTCTTCTTCTTCTTCTCATTCTTCTTCTTTTTCTTTTTCTTCTTCTTCTTCTTCTTCTTTTTCTTCTTCTTCTTCTTCTTCTTCTTTTTCTTTTTCTTTTCTTCTTCTTCTTTTCTTCTTCTTCTTTTTCTTTTTCTTCTTTTTTCTTTTTTCTTCTTCTTCTCTTCTTCTTCTTTTTCTTCTCCTTCTTCTTCTTCTTCTTCTTCGTTTTCTTCTTCTTCGTTTTCTTCTCCTTCTTCTTCTTTTTCTTCTTCTTCTTCTTCGTTTTCTTCTTCTTCGTTTTCTTCTCCTTCTTCTTCATTTTCTTCTTCTTCTTCTTATTATTATTACTATTATTATTACGCTGAATACAAAAAAAATGCGAATCTCGTTGTCCGCGTCTGTATGATAAATATAGAAATATATAAGCTGTTGTTAGTTTGATAACTCGGAATCGCACATGATCTTATTTCCTTTCCGTAAAGTGCCTGTCACACCTACACGTCCTCATACGGCGTTCGTATCACGGCAGAGAATAGTGAATAAAACGTAGTGTAAACGCCGTCGTTAGGACTCATTGATACTTGCTGAGAACTTGATAAACTGTCTTCATTGAAAGCCAGGCAGCCAAGTTTGCTTTGGACTGTTCAAAACAAACTTCAGTGTTCTGTTAAGAACGGGATGGTGACTATTAGTTATGTAAAAAGTGTGTGTTTGTTTATTATAGTGTCATCCCTATGTAAAGGGTCAGCCATTTCTGACTTATGAGACACCTCTTTTTTATGAACATCAGTACTTCCCGAATCCTATGCTTGTGTGCCAGACGCCAGGCGGGTAGTCAATCGGTAACCATTATTTAACTAGCTGGCGGCTCACCAACCGTCCATATCAGAACGAACCCCTGACGAGATTCGAACCATCGACCTCCCGCTCCGTAGGCGGACGCCGTAACCACAGCGACTGGCTACGGAGACAGTGAGAGAACGTTATGAGTGAATTCAGTATGAACGTTACTCCAAAGGCATTGACTTACCGACAACTCGGAGACTGACGGGAGTAACGTAGTAACAATCGCTAGAACATGCATGCACGAGGACAGCGGTTCTCCTCTGCTCTGCTTCTCTTACATCTATGCCGTTCTCACCCAATGCCTATACAGACGCAATAGACGTCGTGCGTACTTGTTTTTTGCCTTGACTGGAACCCATAACAACGTGGTAAGGACGCGATTGACTACCCGTGAATTACGGGTACAGGACAGGACAAATCTTCACATGAACTTGAAATACTACAATTCGAGTTTTGCCTGCAACAATCCATGATGCACTACATAATAGTTAGCAGACATTCCCCGTATTGTTTTTTAAAATTTCATTTAAGTTTATTTAGCGTCGCTACCTGTTGCTCATTTGAGCGACGCACAGTTTGCCTAACAAGACCTTGCCTGGGCAGGCTCGAAGAGGTTAACCAGTACTTGGTGCACCAACCTCCGTAAGAAACTGCCAACCTTTTCATATAAAGAGACACGGTCTCAGCGGGGTTAGAATTACAACTCAATATAGACGAATTCGAAGTATATGTAAGGATAAACGCAATTTACAATAGTATACAGACTTAGTAAATGTAAGGATACACATTTTTATGATTTCTTTGGCTGTTACGGGAATTCTTTTCACACTAGAAATAAAATATGTTATTGTCTAAATATACTCTTAATTTCTTGCTACGAACATTACAGGAGCAGTGCAAATAAACGTCAATTCAGGAGCATGTATGACCGTTATATGTAATCCTACTTTCAATTACGAAACACAATTTTGAATGTTTGCAGACCACAACAACACTGTTTATTGATTCAATGTTAGTGTTCGAATATATTCGGAAGACTTTGTAGTAGCAATGCATTTATACGTGAACAATGCATTTATACGTGAACAATGCATTTATACGTGAACAATGCATTTATACGTGAACAATGCATTTATACGTGAACAATGCATTTATACGTGAACAAGCATTATACGTGAACAATGCATTATACGTGAACAATGTGCATTTATACGTGAACAATGCATTTATACGTGAACAATGCATTTATACGTGAACAATGCATTTATACGTGAACAATGCATTTATACGTGAACAATGCATTTATACGTGAACAATGCATTTATACGTGAACAATGCATTTATACGTGAACAATGCATTTATACGTGAACAATGCATGTATACGTGAACAATGCATTTATACGTGAACAATGCATTTATACGTGAACAATGCATGTATACGTGAACAATGCATTTATACGTGAACAATGCATTTATACGTGAACAATGCAGTTATACGTGAACAATGCATTTATACGTGAACAATGCATTTATACGTGAACAATGCATTTATACGTGAACAATGCATTTATACGTGAACAATGCATTTATACGTGAACAATGCATTTATACGTGAACAATGCATTTTATTTGCTTTTGCGATGTAATGTCGCTTTAAACAGTCTCTTATAATTCCATTATGAATGTCAGTGTGCTGTATTATGTAATATGTCATGTATCAAGTTGCATGGGGTGTTGCCGTGTGTGTGAACATGCTACACAGATGTACTAATAATGTATGTCCTATCAATAATAATAATAATAATAATAAATAATAATAAATAATAATAAATAATAATAAATAACAATAATAATAATAAATAATAATAATAATAATAACAAAATATAATAATGATAAAGACTTTATTTAACGAGAGAACTCATTTGAACAATTAAGTCAATCTACCATGAGGCCCTCAACAAATTAAAACAATGAAATAGCATAATGAAACATGTAGACAGTAACCAGTAAAACTTTCATAGGATGCAATTTATAACTTTGCTTGAGCATGACTTGATGGAAGCAACCGAGGGAATAAGTGTTATATGCGTTTAACTCTTTCACCGCCAATGTCGCATAAAAGCGACTTTGTAAAAAAAGTAGAGAACCCGATCGGACAGAACAGAACATGCCGTCTGATCAGGCTATATGCTGATTGCTCTTCAGACAGTGGAGCTGAAGCACTTGTCCGAATAGCAAACAACATAGATCCTGATCAGACGCGGCGTTACGCCGTGGCTGATCTGGATCTATGTTGTTTGCACATCCTCTGAATTTATTCGGCGCTGAAAGAGTTAAAGGGTGTTCCATGATGCATCGCTTGGTGCAAGAAATATGGCCATAGGTTAACAGAAACTTGGAGAAATATTTGTGTAGGGTTAAAAAAGTGTTGTAGGGTTAAAAACAAAAACACCACTTAATAACGGGTATGACTAAAGTGTTGATTTCTGCCTGAGGAATATTGTTCCATTCCTGAATCCGGTTATTATGACGCCCAGCTGTGTTAGCAACAGTAGCAATGACAGTCTATCTATTGTGCAAAATGCGTGTCAATGATAGAGCGGTCTTGACATCACGCTTTAACACGCGGAAATCCATGACGTGGCAAGTCATTGGCGCGAAGATTTCTAGTGGCTCTATTACAACTTACAACATGCCTTGTCCCCTGTCGGCGTGCCAGCACCAAGTCTGCCACTCTCCCGTTAGTACTGGGTATTTAATTTCAGTGAACTCATTAACACAATACATGATATATGTACAAATCGGAAGTTTCTTTTTTTGTTCAGTAATCTATAATATCTCTAAAATCGTCCCGGAACAAGAATAATATACATACACATGCCGACAAACATGTCGCCGTTTCTAGAGCAAATGCAAGCGGATGCGCGTTCGCTTCAGGTGCGAAAAGTCCGGAGTTCGAGCCCCGCTGGAGCCGTTACGATTGTGCCCTTAGGCAAGGCATTTAAATTCCACATGCCTCTTCTCTCTCCTTCATGGCGATGGATTCCAACAGGAATGAGGTCTCGATAGTGATTAATATAAGTTGAAAGAACTTGTTTCGCAATCGAGCTAAAATAAATTTGTATATTGCTACAACAAATGTTACACACGAATCCTTCAGATGGAAACGATCAACACCCCACCCCATTTTAGTTCTCTCATTTCCCCATTTCTACATCACTCTCCAAAACAAAACAATAACTATTATACACATAACATGCGAATATGCATAACATAGAGTTATCAAAATAATTCTGTAAAAGAAATGACCTTGCATCAAATATGTGACTGTATAACTAGTCACGTCATACATATATATATATATATATATATATAGCCATAACACTTGTATGTATGTTGTACATTATATGTCTATAACTGGAAATAAAAGGAGTTACCCGCTAGGGGGCCTCAAAATGAAAACAATATGCCATGAGAGATGTGATATTGATAACAGTGTTTGGCCCTCACATCATATTAATAATAATAAAAATAATAATAATAATAAAGACTTTATTTAACGAGAGTACTCATTTAACGAAAGTTAATCTACCATGAGGCCCTCAACATATATACAATCAAATGCAATCAAAAGATAGCACTATAAGTGAGAGCTGCACATTGGAATAATATAGTAATGTAAAAGCTGAAAAATAGAGAAACTATATTTAATATGTAATGGAATATGATGATATATGGAATTGGCTAGCAGAGTAGAAAATGGGAATGAGACAATTAATGATACTAGATCTATCTAACAATGTGCAGATTTGACTTGTAGTGGTATCTTCAAAATATGTATGAAATCAACTTAAAGACAGCAATTTTCCGATTCTAATACATATAGCAATGGCAATACACGTTTATAATAACAGTAGAAGTACGCGATTAGTTTGAATTGTTATAGTTCCACCTTAAGTAGAGCATTTTGTACTGTTGGATAGTTGGAGCATTTTGAACTGAGTGAGGCAATGAATTCCAAATAGATGATCCTGAAAATTCAAATGTATTACGAAATAATTCACAATTTGGTCTTGGTGTGTATACTTGATATTCTGAGGTTGATCTAAGAATTCTAGGATGTATATCAGAAGTAAAAGTGAAGGACGATTTTAAATATTCACGATACATTTCCCATCGTGTGGGAGTTTTAAGTGTATTGTTAAATGTTTACATCCATTCGTCTAACTAATAAGAAAAGCTTTAACACAAAAAGAAAATCCTAAAGTTTTAGCATAAACAATATTTATTTCTTTGAATAAACAAAGTCAAGTATAAATAATATGTACATACATGTAGGATTGAGGAGAAAGTAGCATGCTTGTATGGTTACCCCTTTCCTATGTACATACATGTAGGATTGAGGAGAAAGTAGCATGCTTGTATGGTTACCCCTTTCCTATGTACATACATGTAGGATTGAGGAGAAAGTAGCATGCTTGTATGGTTACCCCTTTCCTATGTACATACATGTAGGATTGAGGAGAAAGTAGCATGCTTGTATGGTTACCCCTTTCCTATGTACATACATGTAGGATTGAGGAGAAAGTAGCATGCTGTATGGTTACCCCTTTCCTATGTACATACATGTAGGATTGAGGAGAAAGTAGCATGCTTGTATGGTTACCCCTTTCCTATGTACATACATGTAGGATTGAGGAGAAAGTAGCTGCTTGTATGGTTACCCCTTTCCTATGTACATACATGTAGGATTGAGGAGACAGCAACCTGCTTGTATGGTTACCCCTTTCCTATGTACATACATGTAGGATTGATGAGAAAGCAACCTGCTTATATGGTTACCCCTTTCCTATGTACATACATGTAGGATTGAGGAGAAAGTAGCATGCTTGTATGGTTACCCCTTTCCTATGTACATACATGTAGGATTGAGGAGAAAGTAGCATGCTTGTATGGTTACCCCTTTCCTATGTACATACATGTAGGATTGAGGAGACAGCAACCTGCTTGTATGGTTACCCCTTTCCTATGTACATACATGTAGGATTGATGAGAAAGCAACCTGCTTATATGGTTACCCCTTTCCTATGTACATACATGTAGGATTGATGAGAAAGCAACCTGCTTATATGGTTACCCCTTTCCTATGTACATACATGTAGGATTGATGAGAAAGCAACCTGCTTATATGGTTACCCCTTTCCTATGTACATACATGTAGGATTGATGAGAAAGCAACCTGCTTGTATGGTTACCCCTTTCCTATGTACATACATGTAGGATTGAGGAGAAAGCAACCTGCTTGTATGGTTACCCCTTTCCTATGTACATACATGTAGGATTGAGGAGACAGCAACCTGCTTGTATGGTTACCCCTTTCCTATGTACATACATGTAGGATTGAGGAGAAAGCAACCTGCTTGCATGGTTACCCCTTTCCTATGTACATACATGTAGGATTGAGGAGAAAGCAACCTGCTTGTATGGTTACCCCTTTCCTATGTACATACATGTAGGATTGAGGAGAAAGCAACCTGCTTGTATGGTTACCCCTTTCCTATGTACATACATGTAGGATTGAGGAGAAAGCAACCTGCTTGTATGGTTACCTCTTTCCTATGTACATACATGTAGGATTGAGGAGAAAGTAACCTGCTTGTATGGTTACCCCTTTCCTATGTACATACATGTAGGATTGAGGAGAAAGCAACATGCTTGTATGGTTACCCCTTTCCTATGTACATACATGTATGATTGAGGAGAAGTAGCATGCTTGTATGGTTACCCCTTTCCTATGTACATACATGTAGGATTGAGGAGAAAGTAGCATGCTTGTATGGTTACCCCTTTCCTATGTACATACATGTAGGATTGAGGAGAAAGTAGCATGCTTGTATGGTTACCCCTTTCCTATGTACATACATGTAGGATTGAGGAGAAAGTAGCATGCTTGTATGGTTACCCCTTTCCTATGTACATACATGTAGGATTGAGGAGAAAGTAGCATGCTTGTATGGTTACCCATTTCCTATGTACATACATGTAGGATTGAGGAGAAAGTAGCATGCTTGTATGGTTACCCCTTTCCTATGTACATACATGTAGACTTAAGGAGAAAGTAACCTGCTTGTATGGTTACCCCTTTCCTATGTACATACACGTAGACTTGAGGAGAAAGCAACCTGCTTGTATGGTTACCCCTTTCCTATGTACATACACGTAGACTTGAGGAGAAAGCAACCTGCTTGTATGGTTACCCCTTTCCTATGTACATACACGTAGACTTGAGGAGAAAGTAACCTGCTTGTATGGTTACCCCTTTCCTATGTACATACATGTAGACTTGAGGAGGAAGTAACCTGTTTGTATGGTTACCCCTTTCCTATGTACATACACGTAGACTTGAGGAGAAAGTAACCTGCTTGTATGGTTACCCCTTTCCTATGTACATACACGTAGACTTGAGGAGAAAGTAACCTGCTTGTATGGTTACCCCTTTCCTATGTACATACACGTAGGATTGAGGAGAAAGCAATATGCTTGTATGATTACCTCTTTCCTATGTACATACATGTAGGATTGAGGAGAAAGCAACCTGCTTGTATGGTTACCCCTTTCCTATGTACATACATGTAGGATTGAGGAGAAGGCAACCTGCTTGTATTGTTACCCCTTTCCTATGTACATACACGTAGACTTGAGGAGAAAGTAACCTGCTTGTATGGTTAACCCTTTCCTATGTACATACACGTAGACTTGAGGAGAAAGTAACCTGCTTGTATGGTTACCCCTTTCCTATGTTACCTCTTTACCAGTTTTGGTTTCTTTTACTCGCGACAATGTTACCATCATACAGGTACACAGCGCGCTCGCTTCTCACCAATGCAACCCGGGTTCGATCCTCGGTGCAGGTGCGAAAGGCCCGGGATTCCATATGTAGCCGTTACGATTGTGTCCTTAGGCAAGTTACTTAAATTCTACAATACCTTTACCCTCTCCCTCGTGGCGATGGATTCCATCAGGAATGAGGTATTGCTAGTGGATAATATTAGTTGTAAGAACTTGTTTCGCAATCGAGCTAAAATAATTTTTTATAAACTATGACTCGTCGTGTACATAGTACTGCGTCGTGATCGATGTGAGCTAGTGCCACCAATCGTGGCCAACACATTGTTTCAAACGACACCTTTGTCATGGTATACTTATCAGATCTTCCCCTTTCAATGAGAGACATCGGTCAGTTACTGCCCCTGAATACTCTCTAAAAGTAGGTAGGTCCTATTAAGTGTTTTCCACTGTCTTTATCGTTGTTTCCTGTGCACAACATGCTAGCAATTTTATTCCACTTTCGCTTATGAGTATTAAATTACTATATCTCAACAGATCTCGTGCAGTATATGCAATGTGTACTTATTTGTAAAACAATGTTATAAATTAATTAACACGATTTGGATAAAATCACATATATCATACCGCAACATCTGGTTAGGGAACAACAGTAAAAACAAAAGTTTCTAACTAAAAGGACCTATTCACATTTTGGAATAAATCAGAATTTATCTGCCAAGGGAGGTAATAGAAAATTAGAGATGTCTCTCATTACCATAGTAACAACTTCTCATAAACCAATGTTAGGAATGCTGTCAAATTACGTCTTTAATTATGTTTGATCCCTGGATCACGTGGCGTCTTCATAGAGTATAATCGCAATTAATTAATATCCTTATTTGCATATATTCAGTTCAATAAATTAGGCCAAGCACCCCTATTTAATTGTTTTCTCTCAGTTTATAAATACTTTATTTTACGAGGGAGCTTACGAGCTTGTACTCCAGGGATCGCAGGTTCAATCCCCCGTCTGACCCTAATAAAATTAACAGTATACAGTATTTCAAATGTTACTTTAAACCGAGGTCTCGTGTCGGTGCTTTACACCATGCACGTAAACGAACAAGAGGAGATTTTGGAATGGGTCTCTGTCTGTATCATGCACTATCCTCCAACAATCTAAAATGACTAATCTCTTCAGGAGGCGTCGCTCATATGGGCAACCGGTAGCGACGATAAATAAACGCAAAACACACAGGGAGCTTACATAACAGATGGCTAATACAATTAAGGCCCTCAACATATATATACAATGGCATAGCAAACATATTAATTAAGAAACACTACATGTATTCAGCAATACGTGGACGCTCATCTATTATGTATGTATATATACCAGATTTCTATGTTTCTGTTGGCTTATTTCATCTTAAATATCGAGTTTTAAAGATATTGAGTTTCGTGATGACCTACACGTTACGTCTGTACATATTATCATGTCGGATATTATATTTCAGGTCAGATTATCAAACAGAAATCCTGCGTAGATGAAAACGGATTTTGCTACGGCTGGACACGCGGACATCGCTTCGGCACAACACAGTATGGCTTCTATAAACAGCACATGGTCAAGATCTCCAATAAAGGTGAAGCGTAGCTTCAAATCTCTATTGAAAATAAAACTTGTTTATAATTCTGTAAACGTTTCATCCTTTTTAGTGTCCAAATCATGTTTTATATACAGGGGCGGATTATGGTTGCATGGGGCTCCTGGCTGTAGCTCAAACAGGGGTCATTTCATCAAGATAAATAGGCCCACTTTATAAATAGGCTAACATTCTATTGAATACACCTTTCTCACAATAACCCCGCTTGGCCGAAATTCATCGAAAGTATTGCTTTCCGCTATCGCATTGGTTGGTAAGAAGGGAGTTCACCTGTCGACGCGTATTGAGGACTGTTATACTCCGGGAACAGTGTACTATGCGTTATTGCTGCAATCGACTAAATACTTAGAGGTTATTAAACCGCGGAGGTGGGCCATTTGTGGATATTGGCGCACCCTATGGAGATATTGGCCGGAGGGCCGTTAGGCCAGAGGGCCAATATCGGATAGGTGCGCCAATATTCACAAATGGCCCACCGCAGCCGTTTAATAACTTCTTTATTGCATACATAGCCGTATGTTTCTTCTGCTGTTATTTGCTTATTTCGCTCAGCCATTTTACCGTCAAGAGACAACAATCTGTCAGACAACGACTTTAGTGTTGCTTCGGCGGCCATGTTTACACAATGTAGTTACTATGTTGTTGCTACCTGTGACACGTGCTCGTGATACGTTCTCGGCGCGTGTCGGGCCAATATCCGATATTGGCCCGGCAGAGCCGAAAATCGAAATATATTGCCCGCGTCGACCAGATATTTTGCTTTTCTACCATTAAATGTGTTACTATTTATAGTAACGTATGCAATAAAACTATTATTAAAGTCATACATCGTTGGAAAGCTCAGGATATCTGCTAAGCTCTATCTATTTATGTAGTCATTTTAAAAGTGTTCTTTCTTAAATTTCATTCAGTTAATTATAGATTTAAAATACCAATTTGGGGGCCACTAAATATCGGGGGCCCCTGGCTTCAGCCTTCAGCACAGTCAGCCCTCCCCATAATCCCATAAGCCCTGCCACTGTTTCTATGCCATACATTCCCGCTAAATGAGTATATTGTTATCGGAAAATAATTATGTGTGTTTTACGTTTATTTATCGTCGCTACCTGTTGCCCATATGGGCGACGCCTCCTGAAGAGATCCGCGCCAACGAGAGTGATTAATATAAGTTGTTAAAAATTGTTTCGCAGTCGTTGTAAAATAAATAAAGTTTAAAAAGAAAAGAGATTAGTCGTTTTAGATTTTGGAGAATAGTGCAATGATACAGACATAGACCAATTCCAGAATACTATGTCAGCATAGTTCAATGTGATACAACTCAGTGTGCCCCGTTTGAGCAACAAATTAAGTCGTAAGTCGGTCTTATCTTATTTACGACATTTCCTGCGACAATCGCACGACCGTTTCATGAACACGGTCGTAAAAGTTTTCAGTCGCAGCTAAGATTTTCTTTCGTCGTACGACTTTAAAGATAGTGACACAGTCTGAAATGTAAACTTCCGGCGCACGTATCTTCGCGCGCAAATGTCAAATCGGACCTGTTTAAAACAATGCGCGGAAGGGCACACTTGGTCTTCGTTAATTAATTAATTACGAAATGTCCGATCTCCATAGTGCGGGGGTGGGGTAGAGCGTACATATATAGAATGAACAAAGTTTCACGAACACGGGTTCACTCCGTGGAGTGAGGCAGTTTATTGTATGCATATCGTTTTCAAGACAAAACACTACAACAGAACAACAACATAATTCATGCAATACCCATTTACACGTAAACACAAGAACTCACACATAGTGTACCGAGTGTGATTTGAATTCATTAATACTGTTACATCCGGTACGAAAACAATGTCCTTAAATATACTCAAACAACTGTAATTCACCTTGGAGCAGAATTTACACATGTTTTTTCCAAAACTTGATTTCCAATCCAATATTTGTTCACTTACATTATATAATATTACAGAATTCTACACGAGTGTTTATTTTATGAAACAAGGGTTGGAATTATGCTATAAGCGAGCCGTTTGGCGATATCATAGGCCTATGGTATGAAACCACCACGAGTATAAGATTCATTTTCATCACATTACCATAGCATGCGCGTTTTAATAAATCATGTTATTAGCCTACTCCACGTGTCAGCACAAATTCTCATGACGTCACTAAATTGTCATGACATCACTACGCAAAGCAGTGTCAGATTTATGTTTTAAACAGCGTTATAATTGCGTTGAGAATTCCTGTAAATCGTAGGGTGTCATACCATTAACGTTATGTACCACTTCAAAGAAATATGCATACCTTAAAGCTTAATTTGAAAATTATAAGGATTATTCTCTCAACCAATCAGAATCATTGCAGGTGTCATTACACGTATGTACATATAAGAACATATTTGAAAACGTCCATGGTGGATACGAAACGTCCAAGGTACGAAACGTCCAGGGTACGAATTGACCTGCAATCAGTGTTGACACCTTGCAATGTTAACTACTGTAAACGTGTTTGATGGACATGTATTATATTCATATGGTTATGAGAGAAAAGTTAGCTTGGTTGATACTTGTACAACATTTAGCATTTCTCAGAATTCAAAATGGCCGCTTCAGCCTCCTTGAATTACTATTAATTTTCAACTTTTGATCTCGATGACATAGACGGTTGTGCAATACATCTTTTAATGCTTTTCCATGATGGGGAGTCCATTTCTGGGGTTTTCATTTGGATATGGGTCAATGTCGATGCCAAATCAGATGTCAAAGGTCAAACTTGTCCTAACATCAGGAGCAATCATCTCTATTGACCGAATATATGTCGGATATATGAACATTGCGATATCAACTTATTTTTTACATCTAATATCACCCCATAATTGTAAGAATAACAGGGAAGATGAGTACTGGGACCGGATCTTACCAACATTCCAGGAAATGAAGTCACACTATTGTATTTCCTGTACTCTTCAAAGTGAAGTCACATTATCTTCATAGCGTCCTATTGGAACAGTAACGCAATTACGATTTCTGACTTCAGAATTAGATAAATCGAACGTAAATCTAAAAAGGTCACCCCCTGCTATTGTTCTTCCTGTTATGAAGATATATCGAATATTACATTAATTTACTTTATTAAGATTAATTAAAAAGAAGATCACAGATAAACTATAATTCAAAGGGTACGTGCCAGGCAAACATAGCATACAGCGTGCTCCATAATGCATACATTTTTGGTATTTAAGTTTATTTAACGTCGCTACATGTTGCCCATTTGAGCGACGGGCAGTTTACCTAACACCTTTCCTGAGCAGGCTCCAGCGGTTAGCCAGTACTTGGTACACCAACCTCCGTAAGAAACTGCCAACTTTTTCATATAAAGAGACACAGTCTGAGCGGGGCTCGAACCCGTGGCCATCAGTGATGAAAGGTTACAGTGGTATACAAGTCAACGACCGTAACCACTCGACCACGGAGGTGGTCTCCATAATTAATCTTGTCAGTTCTTTAAATAGATCATTTAACTTGATCATTCATCAGACTAGATGATACTATTTCCCCTGGATACAATGTGGCATTCATACTGAGGTTCAGTAAGAGGATATTTCCTGGTGTATATTCTCGGATCGGCAGACGGTAATTCGCTGGTTTCCGGTGGTAGAATGCGCACGCGCTGTAGAAGTGATGTCACAGTAATAAATATTCTAGAACGAGCGAAGTCTTGTCCCGGGCATTCTCGTTTCCCGAGACCGAATGGTATGACGCTGTAAAATACAAGTGATATACAATTATAACTAACTGAAGGTGAGCATACAGTCAAACCTGTGTTAGTGGTCATCTGTATTAAGCAGCCAACCTGTACTGTATTAAGCAGCCAGTTTCCAGATTCCCAATATGTTGTTTTATTATACATTTGACCTCTATTAAGCAGCCATTTGCCTTAAGCAGCCACTTTCTGTGATTCCCTGCTGGCTGCTTAAGACAGGTTTGACTGTATAAGATAGGGTAAGTATCATCTCAACTCAGGTTATCGCAAAGCTCGCTACCCGAGCGGGTCGCTCGCGTAGAGCTCGCTAATATTCACTGTTGTCCTATTGGGAATTTTGCATCAAGTGGTCACGTGAGGTATAATAATGCCTAACATAACACATATTGAATACAGCCCAGAATGCAATAACTGTTAAAAATGATATTATTTAATTACATGATTCGGACGCTGAAAGTCGCCGCCATGATTGTTTACATTAGGTCAAAAGTAGTTAGTT
The DNA here is from genome assembly GCA_014843695.1 of Archivesica marissinica. NCBI lineage: Eukaryota > Metazoa > Mollusca > Bivalvia > Venerida > Vesicomyidae > Archivesica > Archivesica marissinica. The sequence continues at coordinate 24,196,866 of CM026402.1, read as the reverse complement.
CATCTGAGAGGGTCGGACTTGTTTTGGGAATGTTAGTGTCTCGTTTTCACCAATCAAATTGAGTCAAATAATCGATATTAGAATTGTAAATTAATGCTTCCATTTACAAACGCCATTCTGCAGTGAAAGTAGGTCAATGAGACTAAACGATAGCACTGTCGTAGGTCAATGAGACTAAACGATAGCACTGTCGTGGAAATGATTTAAATAAAAGCATAAGTGTTTATTAAATTGCCGTGTAGAGTTTCTTAGTGCTTAGAAATAGTATAGGAGGATAGTGACTTAGAAATAGTATAGGAGGATAGTGACTTAGAAATAGTATAGGAGGATAGTGACTTAGTAATAGTATAGGAGGATAGTGACTTAGACATAGTATAGGAGGATAGTGACTTAGAAATAGTATAGGAGGATAGTGACTTAGAAATAGTATAGGAGGATAGTGATTTAGAAATAGTATAGGAGGATAGTGACTTAGAAATAGTATAGGAGGATAGTGACTTAGAAATAGTATAGGAGGATAGTGACTTAGAAATAGTATAGGAGGATAGTGACTTAGAAATAGTATAGGAGGATAGTGACTTAGAAATAGTATAGGAGGATAGTGACTTAGAAATAGTATAGGAGGATAGTGACTTAGAAATAGTATAGGAGGATAGTGACTTAGAAATAGTATAGGAGGATAGTGACTTAGAAATAGTATAGGAGGATAGTGACTTAGAAATAGTATAGGAGGATAGTGACTTAGAAATAGTATAGGAGGATAGTGACTTAGAAATAGTATAGGAGGATAGTGACTTAGAAATAGTATAGGAGGATAGTGACTTAGAAATAGTATAGGAGGATAGTGACTTAGAAATAGTATAGGAGGATAGTGACTTAGAAATAGTATAGGAGGATAGTGACTTAGAAATAGTATAGGAGGATAGTGGCTTAGAAATAGTATAGGAGGATAGTGACTTAGAAATAGTATAGGAGGATAGTGACTTAGTAATAGTATAGGAGGATAGTGACTCCCATGCCCAATATCATAAATTGCAATGTATCCCGGCGTGAACTTACTTTGACGCAAAATGTCGAATTATACTAGAGGACATAGAAAACGCACACTTCGGATAAGTGTGTTTACATGTAAAACAATAACTATATAAATACATGGTTTTAAACATTTTGGAATATTTTTAGTTGTTCAGTTTGCGTTTTTGTAATAAAGATGTGATATCACTACAATATCGTATTTCATGTAATAATAATCATATAATGTAGGTGTGCGTTTTCTATGTCCTCTAGTATATTTCGTTTTCATGTAATAATACTCATATAATGTAGGTGTGCGCTTTCAATGTCCTCTAGTATAGTATGTTATTTGAAATATCTCCATCAAGAATGGAAACGAGACATCGCCATTTCATGACGCATCCCGGGATATTAACAATGCATTATTGTCATGGACCGAGTTTTGTTAATTAAAGGAACACCACCAACACGTCATGTTAATCTTGAACATTAAAGTTCAATAAAAAATAAAATGTGGTGAAAGTTTGAAAATCGTCCTGAAAATAAAGATGTTATGACATGTTGCTTATCTCAAATAGAAAATTATGGAGGCGGCCATCTTAGATTAACCAGATTATACTCATTTTATTAACACAAATATTAAATTTAACATTTCTACGAAAATATGAAAAGCTGCATGTGTAGTTGCATTTAACATTTTATTTGACATTTACATATTTCGTGTTACGTCATATGTTTTCAATATTTTGGCCAACAGGAAGTCAATGTTTGGGGTACCTATGATGTCATAACTACCCACCAATATTCAACATGGCAGACATTTTGAACAATATTTCAAGTTTTCAAATTCCCATAACTGCTGTAACTGAGGTGCGATTTTTATAATTTGTTCAGTATTTTGCTCACATTTCCAAATAGATTGTGCCTAAATGGGCAAATAGTCTATATATCGTTCAATTCAATCAACCTGTATTATACACTATATATGCGTATAATAATTATCTGTAAATCATGATAATCAATAAGTGTGTTCAAACGAAAAATCGGTTAGAGTTCAGTGTGACGAGCGACACAGAGTTGTAGACAAACCTGTACTACAAATCGACATCCGTTATAACATTGGACAACGACTACGACACACTGACCACAGTACCAGGTAACTCCGGGATATCGCTGTCCGATTAGCGCAGTTGTTAGCGTGCTCGCTTCTCACCAATGCAATGCAGTATATGATATGGTATGGTGGTCGCCAGATCGGACATGTGGGTTTTCTCCGGGTACTCCGATTTCCTCCCACCCACATGAATGACCACATGTACGCTTTCATCCACGCCAACGAGAGTGATTAATATAAGTTGTTAAAACTTGCTTCACAATCGTTGTAAAATAAATAAAGTTTAATCTCCAGGATAGTATCTAGAAACATATTGTTCTCCTCACTGATATGACTTACTTTTGCATACATTTATGATTTTGAGGGAGCAGCTGGTCATTATCATCAAGGAACCTTTCTGGCCGGAAGTCCCATGGGTCATTCCAGATACCTGCATCATGGTGTACGCCGTATAAATTCGGAAATATCTGAAATAGTGGTATACACTAAATGTACAAGGTGGTGTAGTTGCTTCATTTGAAGCATAAATACTCTCAGCGAGGCGTTCTTACATTGATTACAAGAAGATATCAGTGGCGATGGACACACTATACGGCAAAGATATCAGTGGCGATGGACACGCACTACGGCAAAGATATCAGTGGCGATGGACACGCACTACGGCAAAGATATCAGTGGCGATGGACACACTATACGACAAAGATATCAGTGGCGATGGACACGCACTACGGCAAAGATATCAGTGGCGATGGACACGCACTACGGCAAAGATATCAGTGGCGATGGACACGCTATACGACAAAGATATCAGTGGCGATGGACACGTTATATGACAAAGAAAACAATGACGATGGACACGTTATATGACAAAGAAAACAATGACGATGGACCAGGTATATGGCAAGAAAACAATGACGATGGACCAGGTATATGACAAAGAAAACAATGACGATGGACGAGGTATATGGCAAAGAAAACAATGACGATGGACCAGGTATATGGCAAAGAAAACAATGACGATGTACCAGGTATATGGCAAAGAAAACAATGACGATGGACCAGGTATATGGCAAAGAAAACAATGACGATGGACCAGGTATATGGCAAAGAAAACAATGACGATGGACCAGGTATATGGCAAAGAAAACAGTAACGGTGAGCAAGCTATGTAAAAGGAAAACAATAATGGTGGGCAAGCTATGTAAAACGAAAACAATAATGCTGGGCAAGCTATGTAAAACGAAAACAATAATGGTGGACAAGCTATGTAAAACGAAAACAATAATGGTGGGCAAGCTATGTAAAACGAAAACAATAATGGTGGGCAAGCTATGTAAAACGAAACCAATAATGGTGGGCAAGCTATGTAAAACGAAAACAATAACAGTGGGCAGGCTATGTAAAACGAAAACAATAACAGTGGGCAAGCTATGTAAAACGAAAACAATAACGGTGGGCAAGCTATGTAAAACGAAAACAATAACGGTGGGCAAGCTATGTAAAACGAAAACAATAACGGTGGGCAAGCTATGTAAAACGAAAACAATAACGGTGGGCCAGGTATATGACAACGAAACACAGTAGCGATGAGAGGCTTTATGACAACGAATGGACCAGGTATATGACAACGAAAACGGTAACGATGGTCAATCTAACATGTTTCCGATACAATAGATCAATAAGGATGTCACTCGGGGGATATCGTGCATATCGATTATTCGTTCAAGAAGGAAGATACTAACACATAGGTGATCGAACAATCGATGTGTGCTACTAGACAGTCTTACAGGTGAAACATACATGCATGCTGCAAAATATCCGGATACATGTCATGGAAATCCGCCTAATTATCTGAAATACCGGTAGCATACGCGCACGCATGGACAGCTGGAACACATCTACATACCTCAAGATAACGTGTTTATTGAGTACATCGGTATGCTATCTGAACTATTTCTGAACACTGATACGTACCACGGATCCAGCCTCTATGTGATATCCGTCAAGAACAACTTCTTTTCTACACAAATGCGGTATTGCCAGCGGCGTCTGCGAACCATACCGCCACAGCTCCAGCATGACCGCACCTGTGTACGGCATCCAGTTCCGATCAGACACAGTTGGAAATCGTTCAGTTCCTGAAGAAATAAACGTGGGTACTTTTAGAAGTGCTTTAAGTAGTCCCCGTGACGGCGTGGTTCACAGACGCGTTGGGTCTAGACAAGTGGTTTCGGTCTCAGTAATGGAAACAAATATTTTTAATTTTATTTTAGAACATTGTGATAGACAATTTTATACAAATTTATTTTAGCTCGATTGCGAAACAAATCGTTCAACTTATATTAATCACTCTCGAGACCTCATTCCTGATATAATCCATCGCCACGAGGGAGAGAGAAGAGGCAACGTGGAATATAAATGCCTTGCGAATCGCAACGGCTCCAGCGGGGCTCGAACTCCGGTCCTTTCGCACCTGAAGCGAACGCGCATCCACTGCTCTATGACGACTTCCACGATAGACAATAGACTTGATACATATATATTGATTAGGTAGTATCCAAACAAGGACACCCTGTCACTTAGTTTAATCATATTTTATTTAATGCATCATGATATAACATACAACACATGTGTACACACATATAGCATGATAATATAAAAATGATCTGGGCCACACGTTTCAACAACATTTAATTTAGAAAACCCCGTTACTGTCAGAGCATATGCCAATTTAAGCATTCTATGAAGCTAATGGACCATTCACCAAGTGTGGTAACTTTCTGTATGTATGTGTTACGGAGGTGACACAACAGTCACACATTGACAGTATACCAACTATACCTATAATGCTGGCTATGTCTGCCTGTATGTGTTACGGAGGGAGGTGACACAACAGTGAAACATAGACATTATACAAAACTATACCAATAATGCTATCTAGTTCTGCCTGTATGCGTTACGGAGGTGACATAAAGTGAAATATTAATATTATGCAAACTATACCTATAATGCTGTCTATTTCTGCCTGTAATCGTGTTTGCACGTGTTGATGGTGACACATGAGTAATACAAACAGACGGACACTCTTCAATAACTCCGTCATCCCTGCAATAAACACAGTGTTACAATTAATGTACAATTAAATAACACACGTGATGCACACAGATCAGGTTTCGTTATCTACAATACATGTGTTACAATGCACGTAGATCAGGATCCGTTATCTACCATACATGTGTTACAATGCACGTATATCAGGTTCCGTTATTTACAATACATGTGTTACAACGCACGTAGATCAGGATCCGTTATTTACAATACATGTGTTACAATGCACGTAGATCAGGATCCGTTATCTACCATACATGTGTCACAATGCACGTAGATCAGGTTCCGTTATTTACAATACATGTGTTACAACGCACGTAGATCAGGATCCGTTATTTACAATACATGTGTCACAATGCACGTAGAACATGGTCCGTTATCTACAATACATGTGTCACAATGCACGTAGAACATGATCCATTATCTACAATACATGTGTTACAATGCACGTAGACCAGGTTCCGTTATCTACAATACATGTGTTAGAATTCACGTAGATCAGGTTCCGTTATCTACAATGCATGTGTTACAATGCACGTATACAGGTTCCGTTATCTACAATACAAGTGTTACAATGCACGTAGACCAGGTTCCGTTATCTACAATACATGTGTTAGAATGCACGTAGATCAGATTCCGTTATCCACAATACATGTGTTAGAATGCACGTAGATCAGGTTCCGTTATTTACAATACATGTGCTACAATGCACGTAGAACAGGATCCGTTATATACAATACATGTGTCACAATGCACGTATATCAGATTCCGTTATCTACAATACATGTGTTCCAATGCACGTATATCAGGATCCGTTATCTACAATACATGTGTTACAATGCACGTAGATCAGATTCCGTTATCTACAATACATGTGTTACAATGCACGTAGATCAGGTTCCGTTATCTACAATACATGTGTTACAATGCACGTATATCAGATTCCGTTATCCACAATACATGTGTTACAATGCACGTAGATCAGGTTCCGTTATTTACAATACATGTGTTACAATGCACGTAGACCAGGTTCCGTTATCTACAATACATGTGCTACAATGCACGTAGAACAGGGTCCGTTATCTACAATACATGTGCTACGATGCACGTAGATCAGGTCCCGTTATCTACAATACATGTGTTACAATGCACGTAGATCATGGTCCATTATCTACAATACATGTGCTACAATGCACGTATAACAGGATCCGTTATCTACAATACATGTGTTACAATGCACGTAGAACAGGATCCGTTATCTACAATACATGTGTTACAATGCACGTAGATCATGATCCGTTATCTACAATACATGTGCTACAATGCACGTAGATCAGGTTCCGTTATCTACAATACATGTGTTACAATGCACGTAGATCAGGTTCCGTTATCTACAATACATGTGTTACAATGCACGTAGATCAGGATCCGTTATCTACAATATATGCATCACAATGCACGTAGATCAGGTTCCGTTATCTATAATACATGTGTTACAATGCACGTAGATCAGGTTCCGCTATCTACAATACATGTGTTACAACCTACGCTTGTCAGTATTATAAGAAGCTTAAGCAGATTGTATTACCATTATAAGTACAGGCACATACACAACTCGAGCCATGCTCAGACCGCCGTGTTCTACAGCGCGTGCGCATTCTACCACCGGAAATCAGCGAATTACCGTCTGCCGATCCGAGAATATACACCAGGAAATATCCTCTTACTGAACCTCAGTATGAATGCCACATTGTATCCAGGGGAAATAGTATCATCTAGTCTGATGAATGATCAAGTTAAATGATCTATTTAAAGAACTGACAAGATGAATTATGGAGACCACCTCCGTGGTCGAGTGGTTACGGTCGTTGACTTGTATACCACTGTAACCTTTCATCACTGATGGCCACGGGTTCGAGCCCCGCTCAGACTGTGTCTCTTTATATGAACAAGTTGGCAATTTATTACGGAGGTTTGTGCACCAAGTACTGGTTAACCGCTGGTGCCTGCCCAAGAAAGGTGTTGTTAGGTAAACTACCGGTCGCTCAAATATATATAATGACCAAATGGTGTGTACGTTTTATTGGAATTGTTGGTGTGATTTGTTTGTAGAGTATGTGGTTTTATTTGTATGTGGGTACCAATACTTTTTTATTGGAAAGATGTGTGCGTTTTGTTGGTATGTGTGATGTGTGCGTTTTGTTGGTAGGTGTGGTGTGTGCGTTTTGTTGGTAAGTGTGATGTATGCGTTTTGTTGGTAAGTGTGATGTGTGCGTTTTGTTGGTAAGTGTGCGTTTTGTTGGTATGTATGCGTTTTGTTGGTAAGTGTGCGTTTTGTTGATATGTGTGCGTTTTGTTGGTAAGTGTGATGTGTGCGTGTTGTTGGTAAGTGTGATGTGTGCGTTTTGTTGGTAAGTGTGATGTGTGCGTTATGTTGGTAAGTGTGCGTTTTGTTTGTAAGTGAGATGTGTGCGTGTTGTTGGTAAGTGTGATGTGTGCGTTTTGTTGGTAAGTGTGATGTGTGCGTTTTGTTGGTAAGTGTGGTGTGTGCGTTTTGTCGGTAAGTGTGGTGTGTGCGTTATTTGGTAAGTGTGGTGTGTGCGTTTGTTGGTAAGTGTGGTGTGTGCGTTTTGTTGGTAAGTGTGGTGTGTGCGTTTTGTTGGTAAGTGTGATGTGTGCGTTGTGTTGGTAAGTGTGATGTGTGCGTTTTGTTGGTAAGTGTGATGTGTGCGTTGTGTTGGTAAGTGTGGTGTGTGCGTTTTGTCGGTAAGTGTGGTGTGTGCGTTTTGTTGGTAAGTGTGGTGTGTGCGTTTTGTTGGTAAGTGTGGTGTGTGCGTTTTGTTGGTAAGTGTGGTGTGTGCGTTTTGTTGGTAAGTGTGGTGTGTGTGTTTTGTTGGTAAGTGTGGTGTGAGCGTTTTGTTGGTAAGTGTGATGTGTGCGTTTTGTTGGTAAGTGTGCTGTGTGCGTTTTGTTGGTAAGTGTGGTGTGTGTGTTTTGTTGGTAAGTGTGGTGTGTGCGTTTTGTTGGTAAGTGTGGTGTGTGCATTTATTTGGTAAGTGTGGTGTGTGCGTTTTGTTGGTAAGTGTGATTTGTGCGTTTATTTGGTAAGTGTGGTGTGTGCGTTGTGTTGGTAAGTGTGATGTGTGCGTTTATTTGGTAAGTGTGATGTGTGCGTTGTGTTGGTAAGTGTGATGTGTGCGTTTTGTTTGTAAGTGTGGTGTGTGCGTTTTGTTGGTAAGTGTGATGTGTGCGTTTATTTGGTAAGTGTGATGTGTGCGTTTTGTTGGTAAGTGTGATGTGTGCGTTTTGTTTGTAAGTGTGGTGTGTGCGTTTTGTTGGTAAGTGTGATGTGTGCGTTTTGTTGGTAAGTGTGATGTGTGCGTTTTGTTTGTAAGTGTGGTGTGTGCGTTTTGTTTGTAAGTGTGATGTGTGCGTTTTGTTTGTAAGTGTGATGTGTGCGTTTTGTTTGTAAGTGTGATGTGTGCGTTTATTTGGTAAGTGTGGTGTGTGCGTTTATTTGGTAAGTGTGGTGTGTGCGTTGTGTTGGTAAGTGTGGTGTGTGCGTTTTGTTGGTAAGTGTGGTGTGTGCGTTTTGTTGGTAAGTGTGGTGTGTGCGTTTTGTTGGTAAGTGTGGTGTGTGCGTTTTGTTGGTAAGTGTGATGTGTGCGTTTTGTTGGTAAGTGTGATGTGTGCGTTTTGTTGGTAAGTGTGGTGTGTGCGTTTTGTTGGTAAGTGTGATGTGTGCGTTTTGTTGGTAAGTGTGATGTGTGCGTTTTGTTTGTAAGTGTGGTGTGTGCGTTTTGTTTGTAAGTGTGATGTGTGCGTTTTGTTTGTAAGTGTGATGTGTGCGTTTTGTTTGTAAGTGTGATGTGTGCGTTTATTTGGTAAGTGTGGTGTGTGCGTTTATTTGGTAAGTGTGGTGTGTGCGTTGTGTTGGTAAGTGTGGTGTGTGCGTTTTGTTGGTAAGTGTGGTGTGTGCGTTTTGTTGGTAAGTGTGGTGTGTGCGTTGTGTTGGTAAGTGTGGTGTGTGCGTTTTGTTGGTAAGTGTGGTGTGTGCGTTGTGTTGGTAAGTGTGATGTGTGCGTTTTGTTGGTAAGTGTGGTGTGTGCGTTTTGTTGGTAAGTGTGGTGTGTGCGTTGTGTTGGTAAGTGTGGTGTGTGCGTTTTGTTGGTAAGTGTGGTGTGTGCGTTTTGTTGGTAAGTGTGATGTGTGCGTTTTGTGGTAAGTGTGGTGTGTGCGTTTTGTTGGTAAGTGTGGTGTGTGCGTTTTGTTGGTAAGTGTGGTGTGTGCGTTTTGTGAGTGTGGTGTGTGGTTTTGGGTAAGTGTGGTGTGTTTGGTAAGTGTGGTGTGTGCGTTTTGTTGGTAAGTGTGGTGTGTGCGTTTTGTTGGTAAGTGTGGTGGTGCGTTTTGTTGGTAAGTGTGATGTGTGCGTTTTGTTGGTAAGTGTGATGTGTGCGTTTTGTTGGTAAGTGTGATGTGTGCGTTTGTTGGTAAGTGTGATGTGTGCGTTTTGTTGGTAAGTGTGATGTGTGCGTTGTGTTTGTAAGTGTGGTGTGTGCGTTTTGTTGGTAAGTGTGGTGTGTGCGTTTTGTTGGTAAGTGTGGTGTGTGCGTTTTGTTGGTAAGTGTGGTGTGTGCGTTTTGTTGGTAAGTGTGGTGTGTGCGTTTTGTTGGTAAGTGTGATGTGTGCGTTTTGTTGGTAAGTGTGATGTGTGCGTTTTGTTGGTAAGTGTGGTGTGTGTGTTTTGTTGGTAAGTGTGGTTTGTGCGTTTTGTTGGTAAGTGTGATGTGTGCGTTTATTTGGTAAGTGTGGTGTGTGCGTTGTGTTGGTAAGTGTGATGTGTGCGTTTATTTGGTAAGTGTGATGTGTGCGTTGTGTTGGTAAGTGTGATGTGTGCGTTTTGTTTGTAAGTGTGGTGTGTGCGTTTTGTTGGTAAGTGTGATGTGTGCGTTTATTTGGTAAGTGTGATGTGTGCGTTTTGTTGGTAAGTGTGATGTGTGCGTTTTGTTTGTAAGTGTGGTGTGTGCGTTTTGTTGGTAAGTGTGATGTGTGTGTTTTGTTGGTAAGTGTGATGTGTGCGTTTTGTTTGTAAGTGTGATGTGTGCGTTTATTTGGTAAGTGTGGTGTGTGCGTTTATTTGGTAAGTGTGGTGTGTGCGTTGTGTTGGTAAGTGTGGTGTGTGCGTTTATTTGGTAAGTGTGGTGTGTGCGTTTTGTTGGTAAGTGTGGTGTGTGCGTTTTGTTGGTAAGTGTGGTGTGTGCGTTTTGTTGGTAAGTGTGATGTGTGCGTTTTGTTGGTAAGTGTGATGTGTGCGTTTTGTTGGTAAGTGTGATGTGTGCGTTTTGTTGGTAAGTGTGATGTGTGCGTTTTGTTGGTAAGTGTGATGTGTGCGTTGTGTTGGTAAGTGTGGTGTGTGCGTTTTGTTGGTAAGTGTGGTGTGTGCGTTTTGTTGGTAAGTGTGGTGTGTGCGTTTTGTTGGTAAGTGTGGTGTGTGCGTTTTGTTGGTAAGTGTGGTGTGTGCGTTTTGTTGGTAAGTGTGGTGTGTGCGTTTTGTTGGTAAGTGTGGTGTGTGCGTTTGTTGGTAAGTGTGGTGTGTGCTTTTGTTGGTAAGTGTGATGTGTGCGTTTGTTGGTAAGTGTGGTGTGTGCGTTGTTTGGTAAGTGTGATGTGTGCGTTTATTTGGTAAGTGTGATGTGTGCGTTGTGTTGGTAAGTGTGATGTGTGCGTTTTGTTGTAAGTGTGGTGTGTGCGTTTTGTTGGTAAGTGTGATGTGTGCGTTTATTTGGTAAGTGTGATGTGTGCGTTTTGTTGGTAAGTGTGATGTGTGCGTTTTGTTTGTAAGTGTGGTGTGTGCGTTTTGTTGGTAAGTGTGATGTGTGCGTTTTGTTGGTAAGTGTGATGTGTGCGTTTTGTTTGTAAGTGTGGTGTGTGCGTTTTGTTGGTAAGTGTGATGTGTGCGTTTTGTTGGTAAGTGTGATGTGTGCGTTTTGTTGGTAAGTGTGATGTGTGCGTTTTGTTTGTAAGTGTGGTGTGTGCGTTTTGTTGGTAAGTGTGGTGTGTGCGTTTTGTTGGTAAGTGTGATGTGTGCGTTTTGTTGGTAAGTGTGATGTGTGCGTTTTGTTGGTAAGTGTGGTGTGTGCGTTTTGTTGGTAAGTGTGATGTGTGCGTTTTGTTGGTAAGTGTGATGTGTGCGTTTTGTTGGTAAGTGTGGTGTGTGCGTTTTGTTTGTAAGTGTGATGTGTGCGTTTTGTTTGTAAGTGTGATGTGTGCGTTTTGTTTGTAAGTGTGATGTGTGCGTTTATTTGGTAAGTGTGGTGTGTGCGTTTATTTGGTAAGTGTGGTGTGTGCGTTGTGTTGGTAAGTGTGGTGTGTGCGTTTTGTTGGTAAGTGTGGTGTGTGCGTTTTGTTGGTAAGTGTGGTGTGTGCGTTGTGTTGGTAAGTGTGGTGTGTGCGTTTTGTTGGTAAGTGTGGTGTGTGCGTTGTGTTGGTAAGTGTGATGTGTGCGTTTTGTTGGTAAGTGTGGTGTGTGCGTTTTGTTGGTAAGTGTGGTGTGTGCGTTGTATTGGTAAGTTTGGTGTTTGCCTTTTGTTTGTAAGTGTGGTGTGTGCGTTTTGTTGGTAAGTGTGATGTGTGCGTTTTGTTTGTAAGTGTGATGTGTGCGTTTTGTTTGTAAGTGTGATGTGTGCGTTTTGTTGGTAAGTGTGGTGTGTGCGTTTTGTTGGTAAGTGTGGTGTGTGCGTTGTGTTGGTAAGTGTGGTGTGTGCGTTTTGTCGGTAAGTGTGGTGTGTGCGTTTATTTGGTAAGTGTGATGTGTGCGTTTTTTTTGGTAAGTGTGGTGTGTGCGTTTTGTTGGTATGTGTGGTGTGTGCGTTTTGTTGGTAAGTGTGATGTGTGCGTTTTGTTGGTAAGTGTGATGTGTGCGTTTTGTTGGTAAGTGTGATGTGTGCGTTTTGTTGGTAAGTGTGATGTGTGCGTTTTGTTGGTAAGTGTGATGTGTGCGTTGTGTTTGTAAGTGTGGTGTGTGCGTTTTGTCGGTAAGTGTGGTGTGTGCGTTTTGTTGGTAAGTGTGGTGTGTGCGTTTTGTTGGTAAGTGTGGTGTGTGGGTTTTGTTGGTAAGTGTGGTGTGTGCGTTTTGTTGGTAAGTGTGGTGTGTGCGTTTTGTTGGTAAGTGTGGTGTGTGCGTTTTGTTGGTAAGTGTGATGTGTGCGTTTTGTTGGTAAGTGTGATGTGTGCGTTTTGTTGGTAAGTGTGATGTGTGCGTTTTGTTGGTAAGTGTGATGTGTGCGTTTTGTTGGTAAGTGTGATGTGTGCGTTTTGTTTGTAAGTGTGATGTGTGCGTTTTGTTTGTAAGTGTGATGTGTGCGTTTTGTTTGTAAGTGTGATGTGTGCGTTTATTTGGTAAGTGTGGTGTGTGCGTTTAGTTGGTAAGTGTGGTGTGTGCGTTGTGTTGGTAAGTGTGGTGTGTGCGTTTTGTTGGTAAGTGTGGTGTGTGCGTTTTGTTGGTAAGTGTGGTGTGTGCGTTGTGTTGGTAAGTGTGGTGTGTGCGTTTTGTTGGTAAGTGTGGTGTGTGCGTTTTGTTGGTAAGTGTGATGTGTGCGTTTTGTTGGTAAGTGTGGTGTGTGCGTTTTTTTGGTAAGTGTGATGTGTGCGTTTGTGTTGGTAAGTGTGGTGTGTGCGTTTTGTGGTAAGTGTGGTGTGTGCGTTTTGTTGGTAAGTGTGATGTGTGCGTTTTGTTGGTAAGTGTGTGTGTGCGTTTTGTTGGTAAGTGTGGTGTGTGCGTTTGTGTTGGTAAGTGTGGTGTGTGCGTTTTGTTGGTAAGTGTGGTGTGTGCGTTTTGTTGGTAAGTGTGGTGTGTGCGTTTTTTGGTAAGTGTGTGTGTTTTGTTGGTAAGTGTGTGTGTGCGTTTTGTTGGTAAGTGTGTGTGTGCGTTTTGTTGGTAAGTGTGGTGTGTGCGTTTTGTTGGTAAGTGTGGTGTGTGCGTTTTGTTGGTAAGTGTGGTGTGTGCGTTTTGTTGGTAAGTGTGGTGTGTGCGTTTTGTTGGTAAGTGTGGTGTGTGCGTTTTGTTGGTAAGTGTGATGTGTGCGTTTTGTTCGTAAGTGTGATGTGTGTGTTTTGTTGGTAAGTGTGGTGTGTGCATTTATTTGGTAAGTGTGGTGTGTGCGTTTTGTTGGTAAGTGTGATGTGTGCGTTTATTTGGTAAGTGTGGTGTGTGCGTTGTGTTGGTAAGTGTGATGTGTGCGTTTATGTTGGTAAGTGTGATGTGTGCGTTTATTTGGTAAGTGTGATGTGTGCGTTGTGTTGGTAAGTGTGATGTGTGCGTTTTGTTTGTAAGTGTGGTGTGTGCGTTTTGTTGGTAAGTGTGATGTGTGCGTTTATTTGGTAAGTGTGATGTGTGCGTTTTGTTGGTAAGTGTGATGTGTGCGTTTTGTTTGTAAGTGTGGTGTGTGCGTTTTGTTGGTAAGTGTGGTGTGTGCGTTTTGTTGGTAAGTGTGATGTGTGCGTTTTGTTGGTAAGTGTGATGTGTGCGTTTTGTTGGTAAGTGTGATGTGTGCGTTTTGTTGGTAAGTGTGATGTGTGCGTTTTGTTGGTAAGTGTGATGTGTGCGTTTTGTTGGTAAGTGTGATGTGTGCGTTTTGTTGGTAAGTGTGGTGTGTGCGTTGTGTTGGTAAGTGTGATGTGTGCGTGTATTTGGTAAGTGTGATGTGTGCGTTGTGTTGGTAAGTGTGGTGTGTGCGTTTTGTTGGTAAGTGTGGTGTGTGCGTTTTGTTGGTAAGTGTGGTGTGTGCGTTTTGTTGGTAAGTGTGATGTGTGCGTTTTTGTTGGTAAGTGTGATGTGTGCGTTTTGTTGGTAAGTGTGATGTGTGTGTTGTGTTGGTAAGTGTGATGTGTGCGTTTGTTGGTAAGTGTGATGTGTGCGTTTTGTTGGTAAGTGTGGTGTGTGCGTTTTGTGGTAAGTGTGGTGTGTGCGTTTTGTTGGTAAGTGTGATGTGTGCGTTTTGTTGGTAAGTGTGGTGTGTGCGTTTTGTTGGTAAGTGTGGTGTGTGCGTTTTGTTGGTAAGTGTGGTGTGTGCGTTTTGTTGGTAAGTGTGGTGTGTGCGTTTATTTGGTAAGTGTGGTGTGTGCGTTTTGTTGGTAAGTGTGATGTTGCGTTTATTTGGTAAGTGTGGTGTGTGCGTTTGTGTTGGTAAGTGTGATGTGTGCGTTTATTTGGTAAGTGTGTGTGTGCGTTGTGTTGGTAAGTGTGATGTGTGCGTTTTGTTTGTAAGTGTGGTGTGTGCGTTTTGTTGGTAAGTGTGATGTGTGCGTTTATTTGGTAAGTGTGATGTGTGCGTTTTGTTGGTAAGTGTGATGTGTGCGTTTATTTGGTAAGTGTGGTGTGTGCGTTGTGTTGGTAAGTGTGATGTGTGCGTTGTGTTGGTAAGTGTGATGTGTGCGTTTTGTTGGTAAGTGTGGTGTGTGCGTTTTGTTGGTAAGTGTGATGTGTGCGTTTTTTTTGGTTTGTGTAAGTGTGTGTGTGCGTTTTGTTGGTAAGTGTGATGTGTGCGTTTTGTTGGTAAGTGTGGTGTGTGCGTTTTGTTGGTAAGTGTGATGTGTGCGTTTGTTGGTAAGTGTGATGTGTGCGTTTTGTTGGTAAGTGTGATGTGTGCGTTTTGTTTGTAAGTGTGGTGTGTGCGTTTTGTTGGTAAGTGTGGTGTGTGCGTTTTGTTGGTAAGTGTGATGTGTGCGTTTTGTTGGTAAGTGTGATGTGTGCGTTTTGTTGGTAAGTGTGGTG
>CM026402.1:24113921-24180858 GCA_014843695.1 Archivesica marissinica | reverse complement strand
AATATTTTGCTAAATCGATTATGATGATGCACGGGACTGTTCGTGCCAAACCCGATCGTCCCTAGGACTGGTCGTCACACGGACTGTTCATATAGAGCTGTTTGCAATGAGGCGGGAATAATGTTGAACATTGTCATTTAAAAGCTACATGTATCAGAACTAAATGTGCATATAACAAAATATTATTTACAGTGCTGTGTACATTGAAAATGACGGACGACATTGACGAGTAATATGCAGACGGACGATACACATTCAAAGTGAACACATTGACACATATAAAAGCTCCGCAAGAAAGCCTCCCACACAAGGTTCTCGGCGTATATGTATCAATGTGTGCACGTTGAATGTGCAATGCAATTTAGGACAATTTCACAATAATTTAAATAAAATGATGATGATTTTGGTTCGAGTCATATAGAGCTGTTTGCAATGAGGCGGGAATAATGTTGAACATTTTCAATTAAAAGCTACATGTATCAGAACTAAATGTGCATATAACAACATATTATTTACAGTGCTATGTACATTGAAAATGACGGACGACATTGACGAGTAATATTCCAATGTGTCAACTTTGTAAGACCAATTTGCATGTTTTGTGGAGAAATAAGTTTGTCCATCAAATGTATGTCAAATGAATACGATTCATTCACGAATAGTCACAATGTCACTTGCCGAAAATCGTCGGATTATATGAGTCTACGTTTTGATGTTTTTGCTGGGGTGCGCGAACGTTCCGATCGTTTCCTCTTTACTTGGTTCGGCTTTTTACCCGCAGTTGGGGTTCTCATTGTTGTTCTCGTACCGTCGGTGGATATAACAACGTTCTGATTAGATTTTCCAGTATCTGATAGAAACCGCTTCAACCGCTTCTCACGTTGATCTTCGGACAGACGAGACCACTGATCAAATCACGTCTCAAATATAAAAATAGGTAGCGTTGTTACCGGACAGTGACGCGCGTCAGTGTCCGTTTTTGCAATTACACAATCTTGAATATCTTTGGACCGGATGATGATCGACAAGCGGTCTTCGGCATTTTCATCGTGTCAATGTCCAATACCCTATCTGTTGAAATAATACTTAGTTTATGCCTAAAACATGAGCGTACCCCTTTAATGTCAGCAAAACAGAAAACAGATTCAACGAGGAAGATACAAAAAAAATAGCCCGACTTATTTAGCATTTTATATATGACTTTTCATAATTATGTGAGGAGCGGGATCCGCTCTGATATGACTGCTATTTGTTGAAAGGTAATTATTAAGTTTGATAATTTATTATTATATTACTTACGTTTTCTATTGTAATTAATATTCTTGTCAGATACTAAACTGTTCTTTTCGTATGACATTTTCATATTCTGCGGACGTTCACAGGTCCATTCTATCGCCATAATGTACTCCATGATGTACACATGTAGGATATACCGTGCATTATGACGCTGATGTACACCTGTAGGATATACCGTGCATTATGAAGCTGATGTACACGTGTAGGATATACCGTGCATTATGATGCTGATGTACAGGTGTAGGATATACCGTGCATTATGATGCTGATGTACACATGTAGGATATACCGTGCATTATGACGCTGATGTACACGTGTAGGATATACCGTGCATTATGATGCTGATGTACAGGTGTAGGATATACCGTGCATTATGATGCTGATGTACACATGTAGGATATACCGTGCATTATGACGCTGATGTACACCTGTAGGATATACCGTGCATTATGAAGCTGATGTACACGTGTAGGATATACCGTGCATTATGACGCTGATGTACACCTGTAGGATATACCGTGCATTATGAAGCTGATGTACACCTGTATGATATACCGTGCATTATGATGCTGATGTACAGGTGTAGGATATACCGTGCATTATGATGCTGATGTACAGGTGTAGGATATACCGTGCATTATGAAGCTGATGTACATGTGTAGGATATACCATGCATTATGCAGCTGATGTACAGGTGTAGGATATACCGTGCATTATGATGCTGATCACATATGTAGGATATACCGTGCATTATGACGCTGATGTACACGTGTAGGATATACTATGCATTATGAAGCTGATGTACACCTGTAGGATATACCGTGCATTATGATGCTGATGTACACCTGTAGGATATACCGTGCATTATGACGCTGATGTACACGTGTAGGATATACCGTGCATTATGAGGCTGATGTACACGTGTAGGATATACCGTGCATTATGACGCTGATGTACACGTGTAGGATATACCATGCATTATGAAGCTGATGTACACGTGTAGGATATACCGTGCATTATGATGTACACGTGTAGGATATACCGTGCATTATGACGCTGATGTACACCTGTAGGATATACCGTGCATTATGAAGCTGATGTACACCTGTAGGATATACCGTGCATTATGAAGCTGATGTACATGTGTAGGATATACCGTGCATTATGACGCTGATGTACACCTGTAGGATATACCGTGCATTATGAAGCTGATGTACACCTGTAGGATATACCGTGCATTATGAAGCTGATGTACACCTGTAGGATATACCGTGCATTATGAAGCTGATGTACACGTGTAGGATATACCGTGCATTATGATGTACACATGTAGGATATACCGTGCATTATGACGCTGATGTACACGTGTAGGATATACCGTGCATTATGAAGCTGATGTACACATGTAGGATATACCGTGCATTATGACGCTGATGTACACATGTAGGATATACCGTGCATTATGACGCTGATGTACACCTGTAGGATATACCGTGCATTATGAAGCTGATGTACACGTGTAGGATATACCGTGCATTATGATGCTGATGTACACGTGTAGGATATACCGTGCATTATGACGCTGATGTACACGTGTAGGATATACCGTGCATTATGAAGCTGATGTACACGTGTAGGATATACCGTGCATTATGACGCTGATGTACATATGTAGGATATACCGTGCATTATGAAGCTGATGTACACATGTAGGATATACCGTGCATTATGACGCTGGTGTACACCTGTAGGATATACCGTGCATTATGACGCTGATGTACAGGTGTAGGATATACCGTGCATTATGATGCTGATGTACACATGTAGGATATACCGTGCATTATGACGCTGATGTACACGTGTAGGATATACCGTGCATTATGATGCTGATGTACAGGTGTAGGATATACCGTGCATTATGATGCTGATGTACACATGTAGGATATACCGTGCATTATGACGCTGATGTACACCTGTAGGATATACCGTGCATTATGAAGCTGATGTACACGTGTATGATATACCATGCATTATGATGCTGATGTACAGGTGTAGGATATACCATGCATTATGCAGCTGATGTACCGCTGTATGATATACCGTGCATTATGATGCTGATGTACAGGTGTAGGATATACCGTGCATTATGATGCTGATGTACAGGTGTAGGATATACCGTGCATTATGAAGCTGATGTACATGTGTAGGATATACTATGCATTATGCAGCTGATGTACAGGTGTAGGATATACCGTGCATTATGATGCTGATCACATATGCAGGATATACCGTGCATTATGACGCTGATGTACACGTGTAGGATATACTATGCATTATGAAACTGATGTACACCTGTAGGATATACCGTGCATTATGATGCTGATGTACACCTGTAGGATATTTCGTGCATTATGACGCTGATGTACACGTGTAGGATATACCGTTCATTATGAGGCTGATGTACACGTTTAGGATATACCATGCATTATGACGCTGATGTACACGTGTAGGATATACCGTGCATTATGAAGCTGATGTACACCTGTAGGATATACCGTGCATTATGAAGCTGATGTACACGTGTAGGATATACCGTGCATTATGACGCTGATGTACACCTGTAGGATATACCGTGCATTATGAAGTTGATGTACAGGTGTAGGATATACCGTGCATTATGATGCTGATGTACAGGTGTAGGATATACCGTGCATTATGATGCTGATGTACACATGTAGGATATACCGTGCATTATGACGCTGATGTACACGTGTAGGATATACCGTGCATTATGATGCTGATGTACAGGTGTAGGATATACCGTGCATTATGATGCTTATGTACACATGTAGGATATACCGTGCATTATGACGCTGATGTACACCTGTAGGATATACCGTGCATTATGAAGCTGATGTACACGTGTATGATATACCGTGCATTATGACGCTGATGTACACCTGTAGGATATACCGTGCATTATGAAGCTGATGTACCCCTGTATGATATACCGTGCATTATGATGCTGATGTACAGGTGTAGGATATACCGTGCATTATGATGCTGATGTACAGGTGTAGGATATACCGTGCATTATGAAGCTGATGTACATGTGTAGGATATACTATGCATTATGCAGCTGATGTACAGGTGTAGGATATACCGTGCATTATGATGCTGATCACATATGCAGGATATACCGTGCATTATGACGCTGATGTACACGTGTAGGATATACTATGCATTATGAAACTGATGTACACCTGTAGGATATACCGTGCATTATGATGCTGATGTACACCTGTAGGATATATCGTGCATTATGACGCTGATGTACACGTGTAGGATATACCGTGCATTATGAGGCTGATGTACACGTTTAGGATATACCGTGCATTATGATGCTGATGTACACGTGTAGGATATACCATGCATTATGAAGCTGATGTACACGTGTAGGATATACCGTGCATTATGATGTACACGTGTAGGATATACCGTGCATTATGACGCTGATGTACACCTGTAGGATATACCATGCATTATGAAGCTGATGTACACCTGTAGGATATACCGTGCATTATGAAGCTGATGTACATATGTAGGATATACCGTGCATTATGACGCTGGTGTACACCTGTAGGATATACCGTGCATTATGAAGCTGATGTACACCTGTAGGATATACCGTGCATTATGAAGCTGATGTACACCTGTAGGATATACCGTGCTTTATGACGCAGATGTACACGTGTAAGATATACCGTGCATTATGATGTACACATGTAGGATATACCGTGCATTATGACGCTGATGTACACGTGTAGGATATACCGTGCATTATGAAGCTGATGTACACCTGTAGGATATACCGTGCATTATGAAGCTGATGTACACGTGTAGGATATACCGTGCATTATGACGCTGATGTACACCTGTAGGATATACCGTGCATTATGAAGTTGATGTACACGTGTAGGATATACCGTGCATTATGACGCTGATGTACACCTGTAGGATATACCGTGCATTATGAAGCTGATGTACACCTGTAGGATATACCGTGCATTATGAAGCTGATGTACATATGTAGGATATACCGTGCATTATGAAGCTGATGTACATATGTAGGATATACCGTGCATTATGACGCTGGTGTACACCTGTAGGATATACCGTGCATTATGACGCTGATGTACACGTGTAGGATATACCGTACATTATGAAGCTGATGTACAGGTGTAGGATATACCGTGCATTATGATGCTGATGTACAGGTGTAGGATATACCGTGCATTATGATGCTGATGTACACATGTAGGATATACCGTGCATTATGACGCTGATGTACACGTGTAGGATATACCGTGCATTATGATGCTGATGTACAGGTGTAGGATATACCGTGCATTATGATGCTTATGTACACATGTAGGATATACCGTGCATTATGACGCTGATGTACACCTGTAGGATATACCGTGCATTATGAAGCTGATGTACACGTGTATGATATACCATGCATTATGATGCTGATGTACAGGTGTAGGATATACCATGCATTATGCTGCTGATGTACACCTGTAGGATATACCGTGCATTATGAAGCTGATGTACCCCTGTATGATATACCGTGCATTATGATGCTGATGTACAGGTGTAGGATATACCGTGCATTATGATGCTGATGTACAGGTGTAGGATATACCGTGCATTATGAAGCTGATGTACATGTGTAGGATATACTATGCATTATGCAGCTGATGTACAGGTGTAGGATATACCGTGCATTATGATGCTGATCACATATGCAGGATATACCGTGCATTATGACGCTGATGTACACGTGTAGGATATACTATGCATTATGAAACTGATGTACACCTGTAGGATATACCGTGCATTATGACGCTGATGTACACGTGTAGGATATACCGTGCATTATGAGGCTGATGTACACGTGTAGGATATACCGTGCATTATGACGCTGATGTACACGTGTAGGATATACCGTGCATTATGATGCTGATGTACACCTGTAGGATATACCATGCATTATGAAGCTGATGTACACGTGTAGGATATACCGTGCATTATGATGTACACGTGTAGGATATACCGTGCATTATGACGCTGATGTACACCTGTAGGATATACCATGCATTATGAAGCTGATGTACACCTGTAGGATATACCGTGCATTATGAAGCTGATGTACATATGTAGGATATACCGTGCATTATGACGCTGGTGTACACCTGTAGGATATACCGTGCATTATGAAGCTGATGTACACCTGTAGGATATACCGTGCATTATGAAGCTGATGTACACCTGTAGGATATACCGTGCTTTATGACGCTGATGTACACGTGTAAGATATACCGTGCATTATGATGTACACGTGTAGGATATACCGTGCATTATGACGCTGATGTACATATGTAGGATATACCGTGCATTATGACGCTGGTGTACACCTGTAGGATATACCGTGCATTATGACGCTGATGTACACGTGTAGGATATACCGTACATTATGAAGCTGATGTACAGGTGTAGGATATACCGTGCATTATGATGCTGATGTACAGGTGTAGGATATACCGTGCATTATGATGCTGATGTACACATGTAGGATATACCGTGCATTATGACGCTGATGTACACGTGTAGGATATACCATGCATTATGATGCTGGTGTATAGGTGTAGGATATATCGTGCATTATGATGCTTATGTACACATGTAGGATATACCGTGCATTATGACGCTGATGTACACCTGTAGGATATACCGTGCATTATGAAGCTGATGTACACGTGTATGATATACCATGCATTATGATGCTGATGTACAGGTGTAGGATATACCATGCATTATGCAGCTGATGTACACCTGTAGGATATACCGTGCATTATGAAGCTGATGTACCCCTGTATGATATACCGTGCATTATGATGCTGATGTGCAGGTGTAGGATATACCGTGCATTATGATGCTGATGTACAGGTGTAGGATATACCGTGCATTATGAAGCTGATGTACATGTGTAGGATATACTATGCATTATGCAGCTGATGTACAGGTGTAGGATATACCGTGCATTATGATGCTGATCACATATGCAGGATATACCGTGCATTATGACGCTGATGTACACGTGTAGGATATACTATGCATTATGAAACTGATGTACACCTGTAGGATATACCGTGCATTATGATGCTGATGTACACCTGTAGAATATTTCGTGCATTATGACGCTGATGTACACGTGTAGGATATACCGTTCATTATGAGGCTGATGTACACGTTTAGGATATACCATGCATTATGACGCTGATGTACACGTGTAGGATATACCGTGCATTATGATGCTGATGTACACCTGTAGGATATACCATGCATTATGAAGCTGATGTACACGTGTAGGATATACCGTGCATTATGATGTACACGTGTAGGATATACCGTGCATTATGACGCTGATGTACACCTGTAGGATATACCATGCATTATGAAGCTGATGTACACCTGTAGGATATACCGTGCATTATGAAGCTGATGTACATATGTAGGATATACCGTGCATTATGACGCTGGTGTACACCTGTAGGATATACCGTGCATTATGAAGCTGATGTACACCTGTAGGATATACCGTGCATTATGAAGCTGATGTACACCTGTATGATATACCTTGCTTTATGACGCTGATGTACACGTGTAAGATATACCGTGCATTATGACGCTGATGTACACGTGTAGGATATACCGTGCATTATGAAGCTGATGTACACCTGTAGGATATACCGTGCATTATGAAGCTGATGTACACGTGTAGGATATACCGTGCATTATGACGCTGATGTACACCTGTAGGATATACCGTGCATTATGAAGTTGATGTACACGTGTAGGATATACCGTGCATTATGACGCTGATGTACACCTGTAGGATATACCGTGCATTATGAAGCTGATGTACACCTGTAGGATATACCGTGCATTATGAAGCTGATGTACATATGTAGGATATACCGTGCATTATGAAGCTGATGTACATATGTAGGATATACCGTGCATTATGACGCTGGTGTACACGTGTAGGATATACCGTGCATTATGAAGCTGATGTACACGTGTAGGATATACCATGCATTATGGTGCTGATGTACAGGTGTAGGATATACCATGCATTATGCAGCTGATGTACACCTGTAGGATATACCGTGCATTATGATGCTGATGTACAGGTGTAGGATATACCGTGCATTATGATGCTGATGTACAGGTGTAGGATATACCGTGCATTATGAAGCTGATGTACATGTGCAGGATATACCTTGCATTATGTAGCTGATGATCAGGTGTAGGATATACTGTGCATTATGAAGCTGATGTACACCTGTAGGATATACTATGCATTATGAAGCTGATGTACACCTGTAGGATATATCGTGCATTATGACGCTGATGTACACATGTAGGATATACCGTGCATTATGACGTTGATATACACGTGTAGGATATACCGTGCATTATGACGCTGATGTACACCTGTAGGATATACCGTGCATTATGACGCTGATGTACACGTGTAGGATATACCGTGCATTATGAAGCTGATGTACACCTGTAGGATATACCGTGCATTATGACGCTGATGTACATATGTAGGATATACCGTGCATTATGCAGCTGATGTACAGGTGTAGGATATGCCGTGCATTATGACGCTGATATACACGTGTAGGATATACCGTGTATTATGATGCTGATGTACACGTGTAGGATATACCATGCATTATGAAGCTGATGTACATGTGTAGGATATACCGTGTATTATGAAGCTGATGTACATTTGTAGGATATACCGTGTATTATGAAGCTGATGTACATATGTAGGATATACCGTGCATTATGACGCTGAGGTACATGTGTAGGATATACCGTGCATTATGATGCTGATGTACACGTGTAGGATATACCGTGCATTATGAAGCTGATGTACACCTGTAGGATATACCGTGCATTATGAAGCAGATGTACATATGTAGGATATACCGAGCATTATGACGCTGATGAACATGTGTAGGATATACCGTGCATTATGAAGCTGATGTACACCTGTAGGATATACCGTGCATTATGAAGCTGATGTACACGTGTAGGATATTCCGTGCTCTATGACGCTGATGTACACGTGTAGGATATACCTGCATTATGATGTACACGTGTAGGATATACCATGCATTATGACGCTGATGTACACGTGTTGGATATACCGTGCATTATGATGCTGATGTACACCTGTAGGATATACCATGCATTATGAAGCTGATGTACACGTGTAGGATATACCGTGCATTATGATGTACACATGTAGGATATACCGTGCATTATGACGCTGATGTACACCTGTAGGATATACCATGCATTATGACGCTGATGTACACCTGTAGGATATACCGTGCATTATGACGCTGATGTACACCTGTAGGATATACTGTGCATTATGAAGCTGATGTACACCTGTAGGATATACCATGCATTATGAAGCTGATGTACACGTGTAGGATATACCGTGCATTATGACGCTGTTGTACACCTGTAGGATATACCGTGCATTATGAAGCTGATGTACACCTGTAGGATATACTGTGCATTATGAAGCTGATGTACACCTGTAGGATATACCATGCATTATGAAGCTGATGTACACGTGTAGGATATACCGTGCATTATGACGCTGATGTACACCTGTAAGATATACCATGCATTATGAAGCTGATGTACACCTGTAGGATATACCATGGATTATGACGCTGATGTACACGTGTAGTATATACCGTGCATTATGACGCTTGTGTACACGTGTAGGATATACCGTGCATTATGAAGCTGATGTACACATGTAGGATATACCGTGCATCATGACGCTGGTGTACACATGTAGGATATACCTTGCATTATGACGCTGATGTACACGTGTATGATATACCATGCATTATGCAGCTGATGTACACGTGTAGGATATACTGTGCATTATGATGCTGATGTACAGGTGTAGGATATACCGTGCATTATGACGCTGATGTACACATGTAGGATATACCGTGCATTATGACGCTGATATACACGTGTAGGATATACCGTGCATTATGACGCTGATGTACACCTCTATGATATACCGTGCATTATGACGCTGATGTACACGTGTAGGATATACCGTGCATTATGACGCTGATGTACACCTGTAGGATATACCGTGCATTATGACGCTGATGTACACCTGTAGGATATACCGTGCATTATGACGCTGATGTACACATGTAGGATATACCGTGCATTATGACGCTGATGTACACCTGTAGGATATACCGTGCATTATGACGCTGATGTACACATGTAGGATATACCGTGCATTATGCAGCTGATGTACAGGTGTAGGATATACCGTACATTATGACGCTGATATAAACGTGTAGGATATACCGTGTATTATGATGCTGATGTACACGTGTAGGATATACCATGCATTATGAAGCTGATGTTCATGTGTAGGATATACCGTGTATTATGAAGCTGATGTACAAGTGTAGGATATACCGTACATTATGATATACACCTGTAGGATATACTGTGCATTATGACGCTGATGTACACGTGTAGAATATACCATGCATTATGACGCTGATGTACACGTGTAGGATATACCATGCATTATGACGCTGATGTACACGTGTAGGATATACCATGCATTATGACGCTGATGTACACGTGTAGGATATACCATGCATTATGACGCTGATGTACACGTGTAGGATATACCGTGCATTATGATGTACACGTGTAGGATATACCATGCATTATGAAGCTGATGTACACGTGTAGGATATACCGTGCATTATGAAGCTGATGTACACGTGTAGGATATACGATGCATTATGACGCTGATGTACACCTGTAAGATATACCATGCATTATGACGCTGATGTACACGTGTAGGATATACCGTGCATTATGACGCTGATGTACACATGTAGGATATACCATGCATTATGAAGCTGATGTACACGTGTAGTATATACCGTGCATTATGAAGCTGATGTACACGTGTAGGATATACCGTGCATTATGAAACTGATGTACAAGTGTAGGATATACCGTGCATTATGATGCTGATGTACACATGTACGATATACCATGCATTATGACGCTGATGTACACGTGTAGGATATACCGTGCATTATGACGCTGATGTACACATGTAGGATATACCCTGCATTTTGAAGCTGATGTAGATGTGTAGGATATACCGTGCATTATGATGCTGATGTACACCTGTAGGATATACCTTGCATTATGACGCTGATATACACGTGTAGGATATACCGTGCATTATGATGCTGATGTACACGTGTAGGATATACCATGCATTATGACGCTGATGTACACGTGTAGGATATACCGTGCATTATGACGCTGATTTAGATGTGTAGGATATATCGTGCATTATGACGCTGACGTACACGTGATGATTCTACTCAAGTAGGATATACAAAGTGCAACTCTAATGAATGCCCCTGGTATCTGATTTATGGAATTATTAAATTGGTAAATACTTCCTGATTATTAATTGAAATAAACACACTCAGGAGTTTATTTATTTAGTTAATTTATGCAAATTAACTTCACATTTCATCCCAGAAGTTGATCATAATCCATTAATTATACATTTCACCATTGCTCAAGCGTATATTATTCTACGCTATTGCGTAGGCCTATATATGGAGACATTATTTATTTTGCCGTAGACGTCTTTCATTAGCACGATACCATTGTGCCAATCGGAATATAATTCAATCTTCATACTTTGCAAGGTGCACTGGCACAAAGGACTAGACCGTAGGCACTTGAATTACGTCTAAGCAAGTTTTCAGTACAATAACAAGAATGTGTATGTTGTGTATATCTATATCACTCTTAATCTCGCCCAAGGATTGTCTGTAAAACACTGGGATGACATTCCAACATATCAATCAGGGATTGTCTGTAAAACACTGGGATGACATTCCAACATATCAATCAGGGATTGTCTGTAAAACACTGGGATGACATTCCAACATATCAATCAGGGATTGTCTGTAAAACACTGGGATGACATTCCAACATATCAATCAGGGATTGTCTGTAAAACACTGGGATGACATTCCAACATATCAATCAGGGATTGTCTGTAAAACACTGGGATGACATTCCAACATATCAATCAGGGATTGTCTGTAAAACACTGGGATGACATTCCAACATATCAATCAGGGATTGTCTGTAAAACACTGGGATGACATTCCAACATATCAATAAGGGATTGTCTGTAAAACACTGAGATGACATTCCACCATATCAATCAGGGATTGTCTGTAAAATACAGATACAATTCCATCAATCCGGGATTGTCTGTAATATACTGGGGCAACATTCCACCATATCACCCCGGGATTGTCTGTAATATACTGAGGTAACATTCCACCATATCACCCCGGGATTGTCTGTAATATACTGAGATGACATTCCGCCATATCACTCAGGGATTGTCTGTAATATACTGGGGGTAACATCCCACCATATCACTCCGGGATTGTCTGTAATATACTGGGCAACATTCCACCATATCACTCAGGGATTGTCTGTAATATACTGGGGCAACATTCCACCATATCACTCCGGGATTGTCTGTAATATACTGGGGCAACATTCCACCATATCACCCCGGGAGTGTCTGTAATATACTGGGGGTAACATTCCACCATATCACCCCGGGATTGTCTGTAATATACTGGGGGTAACATCCCACCATATCTCCCCGGGATTGTCTGTAATATACCGGGGTAACATCCCACCATATCACTCAGGGATTGTCTGTAATATACCGGGCAACATTCCACCATATCACTCCGGGATTGTCTGTAATATACTGGGCAACATCCCACCATATCACTCCGGGATTGTCTGTAATATACTGGGCAACATTCCATCATATCACTCCGGGATTGTCTGTAATATACTGGGGTAACATTCCACCATATCTCCCCGGGATTGTCTGTAATATACCGGGGTAACATCCCACCATATCACCCCGGGATTGTCTGTAATATACTGGGGCAACATTCCACCATATCATTCCGGGATTGTCTGTAATATACCGGGCAACATTCCACCATATCACCCCGGGATTGTCTGTAATATACCGGGGTAACATCCCACCATATCACTCAGGGATTGTCTGTAATATACTGAGGTAACATTCCACAATATCACTCCGGGATTGTCTGTAATATACTGGGCAACATTCCACCATATCACCCCGGGATTGTCTGTAATATACTGAGGTAACATTCCACCATATCTCCCCGGGATTGTCTGTAATATACTGGGGCAACATTCCACCATATCACTCCGGGATTGTCTGTAATATACTGGGCAACATCCCACCATATCACCCCGGAATTGTCTGTAATATACTGGGCAACATTCCACCATATCACCCCGGGATTGTCTGTAATATACTGGGAACACCACCAACACCACAAACCAACATTCCACCATATCACCCCGGGATTGTCTGTAATATACTGGGCAACATTCCACCATATCACTCCGGGATTGTCTGTAATATACCGGGCAACATTCCACCATATCACCCCGGGAATGTCTGTAATATACCGGGGTAACATCCCGCCATATCATTCAGGGATTGTCTGTAATATACTGAGGTAACATTCCACCTTATCACCCCGGGATTGTCTGTAATATACTGGGGCAACATTCCACCATATCACTCAGGGATTGTCTGTAATATACCGGGCAACATTCCACCATATCACCCCGGGATTGTCTGTAATATACTGGGCAACATTCCACCATATCACCCCGGAATTGTCTGTAATATACTGAGATGACATTCCGCCATATCACTCAGGGATTGTCTGTAATATACTGGGCAACATTCCACCATATCACTCAGGGATTGTCTGTAATATACTGGGCAACATTCCATCATATCACTCCGGGATTGTCTGTAATATACTGGGGCAACATTCCACCATGTCACTCCGGGATTGTCTGTAATATACCGGGCAACATTCCACCATATCACCCCGGGATTGTCTGTAATATACTGGTGTAACATTCCACCATATCACCCCGGGATTGTCTGTAATATACTGAGATAACATTCCGCCATATCACCCCGGGATTGTCTGTAATATACTGGGCAACATCCCACCATATCACCCCGGGATTGTCTGTAATATACTGAGGTAACATTCCACCATATCTCCCCGGGATTGTCTGTAATATACTGAGATGACATTCCGCCATATCCCCCCGGGATTGTCTGTAATATACTGGGCAACATCCCACCATATCACCCCGGGAATGTCTGTAATATACTGAGGTAAAATTCCACCATATCTCCCCGGGATTGTCTGTAATATACTGAGATGGCATTCCGCCATATCACCCCGGGATTGTCTGTAATATACTGGGCAACATCCCACCATATCACCCCGGGATTGTCTGTAATATACTGAGATGACATTCCGCCATATCACCCCGGGATTGTCTGTAATATACTGGGCAACATCCCACCATATCACCCCGGGATTGTCTGTAATATACTGGGCAACATTCCACCATATCACTCCGGGATTGTCTGTAATATACTGGGCAACATTCCACCATATCACCCCGGGATTGTCTGTAATATACTGAGGTAACATTCCATCATATCTCCCCGGGATTGTCTGTAATATACTGGGGCAACATTCCACCATATCACTCCGGGATTGTCTGTAATATACTGGGCAACATCCCACCATATCACCCCGGAATTGTCTGTAATACACTGGGCAACATTCCACCATATCACACCGGGATTGTCTGTAATATACTGGGCAAACTTCCACCATATCACCCCGGGATTGTCTGTAATATACTGGGCAACAATCCACCATATCTCCCCGGGATTGTCTGTAATATACTGGGGCAACATTCCACCATATCACTCCGGGATTGTCTGTAATATACCGGGCAACATTCCACCATATCACTCCGGGATTGTCTGTAATATACTGGGCAACATCCCACCATATCACCCCGGGATTGTCTGTAATATACTGGGCAACATTCCACCATATCACTCCGGGATTGTCTGTAATATACTGGGCAACATTCCACCATATCACCCCGGGATTGTCTGTAATATACCGGGGTAACATTCCACCATATCTCCCCGGGATTGTCTGTAATATACTGGGCAACAGTCCACCATATCACTCAGGGATTGTCTGTAATATACTGGGGCAACATTCCACCATATCACTCCGGGATTGTCTGTAATATACGTGGCAACATTCCACCATATCACCCCGGGATTGTCTGTAATATACCGGGGTAACATTCCACCATATCTCCCCGGGATTGTCTGTAATATACTGTGCAACATTCCATCATATCACTCCGGGATTGTCTGTAATATACTGGGAAACATTCCACCATATCACTCCGGGATTGTCTGTAATATACTGGGCAACATTCCACCATATCACTCCGGGATTGTCTGTAATATACTGGGGCAACATTCCACCATATCACTCCGGGATTGTCTGTAATATACTGGGCAACATTCCACCATATCACTCCGGGATTGTCTGTAATATACTGGGCAACATTCCACCATATCACTCCGGGGTTGTCTGTAATATACTGAGATGACATTCCGCCATATCACTCAGGGATTGTCTGTAATATACTGGGGGTAACATCCCACCATATCACTCCGGGATTGTCTGTAATATACCGGGGTAACATCCCACCATATCACTCAGGGATTGTCTGTAATATACTGGGCAACATTCCATCATATCACTCCGGGATTGTCTGTAATATACCGGGGTAACATTCCACCATATCACCCCGGGAGTGTCTGTAATATACTGGGCAACATTCCACCATATCACTCCGGGATTGTCTGTAATATACCGGGGTAACATTCCACCAT
Source organism: Archivesica marissinica (assembly GCA_014843695.1). Lineage (NCBI taxonomy): Eukaryota > Metazoa > Mollusca > Bivalvia > Venerida > Vesicomyidae > Archivesica > Archivesica marissinica. Next base: position 24,164,492 of record CM026402.1, on the reverse strand, counting down.
ATCACCCCGGGATTGTCTGTAATATACTGGGCAACATTCCACCATATCACTCCGGGATTGTCTGTAATATACCGGGGAAACATCCCACCATATCACTCAGGGATTGTCTGTAATATACTGTGGTAACATTCCACCATATCACTCCGGGATTGTCTGTAATATACTGGGGTAACATTCCACCATATCTCCCCGGGATTGTCTGTAATATACTGGGCAACATTCCACCATATCACTCAGGGATTGTCTGTAATATACTGGGGTAACATTCCACCATATCACCCCGGGATTATCTGTAATATACCGGGGCAACATCCCACCATATCACTCAGGGATTGTCTGTAATATACTGGGGTAACATTCCACCATATCACTCAGGGATTGTCTGTAATATACTGGGGTAACATTCCACCATATCACCCCGGGATTGTCTGTAATATACTGGGCAACATTCCACCATATCACTCAGGGATTGTCTGTAATATACTGGGGTAACATTCCACCATATCACCCCGGGATTGTCTGTAATATACTGGGCAACATTCCACCATATCACTCCGGGATTGTCTGTAATATACTGGGTAACATTCCACCATATCTTCCCGGGATTGTCTGTAATATACTGGGCAACATTCCACCATATCTCCCCGGGATTGTCTGTAATATACTGGGCAACATTCCACCATATCTCCCCGGGATTGTCTGTAATATACTGGGTAACATTCCACCATATCACTCAGGGATTGTCTGTAATATACCGGGCAACATTCCACCATATCACCCCGGGATTGTCTGTAATATACTGGGGCAACATTCCACCATATCATCTTGGGATTGTCTGTAATATACTGAGGTAACATTCCACCATATCACCCCGTGATTGTCTGTAATATACTGAGGTAACATTCCACCATATCACCCCGGGATTGTCTGTAATATACTGGGGCAACATTCCACCATATCACCCCGGGATTGTCTGTAATATACCGGGCAACATTCCACCATATCACTCCGGGATTGTCTGTAATATACTGGGCAACATCCCACCATATCACCCCGGGATTGTCTGTAATATACTGGGCAACATTCCACCATATCACTCCGGGATTGTCTGTAATATACTGGGCAACATTCCACCATATCACCCCGGGATTGTCTGTAATATACCGGGGTAACATTCCACCATATCTCCCCGGGATTGTCTGTAATATTCTGGGCAACAGTCCACCATATCACTCAGGGATTGTCTGTAATATACTGGGGCAACATTCCACCATATCACTCCGGGATTGTCTGTAATATACGTGGCAACATTCCACCATATCACCCCGGGATTGTCTGTAATATACCGGGGTAACATTCCACCATATCTCCCCGGGATTGTCTGTAATATACTGTGCAACATTCCATCATATCACTCCGGGATTGTCTGTAATATACTGGGAAACATTCCACCATATCACTCCGGGATTGTCTGTAATATACTGGGCAACATTCCACCATATCACTCCGGGATTGTCTGTAATATACTGGGGCAACATTACACCATATCACTCCGGGATTGTCTGTAATATACTGGGCAACATTCCACCATATCACTCCGGGATTGTCTGTAATATACTGGGCAACATTCCACCATATCACTCCGGGGTTGTCTGTAATATACTGAGATGACATTCCGCCATATCACTCAGGGATTGTCTGTAATATACTGGGGGTAACATCCCACCATATCACTCCGGGATTGTCTGTAATATACCGGGGTAACATCCCACCATATCACTCAGGGATTGTCTGTAATATACTGGGCAACATTCCATCATATCACTCCGGGATTGTCTGTAATATACCGGGGTAACATTCCACCATATCACCCCGGGAGTGTCTGTAATATACTGGGCAACATTCCACCATATCACTCCGGGATTGTCTGTAATATACCGGGGTAACATTCCACCATATCACCCCGGGATTGTCTGTAATATACTGGGCAACATTCCACCATATCACTCCGGGATTGTCTGTAATATACCGGGGAAACATCCCACCATATCACTCAGGGATTGTCTGTAATATACTGTGGTAACATTCCACCATATCACTCCGGGATTGTCTGTAATATACTGGGGTAACATTCCACCATATCTCCCCGGGATTGTCTGTAATATACTGGGCAACATTCCACCATATCACTCAGGGATTGTCTGTAATATACTGGGGTAACATTCCACCATATCACCCCGGGATTATCTGTAATATACCGGGGCAACATCCCACCATATCACTCAGGGATTGTCTGTAATATACTGGGGTAACATTCCACCATATCACTCAGGGATTGTCTGTAATATACTGGGGTAACATTCCACCATATCACCCCGGGATTGTCTGTAATATACTGGGCAACATTCCACCATATCACTCAGGGATTGTCTGTAATATACTGGGGTAACATTCCACCATATCACCCCGGGATTGTCTGTAATATACTGGGCAACATTCCACCATATCACTCCGGGATTGTCTGTAATATACTGGGTAACATTCCACCATATCTTCCCGGGATTGTCTGTAATATACTGGGCAACATTCCACCATATCTCCCCGGGATTGTCTGTAATATACTGGGCAACATTCCACCATATCTCCCCGGGATTGTCTGTAATATACTGGGTAACATTCCACCATATCACTCAGGGATTGTCTGTAATATACCGGGCAACATTCCACCATATCACCCCGGGATTGTCTGTAATATACTGGGGCAACATTCCACCATATCATCCCGGGATTGTCTGTAATATACTGAGGTAACATTCCACCATATCACCCCGTGATTGTCTGTAATATACTGAGGTAACATTCCACCATATCACCCCGGGATTGTCTGTAATATACTGGGGCAACATTCCACCATATCACCCCGGGATTGTCTGTAATATACGGGGCAACATTCCACCATATCACCCCGGGATTGTCTGTAATATACTGGGCAACATTCCACCATATCACCCCGGGATTGTCTGTAATATACTGGGCAACATTCCACCATATCACCCCGGGATTGTCTGTAATATACTGGGTAACATTCCACCATATCACCCCGGGATTGTCTGTAATATACTGAGGTAACATTCCACCATATCACCCGGGATTGTCTGTAATATACCGGGCAACATTCCACCATATCACCCCGGGATTGTCTGTAATATACTGGGGTAACATTCCACCATATCACCCCGGGATTGTGTGTAATATACTGGGCAACATTCCACCATATCACCCCGGGATTGTCAGTAATATACTGGGGCAACATTCCACCATATCACTCAGGGATTGTCTGTAATATACCGGGCAACATTCCACCATATCACCCCGGGATTGTCTGTTATATACTGGGCAACATTCCACCATATCACCCCGGGATTGTCTGTAATATACTGAGATGACATTCCGCCATATCACTCATGGATTGTCTGTAATATACTGGGCAACATTCCACCATATCACTCAGGGATTGTCTGTAATATACTGGACAACATTCCATCATATGACTCCGGGATTGTCTGTAATATACTGGGGCAACATTCCACCATATCATTCCGGGATTGTCTGTAATATACCGGGCAACATTCCACCATATCACCCCGGGATTGTCTGTAATATACTGGTGTAACATTCCACCATATCACCCCGGGATTGTCTGTAATATACTGGGCAACATTCCACCATATCACCCAGGGAGTGTCTGTAATATACTGGGCAACATTCCACCATATCTCCCCGGGATTGTCTGTAATATACTGAGATGACATTCCGCCATATCACCCCGGGATTGTCTGTAATATACTGGGCAACATCCCACCATATCACCCCGGGATTGTCTGTAATATACTGAGGTAACATTCCACCATATCTCCCCGGGATTGTCTGTAATATACTGAGATGACATTCCGCCATATCACCCCGGGATTGTCTGTAATATACTGGGCAACATCCCACCATATCACCCCGGGATTGTCTGTAATATACTGAGGTAACATTCCACCATATCTCCCCGGGGATTGTCTGTAATATACTGAGATGGCATTCCGCCATATCACCCCGGGATTGTCTGTAATATACTGGGCAACATCCCACCATATCACCCGGGATTGTCTGTAATATACTGAGATGACATTCCGCCATATCACCCCGGGATTGTCTGTAATATACTGGGCAACATCCCACAATATCACCCCGGGATTGTCTGTAATATACTGGGCAACATTCCACCATATCACTCCGGGATTGTCTGTAATATACTGGGCAACATTCCACCATATCACCCCGGGATTGTCTGTAATATACTGAGGTAACATTCCACCATATCTCCCCGGGATTGTCTGTAATATACTGGGGCAACATTCCACCATATCACTCCGGGATTGTCTGTAATATACTGGGCAACATCCCACCATATCACCCCGGAATTGTCTGTAATATACTGGGCAACATTCCACCATATCACCCCGGGATTGTCTGTAATATACTGGGAACATTCCACCATATCACCCCGGGATTGTCTGTAATATACTGGGCAACATTCCACCATATCTCCCCGGGATTGTCTGTAATATACTGGGGCAACATTCCACCATACCACTCCGGGATTGTCTGTAATATACTGGGCAACATCCCACCATATCACTCCGGGATTGTCTGTAATATACTGGGCAACATTCCACCATATCACCCCGGGATTGTCTGTAATATACTGGGCAACATCCCACCATATCACCCCGGGATTGTCTGTAATATACTGGGCAACATTCCACCATATCACTCCGGGATTGTCTGTAATATACTGGGCAACATTCCACCATATCATCCCGGGATTGTCTGTAATATACCGGGGTAACATTGCACCATATCTCCCCGGGATTGTCTGTAATATACTGGGCAACATTCCACCATATCACTCAGGGATTGTCTGCAATATACTGGGGCAACATTCCACCATATCACTCCGGGATTGTCTGTAATATACTGGGCAACATTCCACCATATCACCCCGGGATTGTCTGTAATATACCGGGGTAACATTCCACCATATCTCCCCGGGATTGTCTGTAATATACTCGGCAACATTCCACCATATCACTCAGGGATTTTCTGTAATATACCGGGGTAACATTCCACCATATCTCCCCGGGATTGTCTGTAATATACTGGGCAACATTCCACCATATCACTCCGGGATTGTCTGTAATATACTGAGGTAACATTCCGCCATATCACTCAGGGATTGTCTGTAATATACTGGGCAACATTCCACCATATCACCCCGGGATTGTCTGTAATATACTGAGATGACATTCCGCCATATCACTCAGCGATTGTCTGTAATATACTCGGCAACATTCCATCATATCACTCCGGGATTGTCTGTAATATACTGGGGCAACATTCCACCATATCACTCTGGGATTGTCTGTAATATACTGGGCAACATTCCACCATATCACTCCGGGATTGTCTGTAATATACTGGCAACATTCCACCATATCACTCCGGGATTGTCTGTAATATACTGGGCAACATTCCACCATATCACTCCGGGATTGTCTGTAATATACTGGGCAACATTCCACCATATCACTCCGGGATTGTCTGTAATATACTGGGCAACATTCCACCATATCACTCCGGGGTTGTCTGTAATATACTGAGATGACATTCCGCCATATCACTCACGGATTGTCTGTAATATACTGGGGGTAACATCCCACCATATCACTCCGGGATTGTCTGTAATATACCGGGGTAACATCCCACCATATCACTCAGGGATTGTCTGTAATATACTGGGCAACATTCCATCATATCACTCCGGGATTGTCTGTAATATACCGGTGTAACATTCCACCATATCACCCCGGGAGTGTCTGTAATATACTGGGCAACATTCCACCATATCACTCCGGGATTGTCTGTAATATACCTGGGCAACATTCCACCATATCACCCCGGGATTGTCTGTAATATACTGGGCAACATCCCACCATATCACCCCGGGATTGTCTGTAATATACTGAGGTAACATTCCACCATATCTCCCCGGGATTGTCTGTAATATACTGAGATGACATTCCGCCATATCACCCCGGGATTGTCTGTAATATACTGGGCAACATCCCACCATATCACCCCGGGATTGTCTGTAATATACTGAGGTAACATTCCACCATATCTCCCCGGGATTGTCTGTAATATACTGAGATGACATTCCGCCATATCACCCCGGGATTGTCTGTAATATACTGGGCAACATCCCACCATATCACCCCGGGATTGTCTGTAATATACTGAGGTAACATTCCACCATATCTCCCCGGGATTGTCTGTAATATACTGAGATGACATTCCGCCATATCACCCCGGGATTGTCTGTAATATACTGGGCAACATCCCACCATATCACCCCGGGATTGTCTGTAATATACTGAGGTAACATTCCACCATATCTCCCCGGGGGATTGTCTGTAATATACTGAGATGGCATTCCGCCATATCACCCCGGGATTGTCTGTAATATACTGGGCAACATCCCACCATATCACCCCGGGATTGTCTGTAATATACTGAGATGACATTCCGCCATATCACCCCGGGATTGTCTGTAATATACTGGGCAACATCCCACAATATCACCCCGGGATTGTCTGTAATATACTGGGCAACATTCCACCATATCACTCCGGGATTGTCTGTAATATACTGGGCAACATTCCACCATATCACCCCGGGATTGTCTGTAATATACTGAGGTAACATTCCACCATATCTCCCCGGGATTGTCTGTAATATACTGGGGCAACATTCCACCATATCACTCCGGGATTGTCTGTAATATACTGGGCAACATCCCACCATATCACCCCGGAATTGTCTGTAATATACTGGGCAACATTCCACCATATCACCCCGGGATTGTCTGTAATATACTGGGAACATTCCACCATATCACCCCGGGATTGTCTGTAATATACTGGGCAACATTCCACCATATCTCCCCGGGATTGTCTGTAATATACTGGGGCAACATTCCACCATACCACTCCGGGATTGTCTGTAATATACTGGGCAACATCCCACCATATCACTCCGGGATTGTCTGTAATATACTGGGCAACATTCCACCATATCACCCCGGGATTGTCTGTAATATACTGGGCAACATCCCACCATATCACCCCGGGATTGTCTGTAATATACTGGGCAACATTCCACCATATCACTCCGGGATTGTCTGTAATATACTGGGCAACATTCCACCATATCATCCCGGGATTGTCTGTAATATACCGGGGTAACATTGCACCATATCTCCCCGGGATTGTCTGTAATATACTGGGCAACATTCCACCATATCACTCAGGGATTGTCTGCAATATACTGGGGCAACATTCCACCATATCACTCCGGGATTGTCTGTAATATACTGGGCAACATTCCACCATATCACCCCGGGATTGTCTGTAATATACCGGGGTAACATTCCACCATATCTCCCCGGGATTGTCTGTAATATACTCGGCAACATTCCACCATATCACTCAGGGATTTTCTGTAATATACCGGGGTAACATTCCACCATATCTCCCCGGGATTGTCTGTAATATACTGGGCAACATTCCACCATATCACTCCGGGATTGTCTGTAATATACTGAGGTAACATTCCGCCATATCACTCAGGGATTGTCTGTAATATACTGGGCAACATTCCACCATATCACTCCGGGATTGTCTGTAATATACTGGGCAACATTCCACCATATCACTCCGGGATTGTCTGTAATATACTGGGCAACATTCCACCATATCACTCCGGGATTGTCTGTAATATACTGGGCAACATTCCACCATATCACTCCGGGATTGTCTGTAATATACTGGGCAACATTCCACCATATCACTCCGGGATTGTCTGTAATATACTGGGCAACATTCCACCATATCACTCCGGGATTGTCTGTAATATACTGGGCAACATTCCACCATATCACTCCGGGATTGTCTGTAATATACTGGGCAACATTCCACCATATCACTCCGGGATTGTCTGTAATATACTGGGCAACATTCCACCATATCACTCCGGGATTGTCTGTAATATACTGGGCAACATTCCACCATATCACTCCGGGATTGTCTGTAATATACTGGGCAACATTCCACCATATCACTCCGGGATTGTCTGTAATATACTGGGCAACATTCCACCATATCACTCCGGGGTTGTCTGTAATATACTGAGATGACATTCCGCCATATCACTCACGGATTGTCTGTAATATACTGGGGGTAACATCCCACCATATCACTCCGGGATTGTCTGTAATATACCGGGGTAACATCCCACCATATCACTCAGGGATTGTCTGTAATATACTGGGCAACATTCCATCATATCACTCCGGGATTGTCTGTAATATACCGGTGTAACATTCCACCATATCACCCCGGGAGTGTCTGTAATATACTGGGCAACATTCCACCATATCACTCCGGGATTGTCTGTAATATACCTGGGCAACATCCCACCATATCACTCAGGGATTGTATGTAATATACTGGGGTAACATTCCACCATATCACTCCGGGATTGTCTGTAATATACTGGGGCAACATTCCACCATATCACCCAGGGATTGTCTGTAATATACTGGGGTAACATTCCACCATATCTCCCCGGGATTGTCTGTAATATACTGGGCAACATTCCACCACATCACTCAGGGATTGTCTGTAATATACTGGTGTAACATTCCACTATATCACCCCGGGATTATCTGTAATATACCGGGGCAACATCCCACCATATCACCCAGGGATTGTCTGTAATATACTGGGGTAACATTCCACCATATCACCCCGGGATTGTCTGTAATATACTGGGCAACATTCCACCATATCACTCAGGGATTGTCTGTAATATACTGGGGTAACATTCCACCATATCACCCCGGGATTGTCTGTAATATACTGGGCAACATTCCACCATATCACTCCGGGATTGTCTGTAATATACTGGGTAACATTCCACCATATCTCCCCGGGATTGTCTGTAATATACTGGGCAACATTCCACCATATCTCCCCGGGATTGTCTGTAATATACTGGGCAACATTCCACCATATCATCCCGGGATTGTCTGTAATATACTGAGGTAACATTCCACCATATCACCCCGTGATTGTCTGTAATATACTGAGGTAACATTCCACCATATCACCCCGGGATTGTCTGTAATATACTGGGGCAACATTCCACCATATCACCCCGGGATTGTCTGTAATATACTGGGGCAAAATTCCACCATATCACCCCGGGATTGTCTGTAATATACTGAGGTAACATTCCACCATATCACCCCGGGATTGTCTGTAATATACCGGGCAACATTCCACCGTATCACCCCGGGATTGTCTGTAATATACTGAGGTAACATTCCACCATATCACCCCGGGATTGTCTGTAATATACTGGGCAACATTCCACCATATCACCCCGGGATTGTCTGTAATATACTGAGGTAACATTCCACCATATCACCCGGGATTGTCTGTAATATACTGAGGTAACATTCCACCATATCACCCGGGATTGTCTGTAATATACGGGCAACATTCCACCATATCACTCCGGGATTGTCTGTAATATACTGGGGTAACATTCCACCATATCACCCCGGATTGTCTGTAATATACTGGGCAACATTCCACCATATCACCCGGGATTGTCTGTAATATACCGGGCAACATTCCACCATATCACCCCGGGATTGTCTGTAATATACTGGGGTAACATTCCACCATATCACCCCGGGATTGTCTGTAATATACTGGGGTAACATTCCACCATATCACCCCGGGATTGTCTGTAATATACTGGGCAACATTCCACCATATCACTCCGGGATTGTCTGTAATATACTGGGCAACATTCCACCATATCACTCCGGGATTGTCTGTAATATACCGGGGTAACATTCCACCATATCACCCCGGGATTGTCTGTAATATACTGGGCAACATTCCACCATATCACTCCGGGATTGTCTGTAATATACCGGGGTAACATTCCACCATATCACCCCGGGATTGTCTGTAATATACTGGGCAACATTCCACCATATCACCCCGGGATTGTCTGTAATATACCGGGGTAACATTCCACCATATCTCCCCGGGATTGTCTGTAATATACTGGGCAACATTCCACCATATCACTCAGGGATTGTCTGTAATATACTGGGCAACATTCCACCATATCACCCCGGGATTGTCTGTAATATACTGGGCAACATTCCACCATATCACTCCGGGATTGTCTGTAATATACTGGGGTAACATCCCACCATATCACTCCGGGTAACATTTCATGACCGAACAATTGAAAAAATTGCAAGTTCAAATCAACGAAGACAGTGCTTTGCCATGCCAAAGGGCATAGTTAACGGCTAGAGGTGGGCGGGAACTCCGGGCCTTTCACACATGAAGCGAACGTGTTATCACGACTTCCACAACATCATTAAATCACCCAGATAATTAATTCCGGTACAACCAGGCCCTGATGAAGGATCAGCAAACACAGTGATATGATACAACATTGCAATCACTTCGGAATCAAATGCACTTCTCGATTTGTAAGTGGTTTGAAACGATTAGCATCGCAGGTTGGTACGACGGATATGTGTAACTATATAATATGTTGCAAGGGTGCGTGCGATTTGTAAGTGCTTTGAAACAATAGAATCGCAAGTTGGTACGACGGATATGTGTAACTATATAATATGTTGCAAGGGTGCGTGCGATTTGTAAGTGCTTTGAAACAATAGAATCGCAAGTTGGTACGACGGATATGTGTAACTATATAATATGTTGCAAGGGTGCGTGCGATTTGTAAGTGCTTTGAAACAATAGAATCGCAAGTTGGTACGACGGATATGTGTAACTATATAATATGTTGCAAGGGTGCGTGCGATTTGTAAGTGCTTTGAAACAATAGAATCGCAAGTTGGTACGACGGATATGTGTAACTATATAATATGTTGCAAGGGTGCGTGCGATTTGTAAGTGCTTTGAAACAATAGAATCGCAAGTTGGTACGACGGATATGTGTAACTATATAATATGTTGCAAGGGTGCGTGCGATTTGTAAGTGCTTTGAAACAATAGAATCGCAAGTTGGTACGACGGATATGTGTAACTATATAATATGTTGCAAGGGTGCGTGCGATTTGTAAGTGCTTTGAAACAATAGCATCGCAGGTAGGTACGATGGATATGTGTAACTATATAATATGTTGCAAGGGTGCGTGCGATTTGTAAGTGCTTTGAAACAATAGCATCGCAAGTTGGTACGACGGATATGTGTAACTATATAATATGTTGCAAGGGTGCGTGCGATTTGTAAGTGCTTTGAAACAATAGCATCGCAGGTAGGTACGATGGATATGTGTAACTATATAATATGTTGCAAGGGTGCGTGCGATTTGTAAGTGCTTTGAAACAATAGCATCGCAGGTAGGTACGATGGATATGTGTAACTATATAATATGTTGCAAGGGTGCGTGCGATTTGTAAGTGCTTTGAAACAATAGCATCGCAAGTTGGTACGACGGATATGTGTAACTATATAATATGTTGCAAGGGTGCGTGCGATTTGTAAGTGCTTTGAAACAATAGCATCGCAGGTAGGTACGACGGATATGTGTAACTATATAATATGTTGCAAGGGTGCGTGCGATTTGTAAGTGCTTTGAAACAATAGCATCGCAGGTAGGTACGACGGATATGTGTAACTATATAATATGTTGCAAGGGTGCGTGCGATTTGTAAGTGCTTTGAAACAATAGCATCGCAGGTAGGTACGACGGATATGTGTAACTATATAATATGTTGCAAGGGTGCGTGCGATTTGTTAAAGGCACATCCGACCTACTTTAAAATCTCACAAAGAGCAGGTAATGTTACATGTATTACTTCGTACATCTAGTTTGAAGGGTTTCATATCTCGATGAAACGTAGAAAAGGAATAGTACAACTTACACATTACAAAACAAGTTGTCCTTTTGCTTCGTCAACATTTCTACACCGTACATAATTCTTTACGCTGTCACTAGACGTTCCTATTGTTGCGAAGTCGCGCATTAATAGTCACACTACCAGCAGTGACGTTGCTATGGGTATGCCCCCACTCCCAATTGAACAAATGTGCCCCTCCCCCAATTGGAAATTTGGCTTTGCGAGAAGAAATAAAAATCACGTTTGGATAAATAATGGACGATCTGCAAGGAATGAATACATATATTATCTATGTGCATTGTATAAATATATGTCCAAATCAGTACGATGTAGGAGAAAACATACACTAATGACCAATATACCTTAATGTTGAATGTTTATACAATGTCGTGGAAGTCGTGATAGCGCAGTGGTAGAGCGTTCGTTTCAGGTGCGAACGACCGCGGGTTCGCGCCACGTTGTAGCCGTTACGATTGTGACCTTAGGCAAGGCATTTAAATTCCACATGCCTCTTCTCTTTCTCCCTCGTGGCGATGGATTCCACCAGGAATGATGTCTCGAGAGTGATTAATAAAATTGTAAGTTGCAAGAATTTGCTTCGCAATCGAGCTACACTAAATGTGTATAAATTATGCTATGCAATGTAGTTCAAATACACTTTTTAGTGATATCAATCAATTCATATGTTGAATTCTTAAAACAGTTGATACTTGGCGTGGGTGAAAATTGTTTTCGTGAAGGGTTAACCCTTTCCCTCATAGAAGCACCTCTTGACGCCATTACCAATACCACATACATTAATCCTTTCCCTCATAGAAGCACCTCTTGACGCCATTACCAATACGACATACATTAACCCTCTCCCTCATAGAAGTACCTCTTGACGCCATTACCAATACGACATACATTAACCCTTTCCCTCATAGAAGTACCTCTTGACGCCATTACCAATACGACATACATTAACCCTTTCCCTCATAGAAGTACCTCTTGACGCCATTACCAATACGACATACATTAACCCTTTCCCTTATAGAAGTACCTCTTGACGCCTTTACCAATACGACATACATTGACATTGTAGTAGCCAAACTAATGTTCATAATAAAGGCCAGAATCTAATGTAGTCCCAGTAATATATATGGAGGTGGGATAGATATGGCGACTACTTATCCATTGCATGATAGCTATATGGCTGTCGTTTGTATGGCGATATAATAGTATATTAACCTAAATATCTATGAAGGAAAGTGTTAAAGTAGGGTTTACTCTACTGTTGATATACACCGAACGTTGTTGTCTGCCATTGAGGATGTACCCAGATCACGTCTGTACACTTCACGGCTGAAATATTTGCTTAAATTCGGAAGTGGGTGAATTGATGAAAGCAGCTGAGATGTTGATGTATCTCCTATCTGTCTGCCAGCCCTAAGGTACTGTAAATGAGGGTACACAGGTGATTCATCCATTGAGGAGTTACCCAGATCACGTCTGTACACTTCACGGCTGAAATATTTGCTTACATTCGGAAGTGGGTGAATTGATGAAAGCAACTGAGACGTTAATGTATCTCCTATTTACACCGAACGTTGTTGTCTGCCAGCCCTAAGGTACTGTAAATGAGGGTACACAGGTGATTCATCCATTGAGGATTTACCCAGATCACGTCTGTACACTTCACGGCTGAAATATTTGCTTAAATTCGGAAGGGGGCTAATTGGTGAAAGCAGCTGAGATGTTAATGTCCAACTCTGGAGAATTTTTAGTTCGAATTATAACAGTTGTGTTGTTGGTTAAAGAGGCCAGTTAGCTTGTGCTAATCTTCAATTTGGACGATTCCACGTACCCCTTCGAGCAGTATTTCAGGCACGGGCCGGTACCCGAGTAGAACCACCAACCTTTCACATGTCTGCTGGATAGCTTACAAACATGACGTAATTCGACACCCATATTCGAACATACAGCGAGGAGTTACAAAATATTTGTAAAAGCCAATGACTTTAACTACTCGGCCATGGAGGACCCGTTACAGCGAACGAGAGAACTATTGGATTCAATGGCGAATTAAGAAGTAAACTCTTGATACAATTTCCAAACAAAGATTGTATTTATGTACATTTGTAATATGTACATTTTGATATAAAAGTAACATTAGTAACAAAAGAAGTCTCCAATATACAAAGTGTCCAGTGTATCATCTTCACTTCAACATGACGAAGTCTGAAAATAGATAATACGAATAATATAATTAATTATATAACATTAGTTAGCTTTATTACTGGCCAGACACCGCCATTCAGCATATGTATTCTGGGAGTTCGAAACACAGGTTGTGAGATTCGCTATTACATCATTTCATAATTTTGGATTCACGAATTCACGATTTCAAATTCACGAATTCACGATTCACAACACAAAAGTAAATAGATGAAGTTGAAATCGTAAATTCGTGAAGTTGAAATCATGAATTCGTGAAACGGAAATCGTGAATTCGTGAAACGGAAATCGTGAATTCGCGAAGTTGAAATCGTGATATGATGACATATCAAATGGTACCAACCATCTTTTATTTATTATGTTTGTGCTAAAATACGACAATGGTTAAAATATGTGTACTATGATAATACAATGAAGATTAAGAAAGTGTGGACTGTCTTAATGTTTATCTAACTAATCACATAGTTCTACAATTATTACTTCAGATGATATTGTACACAGTCTTTAGCACATGTGTGCATTACCATTGCTGTATTTACTAGATTCTGTGAATGGCTGTCTTTAATCTTAGTTACTTACTATTTTCAAGATACCCCTATAAGTGTTATATGCACATTGTTATATAGATTTATTGTCATTAATTGTCTCATTCTCCCTTTTCTACTCTACTAGACAATTTCATATATCATCATATTCCATAACATATTATATATAGTTTCTCTACTTTTCAGCTTTAACATTACTACATAATTCCAATATGCAGTTTTCACTTATAGCCCTATCATTTGATTTGTATATATGTTGAGGGCCTCGTGGTAGATTAACTTTTATTAAGTGAGCTATGAGTCTTTATTATTAATAATAATAATATTATTATTATTATCTGTACTAAGGTGGTACATAACTGATCCCCCGAGTACATATAATTATAACCGGTCATACAGATATATAGCCGGTAATAACACATCTCCCATATACATGGGACATTATAATTTTGTTCACATATCACATTCATAACTTCAACCCACTATGTCGTTTGGTCATCTTTTTTAAGCATATTTAAGAATGACCAAACTAATATTGGTTACCCCTAAAACATAAATATAAACTAAACCCATATTTAACCACGTCGCTAATAGGACCACCTTTATGTAGTATTTTATTTTCAATGTATTTATTCTGTAATTAGTTAATACAAATTTATTTGAGCTCGATTGCGAAACAAGTTATTTCAACTTATATTAATCACTCTCGAGACCTCATTCCTGATGTAATCCATCGCCACGAGGGAGAGCGAATTCTGTAATTAGAACTAGAGAACGAGCTTAGTGAAAACTCGGACATCTGAACATGTTATAATGCAAGTCTACAGGGAAATCACTTGTTAAACAAACTGTATATGGTACTCACGTGATTCAACTGGCCTGTACTGATCTCTGTGCCATCACACAGCATCTGAAGAACGAAATCATCCAATCATTAAGTTATTTATACAATGCATTTATAACATATCTCAATTGGCTGTCTGATTAGCGCAGTTGTTAGTCTACTCGCTTCTCACCAATGCAACCCGGGTTCGATCCTCGGACCGGGAAGTATGTGAAATGGTACGGTGATCGCCAGATCGGACAGGTAGGTTTTTTCCGGGTGGTCCGATTTCCTTCCACACGAATAACCACAATTACGCTTTCATCCGCGCCAGCGATAGTGATTAAGATCAAGATGCCATCATACCGGTAGTATTACACGTGTGTACATACACGAACAAATGTGATGGCTGTATTACACTCAATTCAAGCAAAGTTACGTGATAAAAGAATACTGCTTAGTATGTGTATGTGGTACAATGGTATCACTGAACGTATGTAGTGTCCCCCAGTAAGACATAGCACACACATTGCCCCACGCCGGCTTACCACTTAGACCAGCTAAATTGGTTCAGGTATATTAACCTTCCAATGTTCTCACAAACAATATTATAATAATGGAAGATAAATTATAAATAATTATAACTTAAATCTACTTTCTTATGCATTATAAAATTAATAAATGCATTTATATCATTGTTACTAGTAATATACCAGAACAGAACATGTTGCAGTCATTTTATTTTAAACATGTGTATTTGTTATACCGGCATTGTGAAAAATAAGCGGGCTACTCCGATGTGCAGCTCAAAACAAAAACTAATTAAAAACTATATGTATATATTATTGTACCAGTGATATCTGTTAAGCAAAGTGGCATACCTTGCTAAGTGTGAATCTCTGCTTCCTTCGTCTCTCCATCTTTCTATATTCACTCTCTGGCACGATCTCACTGCCCAGGATGTCGCGTATCATGATCATTGTACGGTAGAACCTGTACACCTTGGCATACGCGCGGTTAATAACGTTCTGAAGTTTACTTTTCCCCATTATTGTAAGTCAAACTGTTCGCTGTTGTGATAGATAATGTTGTGAATACAAACGTCGTCAATAGCTTAGAGACGACGCCATTTACGTAACGTCATTAAGTCATTGATATTTGTTTTGAAACGTCATTGTCGGCAACATGTACACAGGCCAGGCTATCCTAAGTATGAAAGCCGATATAACAAATTGTCTTTAATGTGAAATGTTGGTATGTGGACCATGGACAGTTGCATTAATAATGTTGGTATGTGGACCATGGACAATAGCATTAATAATGTTGGTATGTGGACCATGGGCAGTCGCATTAATAATGTTGGTATGTGGACCATGGGCAGTCGCATTAATAATGTTGGTATGTGGACCGTGGACAATCGCATTAATAATGTTGGTATGTGGACCATGGGCAGTCGCATTAATAATGTTGGTATGTGGACCATGGGCAGTCGCATTAATAATGTTGGTATGTGGACCATGGGCAGTCGCATTAATAATGTTGGTATGTGGACCATGGACAGTCGCATTAATAATGTTGGTTTGTGGACCATGGACAGTCGCATTAATAATGTTGGTATGTGGACCATGGACAGGCGCATTAATAATGTTGGTATGTGGACCGTGGACAGTCGCATTAATAATGTTGGTATGTGGACCATGGACAGGCGCATTAATAATGTTGGTATGTGGACCGTGGACAGGCGCATTAATAATGTTGGTGTGTGGACCGTGGACAGTCGCATTAATAATGTTGGTATGTGGACCATGGACAGTCGCATTAATAATGTTGGTATGTGGACCATGGACAGTTGCATTATTAATGTTTCTGTTCATTCATCTTCAGACATATCACTTGATCCGCGTGAAACGATCGTCTCCGTATTCCTCAATACAAGTTTCATCTGTTACATACAACACCAGTACTTCCGGAACAGATTCCATATTCTGCAGTACCAATTCCCTTTAAGCTACATACAACACAATGCCTCCGGAACAGATTCCTTATACTACAGTACCAGTTCTCTCTAAGTTACATACAACACAATGCCTCCGGAACATATTCCTTATACTACAGTACCAGTTCTCTCTAAGTTACATACAACACAATGCCCCCGGAACAGATTCCTTATACTACAGTACCAGTTCTCTCTAAGTTACATACAACAACAGAACCCCCGGAACAGATTCCATATACTACAGTACAAGTTCTATTTAAGCTACATACAACACCAATGCCCCCGAACCGATTCCTTATACTCCAATACCTGTTTCCTATCAGTTACATACAACAACATTACCGCTAGAACAGCCTCCGTATACTCCAATACCTGTTTCCTCTAAGTTACATACAACAACAGTGTCGCTGGAACAGCCTCCGTATACTCCAATACCTGTTTCCTCTAAGTTACATACAACAACAGTGTCGCTGGAACAGCCTCCGTATACTCCAATACCTGTTTCCTCTAAGTTACATACAACAACAGTGTCGCTGGAACAGCCTCCGTATACTCCAATACCTGTTTCCTCTAAGTTACATACAACAACAGTGTCGCTGGAACAGCCTCCGTATACTCCAATACCTGTTTCCTCTAAGTTACATACAACAACAGTGTCGCTGGAACAGCCTCCGTATACTCCAATACCTGTTTCCTCTAAGTTACATACAACAACAGTGTCGCTGGCACAACCTCCGTATACTCCAATACCAGTTTCCTCTAAGTTACATACAACAACATTACCACTGGAACAGCCTCTTTATTCTCCATTACCAGTGTCCTACAAGTTGCGTACAACAACAGTACGCATTGGACTAACTTTTGGCGGCCAGTATACTCTTGTACTCTGTATAGTAGTGTCTACTTCCTGAATCCTGACGCGCATGACTACCTCGTATGCATACCGTAATGGCCAGCATTACCCAGAACTGTTGTTCCTACCGTGGAGTCAATTATGACCTAGGCTCAACATTTGGGCAAGCTTAGTAAAACGTGCAATTGTTCAATATGTATTATATATATATTTATATTCGATCAGTATAAGCTATACTTGAGCGGTTTGTTTATGGTCAGTTCATCTGACCATCATGTAGTAGCCAATCAGAAGTGCTTACATGTACAGGTGTACTGTATGTAAATACGTGTATTGTAATGCGTTCTCATTCGAGGTTAAGCAGGACTGTGTAAAGCGTATCGACGTTTCCCGACCCGTGCGAGTGATGCTGGAGAGAGTGAAATGATGGTTCTGGACAATCAGTGTGACATTCAATAACGGCAGTGTCGCATCAATTTCTATTCCCATTGTTGTTATAAGTGCATAGACACCCAGCTACATTATGTAGCAAGGTGTTTGGAGGAACCATCATGTGTATGAATTGATTATGATTGTGTAATGTAATAAAACGATACGTTTGATACGTAGCCTGTGCGACCAATTCCTATACAAGTGTTTGTTATTTTACATTGGGAAATAATTGGTAAATTATTTATAGTGGTGAATTATAATTATATAAGTTATATTATAAATAATTTATGTTTGGCTGAATGGAATGATAGAAAACATAATGGGAAATAAAATATGTTTAAACTAAGTTAATGTTAAAGTATGCGACCCTCTAAGTTACATACAACAGCAGTGCCGCTGGAACAGCCTCCGTATACTCCAATACCAGTTTTACATAAGTTACATTATTACATACAACAGTAGTGCCGCTGGAACAGCCTCCGTATACTCCAATACCAGTTTCTCATAAGCTACATACAACAACAGTGCGGCTGGAACAGCATCCGTATACTCCAATACCAGTTTTACATAAGTTACATACGACAGCAGTGCCGCTGGAACAGCCTCAGTATACTCCAATACCAGTTTCTCATAAGCTACATACAACAACAGTGCCTGCTGGAACAGCTTCCGTATACTCCAATACCAGTTTCACATAAGTTACATACAACAGCAGTGCCGCTGGAACAGCCTCAGTATACTCCAATACCAGTTTCTCATAAGTTACATACAACAGCAGTGCCGCTGGAACAGCCTCCGTATACTACAATACCAGCTTCTCATAAGCTACATACAACAACAGTGCGGCTGGAACAGCCTCCGTATACACCAATACCAGTTTCTCATAAGCTACATACAACAACAGTGCGGCTGGAACAGCCTCCGTATACACCAATACCAGTTTCTCATAAGCTACATACAACAACAGTGCGGCTGGAACAGCCTCCGTATACTCCAATACCAGTTTCACATAAGTTACATACAACAGCAGTGCGGCTGGAACAGCCTCCGTATACTCCAATACCAGTTTCACATAAGTTACATACAACAACAGTGCCAGCTGGAACAGCCATATCACACAGGATCACACATTGAACAAGCTTAGTAGAGGTTTACTAGGTGATGCTTCTTGCCAACTATCTAGGCATTGTGTAATTAAAAAAATGCATTATAAATACAAGTAATATTTCATAACACCTTAACAACAACTCCTTTTATGGAGATAATCACAATAAGCTAAAGCTTCCGATTAAATCCATTTGCGTTTGTATAGCTATACAATAGATATGTACTGTACATAATGAACGAATACATATGTTTAAACCAACAACTCCTTCTACCGATGAAAAATAAAACTTATATTTCGTAAAGACGTGCTAAAATTATGTACACACCGTAATTGAGAAGAAAAGTTACGAAACGAGCCAAAAAAACAAACTCCTATGTCGAAACAGATTCTAAATGTTTCAACAGTCTTCAAGGACATTAAAGCGACATTACATCAGTGAAAACGCAAATTTCTACAGAATGTATTATCCTTTTATATTGTATAAAACTCCTATGTCGAAACAGATTCTAAATGTTTCAACATTCTTCAAGGACATTAAAGCGACATTACATCAGTGAAAACGCAAATTTCTACAGAATGTATTATCCTTTTATATTGTATAAATGTAGATGATTCTGTGACCAGTTGTTTTATGGCCCTGTCACACTATTGCGTATCGTACTAGCGTATGCCAGCGTATGAAAAATATCACTCATACGCTGGTATACGCTGACATACGCTAGGGGTACGTTAGGCATAGGTTGTATACGTTGCAAGCACGGTCGCATACGGTTGCATACGCTGGCATACGGTGAGGCAGAAACCTTTTTTTGAGCATGCTTAAAAATTTTGTGCGTATGCGGACGTATGGTTTATACGCTAAGCATACGCTAGGCATACGCTGAATACGCGAGAGTTACGCCAGAGGTACGTTAGTCATAGGTCGAGTACTCTGGTCATACGCTTACATACGCTGGCATGAAGGTGTACCGTACAGCTAGCGTATTGATAGCGTATTGATAGCGCATGAGTAACGTACTTCCAACGTATGTATGACGTATCTGCAACGTATATAGACGTATTGGCGTATGTCTGACGATTGAGTAACGTATCTAACGTACAACTAGCGTATGATTGGCGTATGGCCAGCGTATCCCCAGCGTATTGCCAGCGTTTTGAGAAAGTGTATATAGGCTCCCATTTCGAGATCTTCTTCAGTTCTTCGTGGACCTCCGACGAGAGAGGATGGAGGTAGCTCTTCTCCAACACCAGTATGATCTGATCGATTTGACACTTCACCACATCCGAATAAGAAGAAGGAGGAGAAGAAGAAGAAGACGTGAAGTCTGGGTGAGACCATGGATCGGAAGGCGACGGCAGTTTGGCCTCTATGACCAGCTTCTGGTGGAGCTCCGAAACGAGGACCAACGATCCTTTAAGAACTTCATGCGGATGCCCCCCGAGATGTTCGATGAGCTGCTAGCCAGAGTGGGTCCCAGGATCACCAAACAACACACCTGGTACAGGGAGCCCCTGGAGCCTGGCCTGAAGCTCGCACTGACTTTGCGTCACCTTGCATCTGGGAGCACGTATTCAACCATGAAGTACGGATGGAGGGTCCCCCACAACACCCAGTCACTCGTCGTCAGAGAGGTCTGCCAAGCCATCATAGATGAGTACATGCCCGAGGTGATGACCTGCCCCACCACTACTGAGGGATGGCGTGCTATATCTGACAAGTTCCTCCAGAAGTGGAACTTTCCCCATACATGTGGTGCACTAGATGGGAAGCACATTGCCTGCAAGTGTCCTCCAAGGAGTGGTTCCCAATACTTCAACTACAAGGGATTTTACTCTGTTGTACTCATGGCCCTTGTAGACGCGGAGTACAAGTTCATCTGGTCAGACCTCGGTGGTACAGGATCAGCATCAGACGCGCAGATCTACAATAACTCTGAAATCAAGGAATTTGCTGAAGACGGTACCATCGGATTCCCTGCCCCAGATCCTCTACCCAATGACTACCAGGATGTCCCCTACTTCTTCATCGGCGATGATGCCTTCGCCCTCCGAGAGACCATGATGAAGCCATACAGCCTCCGGGGTCTGGACAATGAAGAGAGGAAATTTAACTACAGGCTTTCCCGCGCCAGGAGGGTGGTTGAAAATGCCTTCGGCATCCTGGCGAACCGCTTCCAGGTTCTGCTGACTACCATGCAGCATCACCCCTCCACTGTCAAGATCATCGTGAAAGCCTGCATTGTCCTGCACAATCTGATGAGGATACGGTACCCTGGACTCCAGAACCAGCAGCTCGACCGTGCAGAGAACATGAACCGTGACTTCATCCCTGGAGCATGGAGACAGGACAGGACAGGAACTTGCAAGACACACATACAGTTGCTGGCAGTAACACCTCCACCAAGAATGGAAAGAAGCAGAGGAACCTCCTGAAGCACTGGGCCAACTCAAGTGCAGGTGCAGGTCCATGGCAAGACAGGATGATTTAGAACAACTGTATAGTTTAAAGTCAAGTGTAAAGTGCAGTTTATTATTCTTGGGGTCAGGGGTACTTATAAATTACATATCATTTGATGTATTATAAAATTATGAAAAACACCAGAATTAAGTTTCAAAAACTTTTATTCATATGATCAAAAACACAGTCACTACAACAACAGTCACCAACGAGTCAATACTTCTTTCCTGGTTGTGGTGGTGTGTTGAGTTCCCCATCCTGAGAATCGAGATCAGGAGGAGATCCAATGATGGCACTAAATCCTGAGAGGTTGGACAGATTGGAAAGGTTCGGGAGGCTGTGCTCAGACGGCGTGCTTGGACTGTGCTGGGTTCGACTGGGCTGGTCCCTCAGTACCTGGGCAGCATCACCCAAGGCGGCAGACACTGGGGTGGGGGTGGTGGTGCGCTGTTGCTCCTGCTGCTGCTGAGTTTCCTGAGGCATCATCTGATGTACAGGAGGAGGAGGCATCTGCTGATGTGGATGCTGGAAGGGTTGCTGGCGGTACTGCTCCATGTACTCCATGGACTGTGAACCCCACACTGATGATGCTGGAGGCACGTTTCTCCACATGTGGGGAGGTGGCTGATACTGCTCGGAGGTTGATGGTGCAGAGGAGCCGAACGAGCGGAAGCACGGTGCTGAACTGGGGCGCAGTTTGTCAGGTGGTTGAGAGTGGCTGACTTGCTGGGTTGCTGGGATGGGGGTAGCTCCCATGGCACTTGGTATGTCATCATCACTGTCCTCATCCATCTGGTCAGACAGCAACCTGTTGATGGTGGACCTTGCCTTCTTGTAATTGGCCTTGGACATGGTCAGAAGGCTGTCTTTAACGTAGTTGGCAAAGGCTGTTCGGGCTGTGATGGGCTGCTGCTGGGCTTTGGAGAGGTCCTTGAGGATGGTGCCGGACTCAGCAACTCTCTTCTGTAGGGACTCAAGGAGGGCGCTGTCCGGGTCCTGAGGCCGCTTGCGTGAGGATGAAGGGGTGGATGAGGGGGTAGGGGTGAGCTCATCCAGGCCAATCTCCAGGTCAGCGCAGGCAGTCTCGGCAGCATCAAGGTCTCCTCTGTGCTGTTGGATGGTTGCCTTCACCTGCAAAGACAAATAATAAAGTCATAAGTGAAATTGTTAGCTCCTTTATAATGCTGATCATTATAATGTTCCTGATGAACGCGCTACGATGGATATTACAACATTCAAACTGAATGTTAAACATTTGACTCCAACAACATGTGTTATGGTATGATAACTTTATATCTACTCAATACGCCAGATGGCGCTGTTCAATACAAACAATAGAATAATAGACAGACCACAAACCAAGTCTGTGCAGACCGTGCAGACCGCATATACCACAAAATGTATGCAAAAATGAATGCAAAAATGATTGCAAATGGAATTGTCATCAAATTAATGAGGTCCAGAAAAAGTAGAATAGTTGTATACTTACACTATGGAGGGGCTCAGGACGGTGGCGAGTGACCGTCTTCATGAAGACGAAATTGGAGAGGATCCACTTCTCCCTCTCAGTCAGGCATGGGGTACCATCGCCGCTCTTTTTCTTGTCAAGGCGTGTGTGGGTGTCACGCAATGACCGGAACCAGCCCTTGAGGGTGTCGGCTGTCTTCTCCATCAGCTGGGCCTGGTCTTCCCACATCTTATCCTTCTTATCCTTCCGCCTGTAATCTGTCATCTTGACATTCCAGAGCACAGGGTTGTCGCGGATGAACTCCAGCATCAGCTCCTCATCGGCGATGCTGAGGTTGCAGGGGTTCTTCTTGGCCCTTTTCTTCTCCTTCTTCTTCCCCTTGTCATCAGCCAGGCGGGAGGAGGGGGTTACAGCAACCGACGCAGATGATGACACCGATGATTCACGAGAGCGTTCGCGAGGAGGCGTTGGGGACCTTGAGCGCTCAGGAACATCTGGATCAGCAGCAGGAATATCAGCAGGTGGATCAGCAGGTTTGGATGAGGATGATGATGGGGTGTTCTTGCCTTTTCCTCGGCCTCGGGTAGACGATGTCTTCTTCTTGGGAGGCATGTTGACAGCTCAACGTCTACTGCAATAATGCTGAAATGTGGGAAAAGCCGCCGCTTTATATGGGCACTTTGTCACGTGAGAGCGGTACGCTGGACAAGCGCTGGTCATACGCTACACATACGTTAGTCATAGGTCGAGTACGCTGGCCATACGCTGGGCATACGCTGGACATACGCTGACATACGCTGGTCATACGCTGACATTGGCTGACATTCGCTGGTCATACGCTGGCCATACGCTGGCGATACGCTACTCATACGCTACTCATAGGTTCAATACGGTAAGTATACGCACAATTCTGTATTTTCAAGGGATTTTTGCGCGTATGAAAGTTATTTTATGAATATTAATACGCAACTCATACGTTTCTCTCATACGCAATGGTGTGACAGGGCCTTTAACAGTTGATAATTCCAAACTATATATTCTATATTAGTCTGATCATGTATTTCACAGACTCAGTGACCTGTATTTAAGAAATATTATTTCTCTTTCAGTTATTTATTGGCGAAAACAAAAAGTGGTATGTCTATCTGAGCGTCGGAATTAACCACTTAGGCCTGCGGCCCGCATTGTTAATTCCTACATGTCAGAACTCCAAACCATGTTTTGTTCGGCATTAGTTTATACACATTTATTTTAGCTCAATTGCGAAACAAGTTCTTTCAATTTATATTAATCACTCTCGAGACCTCATTCCTGGTGGAATCCATCGCCACGAAGGAGAGAAGAGGCAATGTGGAAGTTAAATGCCTTGCCTAAGGGCACACTAGTTCGGTATTAAAAAGCTGAAAAGCAATTCTATTCTAAAATAACCAAAATATATAAAAAGCGAAAATAATATTGGTGTTATTTGTTTAGAGTGTAAATGACACGACACAACTATAAACATGTTAGTAGAACGATGCCAGGTTTGTCGTCACCCACTAAGCAGTGTTTTATCGCAGATTTAAACACGGCAAATTCCTTCTCTGTGTATACATACAAACTGCCGAGCCATGTTGGAATTATACATGCAAGTTGACAGTTGTGTTATCGATGATGAACATGATACAGTCTACAACCGTTATGTCAAAGTCAGTTATGTCGAATTATCCGGTTATCTCGAAGTCGGATCAAAGTCCCGTTTCAGACACTATCAGTGTACATATAACTGGCTCCGTTTATATCGAATTTCGTTAAGTCAAACATCGGTTATGTCGAAGTATTTTGTTCGGTCCGACGGAATTCGACATACCGGAAGTAGACTGTATATTATTTGTTAAAGCTTCCAGAATCTGTGATAATGTTCATACACTGTCTAAATCAAATAAATTGATACCGTTATTCACTAATCCGGCATTAATTAATACGTATATTGTGCCAAAACCTGCTTTAATATTTTACAGCGTAGTAGTTCTTATCTATGTAAATAATACATTATTTTATTTCTGAACACATTTTTATGTGAACTATGTAAGCGCTGCTAATCCATCCACCCCTGATCTGATCAGAGGTGGTTCTGATTTGTTAAAACATATTCTAATTTGCGCGATAGTGCTCCTTTTTCCTGTAAGGATTTTAAAAACAAGTATTTTAATTATTTTTTAATGTTATGATTAGCGACTTTTACATAGTTTTTTAGAAAGTAAAACATGTGTCACGTATTGTAATATGCTATTGTCTCTTATAAGTCTCATTTATAGAATGGCTATGTGCAATGTATGTGTTATAATATAAATTGAAATGTATGTACTGTACACTGTCGCACATAGTGCCTATATTAAGCTTTCAGTATTTTATTCCTAGATATCTCTTTTTTAAGATCTTTTTAGTTTGGATTAGCAGAGGCAATGCAGATTTACCATGTATATAGTGAACGTTATGTTGCATGTAGATTTACCATGTATATAGTGAACAGTATTAATTGTTATGTTGCATTGAATATACATTATGTGAAAATAACTGTGATAAGTCTCTTGTAATTCAAATATATGAATGGCTATGTACTGTTTTATAGTATGTAATATGATTTTATGATACCTTGTACATAGATGAGACTATAATAAAGAATAAAACTAGATGAGGCAGAAATAAAGATATAATATATATATATACATTATACACACATATATATATACTGAGTCAAAAAAGAAACGATACCTGGTGTTTATGTATCTATAATTTCAACATTTATTAAGAAAATTCTTTGAAAATTCATAAGATGATAGTCCAACATGTTTGAAAGAGGAGCACATAAAGCATAATGAGCCTCTGAAACTGTCTGCTGCGTGATGACGTAATTCGTCGGACAGGGGTCTAATGGAGTTTTCACACAGACGTCAATACCGAGTATGGGCACCATTTGCGTCTCTCACTGCAATGCACCGCCGTCGCATCGAACGGAAGAGTGTCTGAATCTCTTGCTGGTCAATATTTGTCCACTCCTGACGCAAAACATCCCTCAGTTGGTTTAACGTTACCGGCTGACGTCGTCTGACGCGGCGGTCTAACGTATCCCACAAATGTTCTATGGGTGACAAGTCTGGTGACAAAGCAGGCCACGGCAGGGTTTCAATATTGTTCTGCTCCAATAATGTGGTGGAAATCCGAGCAGTATGACACCTGGCGTTGTCCTGTTGGAACAGTGTGACGTTTCTGTTGGCGTTAAAGAACGGCACAACAACTGGCGCAAGGATCTCATCACAGTACCGCTGGGCGTTTAGGTTCCCGTCCACCACTAACAGTTCAGTGCGACTGCCGAAGGTGATACCGCCCCACGCCATAACGCTTCCGCCCCCGAACAGATCGACCTGACGTACACATGCGTCGGCGTAACGTTCACCGCGTCTGCGATATACCCGCTCTCTGCCATCCGCTCGACGCAAACAGAACCGCGATTCATCGCTAAACATCACCGAATTCCACTGTAACCGAGTCCAGCGAGCACGTTCCGTCGTCCATTCCCGCCGTACGTCACGGTGACGTCGTGTCAGGATGGGTCCAACGTATGGCCGATAGGCACGAATGCCACGTTCACCGAGCCGGTTCCTGACTGTTTGTGCACTGATGCGATTGTTGGTCATCCCAGGAGTAACGGCAGCTGTGTGCGTAGCAGGTAGGAACCGGTCACGTAAATGTGACGTCCGAATGTGACGGTCCTGTTCACGCGTCGTCACACGTGGTCGACCAGATCTTGGACGGTCGTCCACCGATCCATGTGTTCGATAACGTCGAAGTAGACGTGTTATCGTGATCCGCGTAACCCCGAGTCGATTTGCGACGTCACGCTGACGTAAACCGCCGTCAATCATGCCAATGGCACGCATTCTCTGATTGCGGTTTAGCCTAGGCATTTTGTTAGAGGTAACAATGGGTATGTAAGGTGTTTTTCCTCGATGATAATGCAATACCAGTACAATAAACCGGTTTTCCGATTTGTACATGTGCAGGAAGTTGTCTTTGTTGAGGAGCACGTGCAAATCGGAAATTCGGCGTTCCAGGATTATCGGGTGTTTATTTACCTGTGTTTATGGTTGGCTGACGTTGCAATAAGATACCCGGTACTGATACGTACTAATATATTAAACCTTTCTATGGTTTTATCCGTTTTACGTCATTTTTAGTTTGGTATCGTTTCTTTTTTGACTCAGTATATATTCACGGAAACGTAGTATTCTCGGAAACTCGTTAATTGGGGTTCGTTAATTGAACAGATGCTTTGATGCGATACGAAATCTGAATTAATATCATATATTGAGATAAATGTAGATAACTGATTAGGTGATAGTCCTTTGATTGCTGGCATCTTACCGCAACTATAGGGCTGATTACAGGAAGTTTATATTCTAGATTCCTTTAATCCCAATCAAACCATGTTTATTTCCTCGTCCATTCTTACAGATTATAAATCATTTCATTTCTCAATCACTCCGATAGATAGATTAGTTTCATTACAAAGGAAATTATAAGTAAATTGTACGAGCATACCTATATACGTACTATTCCTGTGTTCTGTCATTATCATTAGATTAATCGGTCAGTTACTGTTCATGAATACATCTAAAAGTAGACCTTGCACAGCCCAGCATAGACCTTGCCCAGACCAGACCAGACCAGACCAGATTCACACTCCACCAATCTACATAACTGGAAATGTGCCATCAAAATTGTCCTATGCCAACATCCAGGTTCAATGTCACTCTACTGGTACGGTGGTCACCAGATCTGACAGGTGGGTTTTCTCCGGGTACTCAGGTTTCCTCCCACACGAATGACCACATTTACGCTTTCATCCGCGCCAACGAGAGTGATTAATATAAGTTGTTAAACAACTTGCTTCGCAATCGTTGTAAGATAAATAAAGTTTAAAAATGTCACTCTAGTGGGGGGTGGGTGGGGTGTGGGCTTGTGTCGGGGACAGGGAACAACCCATAGCATATTAGTTGACGGTGTTTTAGTTATATGCAACTGTTGACGGCCTTACAGACGGATATGTAGTCCAGTGGTAACACGCTGGACTGGTAATCCAGGGATCGCAGGTTCGATCCCCCGTCTGACCCTAATAAAATTAACAGTCTTTCAGATGGGACGTTAAACCGAGGTCTCGTGTCGATGCTTTACACCGTGCATATAAAAGAACCAGAGGAGATTCTGGAATGGGTCTCTGTCTGTATCATTGCACTATACTCCAAAAATCTAAAATAACTAATCTCTTCAGGAGGCGTCGCTCATATGGGCAACCGGTAGCGACGATAAATAAACGTAAAACACAAGGTTGGGATAGTGTACTTGTCACGGCCTGCTCAGTCGGCGAACTACTGTTCTGGTCACAGCCAGATGTACGTAGCTAACTATCTGTTTGTTGTTGTTGTGGACTTGGGTCCTTTCGGATCAGCAGGACACTGACAACAGTACAATATCAAAGCTATATATATATTTATTCGTTGTTCCACCCAACTACACAACATTTTCAACATGTAACACTAACATGGTGATGGCGAATGCCACGATTCAATGAAAACAAGAACAATGCATATGATGGTGAAACAATGCAGTCAAGTATATTCCTTTAAAATACAAACAAGCCATCAACTCGTTCAAATACATCCTTAGGAACAGAATAGAACATGAAAACAGTACAATATCAAAGGTATATATATATATGTATTCGTTGTTCCACCCAACTACACACAATATACAACATGTAACCCCAACATGGTGATGGCGAATGCAACGAAGCATTGCTTTAGTCTATAACATGTGTGTAGTGGATTACGGGTCACGGGTTAGTAATAGATAGGTGCGAGTTCCAGGAAGTCGTGATAGCGCTGTAGTAACGCGTTCGTTTCAGGTATGATATCCCATGAGTTTACGCACAGTTGTAGACGCTACGATTGTGCCTTTAGGCAAGGTGCTTAATTTCCACATTACCTCTTCTGTCTCTCCCTCATGGCGATGGATTTAATCAGGAATGAGGACTCGAGAGTGATAAAACAAGCGAACTAATTTAAATTAGGGGAAGATAACGGTAAGCTAGTAGCTTTCTGTAAAATCCTATCATTGTTTAATGTACATTATCATGTGTGTTGTAATTTGTAACATACATCTGTGTAAGTTAATCCGACAGGTATTCATTCAAATTTCCCGTTCTCTCTCTTTCTCATTGCGATGTAATTCATAATGTATGAGATCTCGAAAGCGATTAAACTCATGTGCTTAAGAGCTTGTTTCACAAGCGAGCTAAAAGAAATGTTTATATACTAATCAGAAAAACTACCATTAAAGCGACACTACATCAGTGAAAACGCACATTTATACAGACTGTAATTTCCTATTATATGGTATATTTTTTTCCCAAACAATTGAGTATTTCAACTAATAAGCAAACGTATTATACGCGGTTTGTTGACATAACAAAATAATGTAAACAGGGTCGACATCCATGCGTAGTACAGCCTGTGTATTCAGAATAACGATATGTGTGGTTCAGATTTACCGTTATATCTCACATTTGTGTCTATGCATATTTATTTGTAGACTAATCTTAGTTAAATTTATTATCTCTAAACGACAGTATCACGCGTTTAGTATTGACTACAATTACACAAAAATGTCAATTCAGGAGCGTGGATAACCGGTATATGGAATCCTACTTTCACTTTTGAAAGTTTGTAGACCACAAATACACTGTTTATTGATTCAATATTTGTGTTCGAATGTATTCGGAAAAATTTGTAGTAGTAATGCATTTATACGTGAACAATTATTTTTATTTATTTATTTATTCACAAGATGCAATAGTGATACACCATGACAACTGTATGTGTTATTTCAACGCTTTCTACCCCCTCCCATTCCCCGTTTATCTAGCTATAAATTCATACACTTATTATATATTTTGGTCTTACTACATAATACGTTTACGTCTTAGTCGCCTATAGTGCACACATTTATATATGTAATGGAGATAATATAATAATAGAAAGCGACATATACGTAGTTAGCTCATGTCCTGTCCTTAGAAATTATGGCCTTATGGTTACCATCTTTTATATACCTTGTCCCTCACCGTTGTAGGTTTGAATATCACCAGGAGTGAGTGTCCAATTCGTTCAGGCTTGCGCCAAATCGGTGGTTCTACATACACATATACTGATTTCTCGTAACCATCAGTTCATTTTCGATGTCTAGATACACACTGTAGTATGTTGTTGTCTGTTATTGTCCAGACGTAATCGTGAGATTATGGTCTCTCATTAAGGATGCATCTGGTACAGTGTACGCGAGCAGTAGCACCTTCATAATACACGAAGAAACCAGAAGCACTTGCCAATTCATGTTTTGTCACAACTGTGACCGATTTGTAAGTACAAGGGTAGCCACTTCATGTTTGCCACAACTTCAAGGTGGCTGATTTGTTCTCACAAAAAATGGTACCCATTTCATGTGGCCAAATTGTTCTCACAATCGTGGTCAACTAATATTTTACCACACTGTTTGCTAACTTGTTAAATGACGGAATATTTATGACGTAATAATAATAATGACATGTTTTTGATATCTGGCGCGATGATTCCGCTATTAATGAATTTGGCTTCGATATTTACGCAAATAACCGATGCGCCATTCTGAGCTGGCTAAAGCTACAATACCGATATTTCATATTTGGCTCCAATAAAAGGTCTGGTCTCCAGACTTGCAGTCAAAAAAGTAATTACGTCTTCTGACATTTATTTGTGTTTTTGTTAAACCGATATAAGAAATTTGCATATGAAATTTGATAAGTTGCATTAAATAAAGCTGCTTCTTAAACATATTCACAAAATAACAAATGGAAACGAAATCAAATAAAATGCTGATTTAATCACACGCGTTTACATTAATCTTAAGTATGCATTATGCAGGAACATACTAGCCGAGTTGATGGGTGAGAAATGTTCTGGACTCCCCGGATAGTTAGACAGTAGACGTGCATTCGCGTAGTTTGGAACGTCTGTGCAATAAATACCATTTAGACCATTCAACACATGATTTGTTCAATTTTTGATGACAAATTTCCAGAGTAAGAATTACTTAAACGTTCAAAACTCGTACAAGGTTATTAAATCGCGTACGAATGTTGTCGTCTGTCCGAGCAATTACGTTTCAATGTTATAAACTAGTTTGAACAAGGAGAATATTAATTTTTGATACCTTATCTGATTACTAATGAGCGTTCCAATTCCCTTCAGCAGTTCTCTGTTGTTTTCTTTAAATTTGTCTGCTAACTCCAATATTTCGTTCACCAATTTCCTTCATCTCTGTTCTCTTTGAATTTGTCTGCTAGTGCTAACTCCAATTTTTCGTTCACCAATTCTGCAGCAGTTCTCTGTTGTTCTATTTAAATTTGTCTGCTAATGACAACTCCAATATTTCGTTCACCAATTTCCTTCAGCAGTTATCTGATGTTCCCTTTGAATGTGTCTGCTAATGCCAACTCCAATATTTCGTCAACTAATTTCCTTCAGCAGTTTTCTGTTATTCTCTTTGAATGTGTCTGCTAATGCCAACTCCAATATTTCGTTCACCAATTTCCTTCAGCAGTTATCTGATGTTCCCTTTGAATGTGTCTGCTAATGCCAACTCCAAGATTTCGTCAACTAATTTTCTTCAGCAGTTTTCTGTTGTTCCCTTTGAATTTGTCTGTTAATGCCAACTCCAATATTTCGTCAACTAATTTCCTTCAGCAGTTCTCTGTTGTTCTTTTTTAATGCGTCTGCTAATGCCAATTCCAATCTTTCATCCATCAATTCCCTTCAGCCGTTCTCTGTTGTTCTCTTTGAATTTGTCTGCTAATTCCAACATAAATATTTCGTCCATCTTGAGGTAAGTACATACGTGCTACAGTGACAAAGTCAAACCTAGAACTGATTTACTCTAACCGTCCGTTGCCATGTTTGACGTGACACGCTACACATCAGTGGTTAGAATATATCACAACGGCTGTGTTCCTCCACAGACCTGGCAATAATGTACGAACCTGCTAATACGTAGTGTAATATATAGGTATTACAGTTTTAATAATTATGATCCTACGTTATCTAGTATGTATCAAGATTTTACAAGTAGTTGTGTACATCTTTTTTACCCTTTTTTAAAAAAAACTTTATTTATATTTACAATCATCGCGAAACAGGTTTCAACAACTGATATTAATCACTTTCGTTGGCGCGGGTAAAATCGAATATGTGGGCATTCGTGTGGGAGGAAACCGGAGTACCCGTAGAAAACCCACTTGTCCGATTTGACGACCACGGTACCATCTCACATACTTCCCGGTCCGAGGATCGAACCCGGTTGCATTGGTGAGAAGTGAGCGTACTAACCACTGTGCTAATCGGACAGCAGCGGATGGTCAGAATATGGAATATGATGCCTAATTTTCTCCGCTCCGCAAGTGTCGCTTAAAAGTCACTACATCGATAAGAAACAAACTTTTAAGGAGGTATATGTGACTACGACTAGAGCAACGCATTCCGACTAAATCCCGTCCATGTTACATCGTATTCCGACTATATCCCGTCCATGTTACATCGTATTCCGACTATATCCCGTCCATGTTACATCGTATTCCGACTATATCCCGTCCATGTTACATCGTATTCCGACTAAATCCCGTCCATGTTACATCGTATTCCGATTAAATCCCGTCCATGTTACATCGTATTCCGACTATATCCCGTCCATGTTACATCGTATTCCGACTATATCCCGTCCATATTACATCGTATTCCGACTATATCCCGTCCATGTTACATCGTATTCCGACTAAATCCCGTCCATGTTACATCGTATTACGACTAAATCTCGTCCATGTTACATCGTATTCCGACTATATCCCGTCCATGTTACATCGTATTCCGACTATATCCCGTCCATGTTACATCGTATTCCGACTATATCCCGTCCATGTTACATCGTATTCCGACTAAATCTCGTCCATGTTACAACGTATTCCGACTAAATCCCGTCCATGTTACAACGTATTCCGACTAAATCCCGTCCATGTTACATCGTATTCCGACTAAATCCCGTCCATGTTACATCGCATTCCGACTAAATCCCGTCCATGTTACAACGTATTCCGACTAAATCCCGTCCATGTTACAACGTATTCCGACTAAATCCCGTCCATGTTACATCGCATTCCGACTAAATCCCGTCCATGTTACAACGTATTCCGACTATATCTCGTCCATGTTACATCGTATTCCGACTATATCTCGTCCATGTTACATCGCATTCCGACTAAATCCCGTCCATGTTACAACGTATTCCGACTAAATCCCGTCCATGTTACAACGTATTCCGACTAAATCCCGTCCATGTTACATCGCATTCCGACTAAATCCCGTCCATGTTACAACGTATTCCGACTAAATCCCGTCCATGTTACAACGTATTCCGACTAAATCCCGTCCATGTTACATCGCATTCCGACTAAATCCCGTCCATGTTACAACGTATTCCGACTAAATCCCGTCCATGTTACATCGCATTCCGACTAAATCCCGTCCATGTTACAACGTATTCCGACTATATCTCGTCCATGTTACATCGTATTCCGACTATATCTCGTCCATGTTACATCGCATTCCGACTAAATCCCGTCCATGTTACAACGTATTCCGACTAAATCCCGTCCATGTTACATCGTATTCCGACTAAATCCCGTCCATGTTACATCGCATTCCGACTAAATCCCGTCCATGTTACAACGTATTCCGACTAAATCCCGTCCATGTTACAACGTATTCCGACTAAATCCCGTCCATGTTACATCGCATTCCGACTAAATCCCGTCCATGTTACAACGTATTCCGACTATATCTCGTCCATGTTACATCGTATTCCGACTATATCTCGTCCATGTTACATCGCATTCCGACTAAATCCCGTCCATGTTACAACGTATTCCGACTAAATCCCGTCCATGTTACAACGTATTCCGACTAAATCCCGTCCATGTTACATCGCATTCCGACTAAATCCCGTCCATGTTACAACGTATTCCGACTATATCTCGTCCATGTTACATCGTATTCCGACTATATCTCGTCCATGTTACATCGTATTCCGACTAAATCTCGTCCATGTTACATCGTATTCCGACTATATCTCGTCCATGTTACATCGTATTCCGACTATATCTCGTCCATGTTACATCGTATTCCGACTATATCTCGTCCATGTTACATCGTATTCCGACTATATCTCGTCCATGTTACATCGTATTCCGACTATATCTCGTCCATGTTACAACGTATTCCGACTAAATCCCGTCCATGTTACATCGTATTCCGACTAAATCCCGTCCATGTTACAACGTATTCCGACTAAATCCCGTCCATGTTACAACGTATTCCGACTATATCTCGTCCATGTTACAACGCATTCCGACTATATCTCGTCCATGTTACAACGCATTCCGACTATATCTCGTCCATGTTACAACGCATTCCGACTATATCTCGTCCATGTTACATCGTATTCCGTTTAATTCCCGACTATCGGATACACTATAATAACATTTTATAATAATTTTTTATTTTATTATAGTACAACTTAAACTGAGTTCAACCTCCTTTATTTAGATATGTACAAGATACTTTAAATCGGATTTCATAGTTTCGTATTTATATACCTAAGCAATCTGTATTGAATGCAATATCTGAAAATAATGAGACTGTTAATTATAATGTTTTATATCATTTATATGTAGTAGGTATTGTCAATAAGGTATATCATTTTCTGATATTGACATAATTTTCACGTGAATGATTTTATGTATATATATGTTGTACAATGATGAACTTTTTAGTTCAAATTGGAAAATAAAATTTCTTCTTCTTCTTCTATGTTGTCTAACGAGCTTCTGAAGCAGCCAATGCTCATCACGGTACAAACAATTGGCAAGTAAATCTTTAAATGACAAATTAAACAGCAACAAAGCTCCATAGTTGGAGACAGAATTTGAGAAATTATCTAAACTCTAAGTACAGATCATTGATTGTTTGTTTGTTTGCCGGCGGGGAGATTACCTAACAACATCTTTCCTGGATATAATCCAACTGTTAACAAGTACAAAGTGCCCCAACCTCCGTAAGAAACTGCCCTCGTGGTGATGGATTCCATCAGGAATGAGGTCTCGAGAGTCATTAATATAAGTTATAAGAACTTGTATCGCAATCGAGCTAAAATAAATTTGTATAAACTAAGAAACTGCCAACTTTTCCATAGATCGAACCCATGACCATCAGTGATGATAGGTTATAGTGTATACAAGTCAGCGACCTTAACCACTCGACCACGGAGGTGAACCCACGGAGACGAACCCACCTGATACTGTCTTAGTTCACGTTCGAAGCAAATCTGAGAATGCTTAGTTCATCAGATTGGAACGAAAGCACACATTGTGTTATGCAAATTGTAACATTAGTATTTCTAGGAAAACAAGGTTACGGAAAGAGGATATTTGTTCTTTTATTTAATAGTACTAATGTTCACAAACTATACTATTGGGACATGTCACAGTTTGGTTAATTCGGGGAAACGTGTAATAATTCCAGTTCAGTCTGTAAATGAGATTATACGATAACCTATGTTTTTTCAGGTTGTCCGTTTGTTCGTGCACTGAACTGGAATATGTTCACCCGAAAAAGACCGACGCGAATGTGTGGGATTGACCATTTAGCAGTGATGTAGTCCACATTATTGTAATTGACTGTTCTTGTATATATTTTCAATAAGTAGAACATAAGAATAGAAAATGTTGAAATTATCCCCGGATATGAAGCTCCGTGCAGAGATTGGTGTGTGTTTCATGTTTATTTATCGTCGCTACCAGTTGCCCATATGAGCGACGCCTCCTGAAGAGATTAGTCATTTTAGATTTTCGGAGGATAGTGCAATGATACAGACAGAGACCCATTCCAGAGATTGAGACATTTGTTTGTATATGTGTACACAGACGTTTGGAGTCTGGACTAATTGTTTCGGGTTCAAAGAACATTATGATACATCATATACTTGATACTATACATTTGTATACAAGCTTTATGCCATATCAAAGCAGGTTTTAAAATGACCCCCATTCACCATTAAAGTCATTATTCTCCAGTTTCATTGTGCTATTTGATGTTTTAATTTGTTGAGGGTCTCATGGTAGATTAACTTAATTGTTGTGTGTGTATTATATTTATTTATCGTCGCTACCGATTGCCCATATGAGCCGGATATGAAGCTCCGTGCAGAGATTGGTGTGTGGTTTACGTTTATTTATCGTCGCTACCGGTTGCCCATATGAGCGACGCCTCCTGAAGAGTTAAGTCATTTTAGATATTTGGAGGATAGTGCAATGATACAGACATAGACCCATTCCAGAGCCTATGCTTGTTCTTTTACGTGCACGGTGCAAAGCACCGACTCGAGACCTCGGATTAACGTTCCATCTGAAAGACTGTTAATTTTATTAGGGTCATACGGGGAATCGAACCTACGATCCATGGATTACCAGTCCAGCGAGATACCACTGGACAACAGATCCATAACTTAATTGTTCCAATGAGTTCTACCGTTAAAGAATTTTTTTTTTCTTCTTTTTTTTAAACTTTATTTATTTTACAACGAGTTTTAACAACTAATATTAATCACTCTCAATGGCGCGGATGAAAGCGTAAATGTGGTCATTCATGTGGTAGGAAACCGGAGTACCCGGAGCAAACCCACCTGTCCGATCTGGCGACCATCGTACCATCTCACATACTTCCCGGTCCGAGGATCGAACCCGGGTTGTATTGGTGAGAAGCGATCGCGCTAACCGCTGCGCTAATCGGACAGTCAAATAATGTCTTTATTATTAGAATTATTATTAATTACATGTATACTCCTTTTCCAGCAGAATTATTTTATTTCTCACACGTGACCAAAACAACACTATTCACTATTCATCTTGTGACGGTATATTCGCATTGATGATGTAGTAAACATCAGGTAAGGAGCTTCGGGTAAAGTGCTGCACTATCCTCCAATATCTAAAGGCGGATCTGTAGTCCAGTTGTAACACGCTGGACTGGTAATCCATGGATCGCAGGTTCGATCCCCCGTCTGACCCTAATAAA
The DNA here is from genome assembly GCA_014843695.1 of Archivesica marissinica. Taxonomy (NCBI): domain Eukaryota; kingdom Metazoa; phylum Mollusca; class Bivalvia; order Venerida; family Vesicomyidae; genus Archivesica; species Archivesica marissinica. Next base: position 24,126,269 of record CM026402.1, on the reverse strand, counting down.
ATTAACAGTATTTCAGATGGGACTTTAAACCGAGGTCTCGTGTCGGTGCTTTACACCGTGCACGTAAAAGAACCATAGGGGTCTCTGTAATGGGTCTCTGTCTGTATCATTGCACTATTCTCCGAAAATCTAAAATGACTAATCCCTTTATGATGCGTCGCTCCTATGGTAAACCGGTAGCGACGATAAATAAACGTTAAATAAACAATATCTAAAATGACTAATCTCTTTAGGATGCGTCGCTCCTATGGCCAACCGGTAACGACGATAAATAAACGTTAAATAAACAATATCTAAAATGACTAATCTCTTTAGGATGCGTCGTTTATATGGGTAACCGGTAGCGACGATAATAAAACGTAAAACAAACAAACAATATCTAAAATGACTAATCTCATCCTGATACGTCGCTCCTATGGGCAACCGGTAGCGACGATAAATAAAACGTACACACACAGATAAAACGTCCTCGCCAAAACACCAGTTTACAGATCAGATGATAAGATAAATGGGATATTTGATCATTGTCTTATAAATTTAAACAAAATTGGTTGACTCCACAAAAAATATACAAGGTTCGTCAATGCGTCGCCTTGTACGAGGGAATACCCAAAAACATATGCACGTCTGCTCTCGTAAATTGTCTCCAATTCGTGTAATATATTTAAATTTATAAGACAATAACATAATACTCTCTATTTATGTTTCTCTGGTTGCAGTCTGACTCCAATATTTCATTACGTTTCTGTGCTCATATGAACAACTTCTCTGTTTTTTCTTTTGTAATTTCATTACGAAACTGTTTTAGCGGACAAATGAACGTTGGCAGGAATCGAACTGAGACCAAGTAGTGCAGCCTCAGGCTCGTACGAAATGCACACCCTCCTAAATCTTCCGAGGTCCGCTTTTTTCCGACACATTTATTAAATTTTTTAAATTTCATAGATGCACGTTATAAACCACAACTATTATATTAGTACTACAAATTCAATACAATATGTGATTGTCGCCTATGTATTGAGGTTTTTAAACATAACTAATTGTAATGCTCCATGATGATTTTCGCTGGAACTTGAAGTCAATTACTAATTTTCAAAATTTTCAATTTCTTGGACCAAATATCCACGTACCGGTATACCGTGTATGTGTGCATACCCGCCCGAGGTCCCCGTAATTGCCCATGCTCTACCTCGACATAAAGGCCAAAATGGTACATTTACCACTCAAGAGTTGAACGAGTTCGCCAACAAGCGGCTTTTGAAGTCTAAAGTGGATTGTTGGACTGCTGGCCAATGAGAACTATGAACGTACAGAAGCCTAATCGTGGCCAGACAACTCCGTAGAAGATGCAGATACAGTATAACCCCTCTAAACCCGATCCCCTCTAATCCGGAACCCCCTCCAAACCGGCCTTTTTCTCCGGTCCCGAATTGTCCCCTTCTATTTTCATTGTAATATAAACCCATGTAATCCGGAACCTCTCTACTCCGGAAACCGGACACACGTTCCTAACATTTTGTGTATATTTTCTACTAAGGTGACCATTGGAATTGCTACGGAAGTGTATTTTAATGTACTGATCTTAGCATTTAATGTTATCACACAGGGGTAGTGTCGTTTTTTTAAACATTTGATTGATGATCCCAGTACACGTGGAAATACATGACACGGGGTGGGAATATGTGGAACTTAAAATCACATCCACAGCAACCCACTATGGTTCAAGTGTGTGTGTTTTACGTTTATTTATCGTCGCTCCCGGTTGCCCATATGAGCAACGCCTCCTGAAGAGATTAGTAATTTTAGATTTTGGAGTATAGTGCAATGATACAGACATAGACCCATTCCAGAATGTCCTCTGGTTCATTTACGTACACGGTGTAAAGCACCGACACGAGACCTCGGTTTAACGTCCCATCTGAAAGACTGTTAATTTTATTAGGGTCAGACGGGGGATCGAACCTGCGATCCCTGGATTACCAGTCCAGCGTTTTACAACTGGGCTACAGATCTGTCTGTATAGTTCAAGTGAAGATGCACTTTCACTTATTGCAGCTTGCTGCAACGAAATATGGGTTTAGTTGTATATTTGTTTTATAAGGCAATCTTGAATATGTTAAAAAAGATGACCAAACGACATCGTGGGCTGAAGTTATGAATGTGATATGTGAACAAAATGATAATTTCCCATGTATTTGGGAGATGTGTTATTACCGGTTATATATCTGTATGACCGGTTATAATTATATGTACTCAGGGATCAGTTATGAACCATCCTAGTACAGATAAACATTTAGACAGTCCAAACTGTCTTAATCTTCGTGGTATAACCATAGTACACATACTTTAATCATCGTAGTCTTATCTAATGGTATTTTAGCACATAACTTATTATTTTTTTATTGTAAAAAGTCGGATGCTGGATTGATATGGGTGCAAGACTTTATTGTCATGTAACATGTCGATCACAACATTATAGAATAATGTGACATTGCACCTATAACAATATATTCTCGTGACAGAACCGTAGTAGAAATGGTATATATATATATATATATATAAATATACAATGACTACTCTCTTCAGGAGGCGTCGCTCATATGGGCAACCGGTAGCGACGATAAATAAACGTAAAACACGCACGCCAATACCGTCGGTCACCGTAGTCGCTCTGATACCTAATCTTGTGATCGGTATGTTGTGGTATAGAGATATAGAGATGGTGGTCTGAAGGGGAGTTCGTGTGAGTAGTTGCTCTGTTACCTAATCTTGTGAGATCGGTATGTTGTGGTATAGAGATATAGAGATGGTGGTCTGAAGGGGAGTTCGTGTGAGTAGTTGCTCTGTTACCTAATCTTGTGAGATCGGTATGTTGTGGTATAGAGATATAGAGATGGTGGTCTGAAGGGGAGTTCGTGTGAGTAGTTGCTCTGTTACCTAATCTTGTGAGATCGGTATGTTGTGGTATAGAGATATAGAGATGGTGGTCTGAAGGGGAGTTCGTGTGAGTAGTTGCTCTGTTACCTAATCTTGTGAGATCGGTATGTTGTGGTATAGAGATATAGAGATGGTGGTCTGAAGGGGAGTTCGTGTGAGTAGTTGCTCTGTTACCTAATCTTGTGAGATCGGTATGTTGTGGTATAGAGATATAGAGATGGTGGTCTGAAGGGGAGTTCGTGTGAGTAGTTGCTCTGTTACCTAATCTTGTGAGATCGGTATGTTGTGGTATAGAGATATAGAGATGGTGGTCTGAAGGGGAGTTCGTGTGAGTAGTTGTCACCATTCTTTGTATTTCTCACAGCCACTTCACCAATGGCTGTGTGTCTACGCGGCAGTCACAGCCAGATGACGAGATACCATAGTATGTATGTATGTTCTATTAATGTCAAACCCCTTGCGGGGACCTATGCATGTTTTCCTGTGCATGCTTAGCCGAACTAAGCTGTTAACCAGTACTAAGCAATGTGTGTGCGGTACCTTGCTCAATGACACTACATACGTGGTCTGACCGAGTATCGAACCCGGGACCGTACGATTCCAAATCCGACGCTCTAGCACTGAACCACGGACGCCACTAGATGGTATACAACGTCAAGCTTGGCTCCATATCCTTCGCAGTGCATACTCAGCGGACGTGTCCGTCTCTAACTATTTGAATGTTATAGATTGACTATGCTAAGGGACCAACATAATGTTATTTTCCTTTAAAATTAGTTACAATAATTATGTTTACATATTGTAATAATTTCTGTATACACATGGGCGTCCATGACCAAGTGGTTAAAGGTGGTTGACCTCAAATCGTGTATCCCTTACGGCTGTAGATGATGATCCTAGGGTGTCCCTCCGAGTACCCAACTCGAATCTAACTGGAGATATCGAATTATTTCATGTGATGAAACTATAATAATAATAATAAAAATTTAATAAAATAATAATAATAATAATAATAATGAATAATAATAATAATAATAATAAATAATAATAATAATAACATAATAAAAATAATAAAAATAATAAATAATAAAAATAATAAAAATAAATAATAAAAATAATAAATAATAATAATAATATAATAATAAAGACTAGTTAACTAGATTTTAACTCATTTGAACAATACAATCAAGTCAATCCATCCAACTGGATTGTGAAACATATCTGTTCTACCCATGCAGATGCCCACCCGTGCATGAAATACCACCAGGGAGGGCTCCCGAGAAGTCTCACTCTTACCCAATGATTATCATGGATATACGAGCACCGACTATGACGTCATGGATCCATAATCAAGTTCCCTGGTCATGCTATTTTATTTGGAAAAACTAAACAATAATTCATGCTCATTAACAACATGTGTTCATTTTTATGTGTCTGAACATTTTAAAATCCGGAGCACCATTTAGAGACTCGCACTTGCCTCTTTACATGTCGCCCTCACGCTACGCCGATAGACAGCTGGTCAGGTCGAACGGAACCCACATTTCCTAGGAATATTTGTTTATAGTCATTCCGTCAATTTATCTGTCCCATAAAGAATAATCATAGCTGCATGAATACTGGAATATCTGAGCACCAGCGTATGCAAATATTTCCCGCCTATAACTAACGGAGATGTTAATTGACGTGTGGTACAAAGCCGATGGTAGATGCGCTTAAAGTTGCTGGAACACCACTCTTGAATGACATTTCTCACGTTTTGACGCATGCGCAATAACTTCATTTCAACGAATGAATACATTATATTAAAAGCACAGAGTAGGCAAAATATTTCCCTTTAGGCATATCACAGCAACACTATATAACCAAGAATTATCTTTTTTCATTTATTTATTTTTTAATCGATCTGCATGTGATAAATATATTTATTATTTGGCATACTACTAAAACTTTATTATTTTTCTTTATTTATGATATTATTCCTTGATCTTAGCGAATTCTGTTTCATTTTAAAATATATTTTTACCGACACAGTCCTCGTTACAGCAAGCATCTCTATTGCCAGTTAGAATATCTACTTGGAGAACTTCGTTTGTTCACTTTAATAGACTTGAGGAAAAGACATTTAGCATTTATTTCGGATTTATAGCAGTAACTGGTAAGTAATTTCGATTAAGAGAATGTTGTCTGGATATTGTACAATTATGTTATTTGTTTATGTATTATGCATCTATGTGTTTACACTTGCGTAAACTTTACACACACTATTAGTCCGTGGTTATATGGGGTATCAGGGGCGTAGTTAGCGATTTTGAATCTGTAGGCGTCATTAACATTTCAAGTTTCGAATTTAGTGGCATAATCTGCAACTATATTGCCATTGGCCATTTACAATGATAGAAATATGGCAAAGACATCACAAAACATGTTACAGATATACATATATAAACAAATACAATACATTTAAGAAACAGTAGTAATTGACAGGGTATTACTACGTAATGACATAGCTTCTTTGATGTATCAAATAGTTTTTATTTTTGTATGACATGATAGATATAAATTAATTAATAAACTTAGTACCAATTGATGCGAATGTGCTAAAGGGGGCTTGGGCATGGTCCCCCAGGAACAATTGTGATTCATAGAACGTCATTTACGAATTTACGTATTTAATGTTCAAATTTCGATATTTTCAGAGATATTAATATGACTTTTTATGTTGTGCATGTGACCACCAAGTTGACAACCCAACTCTTCGTCATACCACCCACATCCTCCCATCCTACAGGTTTTTATTGCATTTTTGTTTGTTTGAGATTTATTTATTTTCTTGGCCGATCTGCAGGCCCGGGCCTTCAGTGTCTTATAGTAGCTACTTGCATGGATTATAGCCAGGAAGTGCTAGTGGTAGCCCTTCAATGTTAAACTCGGCTAAATATAATTCAAAACATTTTCAACGAACTCATTTTATTTTATGCCGGGTCGTTCAGAGGACGTTGTTGACGGAGTCGCTGACGGATTAAGTCCAAAAGCGGTCACGATAACGTTATGGGAATAAAATGTATCGATACTACATGTATTTCATTACAGACGGATCTGTAGTTCAGTGGTAACACGCTGGACTGGTAATCCAGGGATCGCAGGTTCGATCCCCCGTCTGACCCTAATAAAATTAACAGTCTTTCAGATGGGACGTTAAACCGAGGTCTCGTGTCGTTGCTTTACACCGTGCACGTAAAAGAACCAGAGGAGACTCTGGAATGGACCTCTGTCTGTATCATGCACTATCCTCCAAAAATATCTAAAATGACTAATTTCTTCAGGAGGCGTCACTCATATGGGTAACCGGTAGCGACGATAAATAAACGTAAAACACACACAATGTATTTCATTGCTCCCAAAACAGTTACATATTAATCTAAAATAACCAATCTCTCCAGGAGGCGTCGCTGATATGGGCAACCGGTAGCGACGATAAATAAACGTAAAACACACACAATGTATTTCATTGCTCCCAAAACAGTAACATATTAATCTAAACTGACCAATCTCTCCAGGAGGCGTCGCTGATATGGGCAACCGGTAGCGACGATAAATAAACGTAAAACACACACAATGTATTTCATTGCTCCCAAAACAGTAACATATTAATCTAAACTGACCAATCTCTCCAGGAGGCGTCGCTGATATGGGCAACCGGTAGCGACGATAAATAAACGTAAAACACACACAATGTATTTCATTGCTCCCAAAACAGTTACATATTAATCTAAAATGACCAATCTCTCCAGGAGGCGTCGCTGATATGGGCAACCGGTAGCGACGATAAATAAACGTAAAACACACACAATGTATTTCATTGCTCCCAAAACAGTTACATATTAATCTAAAATGACCAATCTCTCCAGGAGGCGTCGCTGATATGGGCAACCGGTAGCGACGATAAATAAACGTAAAACACACACAATGTATTTCATTGCTCCCAAAACAGTAACATATTAATCTAAACTGACCAATCTCTCCAGGAGGCGTCGCTGATATGGGCAACCGGTAGCGACGATAAATAAACGTAAAACACACACAATGTATTTCATTGCTCCCAAAACAGTTACATATTAATCTAAAATAACCAATCTCTCCAGGAGGCGTCGCTGATATGGGCAACCGGTAGCGACGATAAATAAACGTAAAACACACACAATGTATTTCATTGCTCCCAAAACAGTTACATATTAATCTAAAATGACCAATCTCTCCAGGAGGCGTCGCTGATATGGGCAACCGGTAGCGACGATAAATAAACGTAAAACACACACAATGTATTTCATTGCTCCCAAAACAGTAACATATTAATCTAAACTGACCAATCTCTCCAGGAGGCGTCGCTGATATGGGCAACCGGTAGCGACGATAAATAAACGTAAAACACACACAATGTATTTCATTGCTCCCAAAACAGTAACATATTAATCTAAACTGACCAATCTCTCCAGGAGGCGTCGCTGATATGGGCAACCGGTAGCGACGATAAATAAACGTAAAACACACACAATGTATTTCATTGCTCCCAAAACAGTTACATATTAATCTAAAATGACCAATCTCTCCAGGAGGCGTCGCTGATATGGGCAACCGGTAGCGACGATAAATAAACGTAAAACACACACAATGTATTTCATTGCTCCCAAAACAGTAACATATTAATATAAAACGACTAATCTCTTCAGGAGGCGTCGCTCATATGGGCAACCGGTAGCGACGATAAATAAACGTAAAACACACAAGATATTAATGTTTATTTGACTGATATTATGTTTACATTGGAAGCATAAAATAGAGAGGGATACCTATGTTACAAAAGCTAAGAATTGCATGTTCTAATTTGTTCGCTGACTTGTATACCACTGTAACCTATCATCACTGATGGTCACGGGTTCGAGCCCCGCTCAGGCCGTGTCTCTTTATATGAACATGTTGGCAGTTTCTTATGGAGATTGTTGCACCGAGTACTGGTTAACCGCTGGAGTCTGCCCAGGAATGGTGGTGTTAGGTAAACTGCCCGTCGCTCAAATGAGCAACCGGTAGTAACGTTAAATAAATTTAAATAAAACATTCTAATTGTACTCAGAATAAAATAAGTCACGTGCGCTTCTATTTCTTTCTCTTGTATGAGTGCCGTTATTTGACAATACCATTATGGATTCAAAGGAAGCATTTATGCACAAGAGAAATCTAAAGCATATTTAATTAAACAACGCTTATATTGCGAGAAACCAATGCTATATATACATGGACACAAACCATGTTTCACTTGTTTCGGGGGGGAGAGGATTTAAAGTCCCTATGTGCTGTTTGCTATTTTGGTTCCTTCAAATGGAAAATTTGTTATATACTTTATATGTTGACCTTAGAAAACACCCATTTCCTAAGTTAGTTCGTAAATAATTATCCTAAAACGGAGGTAATTTATAAATAATAAGATGGCAAATAACTGTTCATTTGTGGACAAGTCTTCATAGTGTTTCTGAATTATCAGAATAAATTACTATGAATTAGGCACTACCTATCAACAGAGAAAGCCAATATCAATTACTGAACTAGACAGTATAGGAGGAATATGATTAGAGTGGTTATACAAATTTATTTTAGCTCGATTGCGAAACAAGTTATTTCAACTTATATAAATCACTCTCGAGACCTCATTCCTGATGGAATCCATCGCCACGAGGGAGAGAGAGAGAGAAGCGGCAACGTGGAATTTAAATGCCTTGCTTAAGGGCACAATCGTAACGGCTCCAGTGGGGCTCGAACTCCGGACCTTTCGCACCTGAAGCGAACGCGCATCCACTGCGCTATCACGACTTCCACTAGAGTGGTGGAACCTATGCTCGGCGTATTCCTATGTTCGGCGTATTCCTATGTTCGCCGTATTCCTATGCTCGGCGTATTCCTATGTTCGGCGTATTCCTATGCTCGGCGTATTCCTATGCTCGGCGTATTCCTATGCTCGGCGTATTCCTATGCTCGGCGTATTCCTATGCTCGTCGTATTCCTATGTTCGGCGTATTCCTATGCTGGGCGTATTCCTATGCTCGTCGTATTCCTATGCTCGGCGTATTCCTATGCTGGGCGTATTCCTATGCTCAGCGTATTCCTATGCTCGGCGTATTCCTATGCTCGGCGTATTCCTATGCTCGGCGTATTCCTATGCTAGGCGTATTCCTATGCTCGGCGTATTCCTATGCTCGGCGTATTCCTATGCTCGGCGTATTCCTATGCTCGGCGTATTCCTATGCTCGGCGTATTCCTATGCTCGGCGTATTCCTATGCTCGTCGTATTCCTATGCTCGGCGTATTCCTATGCTCGGCGTATTCCTATGCTCGGCGTATTCCTATTCCCAGCGTATTCCTATGCTCGTCGTATTCCTATGCTCGGCGTATTCCTATGCTCGGCGTATTCCTATGCTCGTCGTATTCCTATGCTCGGCGTATTCCTATGCTCGGCGTATTCCTATGCTCAGCGTATTCCTATGCTCGGCGTATTCCTATGCTCGGCGTATTCCTATGCTCGGCGTATTCCTATGCTTGGCGTATTCCTATGCTCGGCGTATTCCTATGCTCGGCGTATTCCTATGCTCGGCGTATTCCTATGCTCGGCGTATTCCTATGCTCGGCGTATTCCTATGCTCGGCGTATTCCTATGCTCGACGTATTCCTATGCTCGGCGTATGTTCCATGTTCATCCGTATTTAAAATATTTGTATAGTTCTAGACTAGACTAATTTCGCTGACAGAGCTGAAGCATGATTCAATAGCATTCCGTTGAGTGTATCGGTAGCCTGATGCAACTGTCACGTGACTGGTCCAGCAGACGAATATAAACAAGCACATTATTGGGAGAATATTTCCACCGAAACTGATACGGTGTATGAGCAATTCAGGTAGCTATCCGAATTAAAAAATATATACACCTAACCCGAAAAATAGTTTCTATACCATTTCTGATTAAGACCAATAAGTGTTTTTATTCAATAAGATATTCAACAAGTTATGGTGGATAAATGAAAAACAATAAGTACGCCGTGCATAGGTGCCCCGAAGTCTTCAGTTCCCCGTATAAACGGGTGCCGACCGACACCGTTGCGATAGTTGTATTGAGCAGCAAGGTCACGTGATGAAGCTAAAACTGTCAACAAGAGGGATTTGAAAGTTGTTTTCACGACTTAAGAAAATAATAATATACGGCAAGTGCAATTAACATTTTATACTGGCCATTATATGTGGGGTTTACGCCGAGCAGAGGTTCCACCACTCTACATCCCCACGAGATGTTTGACAGCTGGATAGCATGATGACAACGATTGTGTTTTCTTATAGACGTTAAAGTATTTGCAGAAATCACGAATACATGAGACCGGTGAGATTAAGCTATACAAAAAATTCGATTCCAGAATAAGAAAGTTATTTGACAGAATTACTTCTAAATCGAGCGGCGTTGTGTCCGTATTTTATGAAAAGCTCTTCACAAAGGAGGAAATCATCAAAATGACAGCGCCCATAACGCCGCAACTGTAGTTCGTTTTATTACAGTTTTACCAAAGACACCTATATTTAATGCTATGTGAAAACCCTGCTCAATTTACACATAGTGTATGCGCTTTGTAGAAAAACAATGCTTCTTCTGCTCGAAATATGGAAGAGTAATAATTAATTCTGAAAAGAGAAATGATCAAATCCAGCAACGTGAGTTATTTCTAAGAATTACTTCCGAAATTTGAATAATTTAATCACAAGTGGCTGTGGACTGGACTTTAGTTCTGGTATCATCGAGAATAAAAGCATCGTGTAATTTATATCAACCATGAACACTTATTTCGCAATATTGTAAATTGAATAATTGATACATAGTTTTTTTATGTTATTTTTCATGTTTATTTTGTTTGTAGCAGATGTGTGGCTTTAATTTGACTACACAACACGCGACAGTGAATTTACTGTAACCACGCGACAGTGAATTTATTGTGTCCACGCGACGGTGAATTTACTGTAACCACACGACAGTGAATTTACTGTAACCACGCGACAGTGAATGTACTGTGACCACGCGATGGTGAAATTACTGTGACCATACGACAGTGAATTTACTGTGACCACGTGACAGTGAATGCACTGTGACCACGTGACGGTGAATTTACTGTGACCACGCGACAGCGAATTTACTGTGACCACGCTACAGCGAATTTACTGTGACCACGCGACAGCGAATTTACTATGACCTCGCGATAGCGAATTTACTGTGACCACGCGACATCGAATTTACTGTACGTGTTCCTTTGGAGGACCACCCTCCTCACTGTTGGTCACCCCGCAGCAGCATTTATACGGATCTGGCAGTTAGACATCTGGTCGTCGATTGTCGCAAACGAATCTACGTTGGAGCCACTCACTCAATTGTCACTCAGGGGAGCGTGGATGCCACGACCGTTGCTGCTCCCTCAGGTCCGCTGTCTCGTCTATCCGCCGGAGAAGTAGAAGGAGGAGAAAAATCGAAGAAGCCAGCGAAGATATAGTGTGCTATTTTAAACACTATCTAGAGGAGGTGGTGGATCTGTCCTGTGCCATAGCCGTAGATCCACATGCTGGCGAGCTTCCCCCTTCGCAAGATCGACGACCAGAAGATCCCAGAATCCTACGCTGCTGCTGCTGCGGGATGTGCCCCGGTCACGACGTGCACGTCGTGAGGAGATCGACCGGGATTGGTCTGTTGTTTGCACCACCTGATATATAAAGCTTTGAAGTGTGGAACAGAATGTGCTGTTTTGATGTCATAAGGGAAGGGAGGGAATTCCACAAGTTTAGAGGGTAACGCTGGGGTGGAGATTGACGGATGATCGCACGTTTTGAGTTCGAATATCGGAAGAAAATCTGAATGACGACGAATCTGTAGGCTATTTGTTATATAATACGTCGTTCTCTTTCAAATACATCACCTGATGATTTACGGTATTCGGAGCAAACTGATAACCAAATAATATCAATATTCATATCATCTTATTGGTTACATTTTTATTACAGATCGTTATACAATGATTTTCTGTATAATCATTTCGGATAAAAAGTAAATGACAATAAGAAAATATTTATATTGTATGATTATTAATTGGCTCCAAATATTATAAAATACCAGGTAATCGATATAGGAATTTTGCCAGACGGATCTGTAGTCCAGTGGTAGCACGCTGGACTGGTAATCCAGGATTCACAGGTTCGATCCCCCGTCTGACCCTAATAAAATTAACAGTCTTTCAGATGGGACGTTAAACCGAGATCTCGTGTCGGTGCTTTACACCGTGCACGTAAAAGAACCAGAGGAGATTCTTGAATGGGTCTCTGTCTGTATCATGCACT